>NQII01001889.1:66228-125045 GCA_002778355.1 Clitarchus hookeri | reverse complement strand
TCAGTACTACTGACTGCCATAAGTATCAGTACCACTGCCTGCCATAAGTATCAGTACCACTGCCTGCCATAAATATCACTAGAACTGACAGCCATAAGTATCAGTACCACTGACAGCCATAAGTTTCAGTACCACTGACAGCCGTAAGTATCAGTACTACTGACTGCCATAAGTATCAGTACCACTGGCTGCCATAAGTATCAGTACCACTGACAGCCATAAGTATCAGTACCACTGACAGTCATAAGTATGAGTACCACTGACTGCCATTATTATCAGTACCACTGACAGCCATAAGTATCAGTACCACCGCCTGCCATAAATATCAGTACCACTGACTGCCATAGGTACCAGTACCACTGACAGCCATAAGTATGTGTACCACTGACTGCCATAGGTATCAGTACCACTGACTGCCATAAGTATCAGTACCACTGACTGCCATAAGTATCAGCACTACTGACTGCCATAAGTATCAGTACCTCTGCCTGCCATAAGTATCAGTACCACTGACTGACATAAGTATCAGTACCACTGACTGCCATAAGTATCAGAACCACTGCCTGCCATAAGTATCAGTAGCACTGACAGCCATAAATATCAGTACCACCGCCTGCCATACGTTTCAGTACCACTGAAAGCCATAAGTATCAGTACCACTGACTGCCATAAGTATCAGTACTACTGACAGCCATAAGTATCAGTACCACCGCCTGCCATAAGTATCAGTACCACTGCCTGCCATAAATATCACTAGAACTGACAGCCATAAGTATCAGTACCACTGACAGCCATAAGTTTCAGTACCACTGACAGCCGTAAGTATCAGTACTACTAACTGCCATAAGTATCAGTACCACTGGCTGCCATAAGTATCAGTACCACTGACAGTCATAAGTATGAGTACCACTGACTGCCATTATTATCAGTACCACTGACAGCCATAAGTATCAGTACCACCGCCTGCCATAAATATCAGTACCACTGACTGCCATAGGTATCAGTACCACTGACAGCCATAAGTATGTGTACCACTGACTGCCATAGGTATCAGTACCACTGACTGCCATAAGTATCAGTACCACTGACTGCCATAAGTATCAGCACCACAGCCTGCCATAAATATCAGTACCACTGACTGCCATAGGTATCAGTCCCTCTGACAGCCATAAGTATGTGTACCACTGACTGCCATAGGTATCAGTACCACTGACTGCCATAAGTATCAGTACCACTGACTGCCATAAGTATCAGCACCACTGCCTGCCATAAATATCAGTACCACTGACTGCCATAGGTATCAGTCCCTCTGACAGCCATAAGTATGTGTACCACTGTCTACCATAAGTATCAGCACCACTGCCTGCCATAAGTATTAGTACCACTGACAGCCATAAGTATGAGTACCACTGACTGCAATAGGTATCAGCACCACTGCCTGCCATAAGTAATAGCACCATGCCTGCCATAAGTATCAGTACCACTGACAGCCATATGTATCAGTACCACTGACTGCCATAAGTATCAGTACCACTGCCTGCCATAAGTATCTGTACCACTGACTGCCATAATTATCATTACCACTGACTGCCATTAGTATCAGTACCACTGACAGCCATAAGTATCATTACCACCGCCTGCCCTAAGTATCAGTACCACTGACTGCCATAAGTATCAGTACCACTGACCGCCTTCCGTAGGTCGTTTGTTCACCAGGGGAGCCTCTGTAGCAGTGCGGTTCATATTCACCACCCCATAAAAGAATAATATACTCAATTGTTTAAAATTGTGTTATTCGCATAGAAGGCCCTGTATGAAAAAACAAACACATATACTTACTGTTCAACCATTGATTTTGGCAGATGCACTGATGATAGCTGATTGAACGCTGAGGACATGCGCTGCAGATGACAACATGTCCGCCTAATATTTCACATTAAGAAGCTCGGAAAATAGTTACTTTTCTACTGCAAATTCGTTCATGCTTTTTTCCGTGCGGGATCATGCAAAAATAATTTTATTAATGTATTTTCCAGCAGTATATTTTCGGCTCCTGTAAATACTGATGATGACCATGCGACTCCTACAAAGAAATGTAAACTTTATACTGAGGATAAAACAGAAGGTGAAGACGATTAGTAAAAAAGCATTGATAATGACTATGACGACAGCGATGAAGACGTATTTTATGAGAAGGATGATGATTCTCTTGTTTTTCTCACGCATTTTACCAAACGAGTTTCCTTCGATAAGTGGTGTGAAGAAGGCAGAAGGCAACAAGAACGCTCGTTACATATTTACTGACAACCTGAATAAACTTGTTGAGACACTCAGATAGTTGATTGATCTGCGAAAACGCGGGGAACTCTCACATTGTTGAGATATCTTCAATGATCGATGAACTGAAGGATGGGGATTATATAAAATGAGGCTGTTGGCTACTTACCATGATCAGCAAACATATGAGCAATGGAAAGATCGGATGTGCAAAATAATTAGAGAAACAGAATGTATATGATAAGTAAATAAATGAAATTTTTTTATACGCATTAATGTGTGTTTAATTTCTTATTCATTCCCTTCTGCTTCTCTGAAATACTAATTATATAAGTGGTGTAAACAATCGATTGCGAGAGTCTTTTATAGATAATTTGTATGTTAGCGTGTGCAGGAGGAGGGTTATGGTTCGATCCATATATGACGAACGAATGAAATGAGGGGAATATTTTTGAGGATTGTTTCTCAATTAGTTCGTTGGCCTGTTCCTTTGGCCGTCAAGTAAGTATAGCTCTGGTATGATCAGCTGTGGTTGAACTTTTTGCGAAGATTTTGTATTAAGACGTTAGCTACGAGACACTTATTAGAGATTTTTTTCGAGGTTGTCCATCATCGTTTGTATAGGTGGGTCGTATGGCAGTCTGGTCTGGTCGGTTGTTCTAATCAGTATTGCAGGAACTAGTCTCGTCATGAGTTAATATTGGGCTCAATCTGTCTCGTCATGAACCAGTCTTGGGTGGAGTCAGACGTTGGCTAGAATGGTTAGTCGTTATGTCTCCTTGTTGTGACCAGATAGTAGTGGTCAATTATATAAAATGTGTTTTTTCTCGATTTTTTGAGTTCAATGTCATTGGGGTTTAGGTCAAGTTCGAAAACAACCAAAATGGTATAATATTGTGGGTGGAATGCATTCGACAGAATGAGAATTGCTGAGGGGGATGTTGAGGAGAGTGTTAACAAAATAAGAATTATTGGTGTTGGGTCGAACAAGAGTGTGTAATCAACCAATAAATTTACTGTCGGAGGTGAACCGAACATAAGAAATTCACCAATGAGAAACATTGGTGGAGTGGAGGGGAATTGACTAATTAACCAATGAGAAACATTGGCGAGGGTTGGTCGTCTGCTGGAGGGCGTGCTGAGGGAATCTCCTGACACACAGATTTTTTAAATTAACTTGATCATAATTTTTATATAAATNTTTTAAATTAACTTGATGATAATTTTTATATAAATTTGTTATAATATGTTATAATTATTTTATAGGTTAAACATATTTTAAAACATTTTTAATATTTTTTTTTTTTGAATTTTAAGTGATTTTTAGGTTTTTTTTGTGATTGCTTTTGGGTTCTAAGTTATTCAACCAATTACGGTTAAAATAAAAGGTCAAGGGTCAAGTCCGCGGTCACTTGGATTTAATATGGTGGTTGGGTGACGTCTTAACTAGGCAACTTGTCGGCTCTAGGCTCCCCGTCCTCTCTAAAACGAAACAATGAAAAATTTTTTTTGTAAATAATTGTAATTTGTTTTAAAATATTGAAAGTGTCTGAATTTTTTTTGGGGGGGGGTGTGTTTTCATGGTGGAAGGAGTTTTGGGTATAAGTTGAATGTCAAGGTCAAGGTCGCCGACATATAACGTGAATGACGAGATGAGCACTGGTCGACATGGCGAGGGCCGGTTGTGTCAGGAGTTTGTCGATCCACTTGTCATCGAGCGCCGGACCTCCCACATATTTATCTTTAATTATTTNCATGGCGAGGGCCGGTTGTGTCAGGAGTTTGTCGATCCACTTGTCATCGAGCGCCGGACCTCCCACATATTTATCTTTAATTATTTTTCAAATTTATTATTTTATGATTTTTATCAATTTATTTGGGATTTTAAATTTTTTTTTTATAATTGTTTTAATTATTTTCTGTTAAAGGTCATTCAAGCTCATGGGTACANGTTTTGGGTATAAGTTGAATGTCAAGGTCAAGGTCGCCGACATATAACGTGAATGACGAGATGAGCACTGGTCGACCTGGCGAGGGCCGGTTGTGTCAGGAGTTTGTCGATCCACTTGTCATCGAGCGCCGGACCTCCCACATATTTATCTTTAATTATTTTTCAAATTTATTATTTTATGATTTTTATCAATTTTTTTGGGATTTTAAATTTTTTTTTTATAATTGTTTTAATTATTTTCTGTTAAAGGTCATTCAAGCTCATGGGTACANTTTTGGGATTTTAAATTTTTTTTTTATAATTGTTTTAATTATTTTCTGTTAAAGGTCATTCAAGCTCATGGGTACAGTGTAAAGGTCTCCTGGATCCAAGATGGCAGTTGGGTGATTTCATAACATGGCGGCCGGCACCTGGTGCCTACTCCTGAATCCTTTGTATCGAAGTTCCCGTTTATATTCTACTCATGCACAAGGGAAGAGTTATGACCAATTAACGGAACTGAAGATGAATTTGAATAAAATAACTTGTTGTTGCAATATATTTTAAAGTATTTTTAATACAGGTATTATTATAAAAAACCAGAGGGCAGCTAAAGGGAAAAAAAANGTTGCAATATATTTTAAAGTATTTTTAATACAGGTATTATTATAAAAAACCAGAGGGCAGCTAAAGGGAAAAAAAACTGATATAGTGAGGTTGCCATATCTTTTGCGAAACGCATCGGTGCCGAATGAAGTCGTCTTTGAGCGANAAAAAAAACTGATATAGTGAGGTTGCCATATCTTTTGCGAAACGCATCGGTGCCGAATGAAGTCGTCTTTGAGCGAAAGTAAGAGCGGAATCTTGCATGAATGATTAGCTGCACCTACAAGTGCGAACTCTTTACACAGCCGAATGGAAGCTGTGAAACTAACGTATTGAGAGAGCGAAGTGTATCGAGTGCAGTGAACCTCGTCTCTGTCAGTTACGGACAGGCAGGTGTAGCACTGCGGGTGACGGGAACGGCGGTATCTGCACGGCGGAGACAGCCACTTGTCAGGAGTGAATGCGGAGAAAGGCCGCCTTGTTTCCTTATGTTTCCAATACAAAGAAACGGCGGTATCTGCACGGCGGAGACAGCCACTTGTCAGGAGTGAATGCGGAGAAAGGCCGCCTTGTTTCCTTATGTTTCCAATACAAAGGAACGGCGGTATCTGCACGGCGGAGACAGCCACTTGTTAGGAGTGAGTGCGGAGAAAGGCCGCCTTGTTTCCTTATGTTTCCAATACAAAGGAACGGCGGTATCTGCACGGCGGAGACAGCCACTTGTTAGGAGTGAGTGCGGAGAAAGGCCGCCTTGTTTCCTTATGTTTCCAATACAAAGGAACGGCGGTATCTGCACGGCGGAGACAGCCACTTGTTAGGAGTGAGTGCGGAGAAAGGCCGCCTTGTTTCCTTATGTTTCCAATACAAAGGAACGGCGGTATCTGCACGGCGGAGACAGCCACTTGTTAGGAGTGAGTGCGGAGAAAGGCCGCCTTGTTTCCTTATGTTTCCAATACAAAGGAACGGCGGTATCTGCACGGCGGAGACAGCCACTTGTTAGGAGTGAGTGCGGAGAAAGGCCGCCTTGTTTCCTTATGTTTCCAATACAAAGGAACGGCGGTATCTGCACGGCGGAGACAGCCACTTGTTAGGAGTGAGTGCGGAGAAAGGCCGCCTTGTTTCCTTATGTTTCCAATACAAAGGAACGGCGGTATCTGCACGGCGGAGACAGCCACTTGTTAGGAGTGAGTGCGGAGAAAGGCCGCCTTGTTTCCTTATGTTTCCAATACAAAGGAACGGCGGTATCTGCACGGCGGAGACAGCCACTTGTTAGGAGTGAGTGCGGAGAAAGGCCGCCTTGTTTCCTTATGTTTCCAATACAAAGGAACGGCGGTATCTGCACGGCGGAGACAGCCACTTGTTAGGAGTGAGTGCGGAGAAAGGCCGCCTTGTTTCCTTATGTTTCCAATACAAAGGAACGGCGGTATCTGCACGGCGGAGACAGCCACTTGTTAGGAGTGAGTGCGGAGAAAGGCCGCCTTGTTTCCTTATGTTTCCAATACAAAGGAACGGCGGTACCTGCACGGCGGAGACAGCCACTTGTTAGGAGTGAGTGCGGAGAAAGGCCGCCTTGTTTCCTTATGTTTCCAATACAAAGGAACGGCGGTATCTGCACGGCGGAGACAGCCACTTGTCAGGAGTGAATGCGGAGAAAGGCCACCTTGTTTCCTTATGTTTCCAATACAAAGGAACGGCGGTATTTGCCACAATTAAGGAATGAATAAAAAAAATGGTNACCTTGTTTCCTTATGTTTCCAATACAAAGGAACGGCGGTATTTGCCACAATTAAGGAATGAATAAAAAAAATGGTTTTTGAGATAAAGTTATTTTAATGTTTTTTTATGTACATGAGTAGGCATTTTTGAACACAACCACAGCTTGCATTTTTTTCATAATATTTACATATTACTTCTGGGTATATAATAAATTTTAGTATGTAGTTATTTTGAAGTAATTATAACTACATGCTATAAGAAACCATTTATTTTATTGTAATTTATTTCTCTAATAATTTTTATTTGAATTGCCGTTTTTTTTACAGTTATTTTATATGTTTTTTCTAAATAATTATGGATTTTTGCATGCAATCTTAAATCAGCACACTGTTACTCGTAACACAGGTATAGATCTAAATAAAATATTTTAAAAGTATATTTTCTACATTCTGCAGGAACCATAAACATTACATAATGTAATATTTTCAACTTGAAGTTATTTCATTTTCAGTGTTGAATGCACAGTTAAACAAGTAATAACAACAAGTAGTCAGAAATATGGTTTGCGTTTTAAACAACGGTACCTTACATTGGTCCAGCAGCAGCGTAATGTACATCCTTCACACTGCATCGATTAACTGACCGAGGACGGCTTTTAAATATCCTTTAGTACAGCTTTGGAAATAGAATCACTTACATCGAGAAACGTATCGGTTGCCTCCGGAATCTGCAAATACCCTCATCGTCGATGCTGAGGCCAGGTACAGATATTCGTCGATGTTTACACGTCTGGCAGAAGCTGGGTTCGGGTGTTGTCTTGCGTTTGGCCACGGGTCTCGGAGAGGCTGTTCATTGACTCCAGGTGGCAGGTTGCTGTACTGCGGTGACCAAGTCTACCGACTCTGACGTAGATGCATCTGCGATGGCGGCCGTCGAGGTGTGCACAGTTCGGCGCATGCAGGAGTGATTTGTCTCGACATAGTGCAGCAGCTACCACGCCGTCAGGCGAGCACGGAAGTTTGGTGTCTTTGCGAATGTAAAAAACACGATACTGGCCATAACCTGGGGTACAGTCGCCATCTGCTGGCAAGGCTCGAACAAGTCGGGATTCGCAGCACCGATCCAGGGACAATGGCGGTCAGATGGAAGCCAGCGATGTTGTCTGTCGGCGCGAACTGGATGCACGTCGGCGTAGCGGGCCTGTCTACAAAATGGCGACGCCGTCTTCACCCTGGAAATTGTTCATGACGTCGTTTCACAATCTCGGTAAGCATTAGCAGGAACCTTGATACAGTATTTTTTTAAAGTAACAGAAACATGAACATTTGCTGCAGGTGACTTCGCCTTCCACGTCGACACTTTCTATGTCGACGTCGTTGGAAGACGCACACACGTGCTCAGTATCCACGCCAGTGTTCTGTCAATTACAAATCTGTTAGAGTACATGCACCCGTTTCATTTAAATACCACCATTGCGAGAAACAACGTTTAATGGCTTGAATGTAGCACTACTCAACAATTCGTCTCAGTGCACAGAACACAAGTGCGGGTCAGGGCGCTTCTAATGTCGGTAATCATCTGCCCCCATCTTTACTATCTAGCTTTTAGTTTTTTTTATTGTTCTCTGTTTTTCGAGTTTATGGTCATTGCGGTCAAGTTCAAGGTCACCAGCAAACAGCTGGGTGTCTGATTCAGTAATTTTATATGTTCCTACACTTTCATTAGTGTATTTCGATTTTTACAATGGTTTTCTCAGTTTTTATGGCTGTAGAGTGAGTGTTTGAAGATATTTCGGCGGCATTTAAATGTGAGGTCTTGAGAGCCGATGACTGTGGAGAGTTAGAGGGTTGGAGGGTTAGAGTGGTGTGGCGATTGTGACTTTAACATTGTATGCTCTCCTATATTAAAAAAAATTCCTTCAGCTATTTTCTTGATTTTTTTCATATTTTTTATTGGGTCAGCAATGATGGAGGGGATGTGCGATGGGATGAGTGTGAGGTTGACGTAATGTGTTCCTAGATTGTTTAGATTTTTTTTTCTATTTGTTGATATTTTTTAAATTTTGGGTTTGGGGGTGGGGTTTGGGGGTGTTCATTAGGCTTGGTGGGTCGTGTGAGGGCTTCGGTAAGGCAACATTATTATGTTCCTAGTTTTTTAGATATAGTTTTAGAGTTTTGCGATTTTTTAGTTTTTTTGTTTCAAGGTTATTTAAGGTTACTAGCAGAGGGTTAAGGTCAAAGTCACCAAGATCCAATATGGTGATCGGGTGCCATCACGACATAGCTGTCCCAGGCTGCCTCGACAAACGAGTTGGCTGGGGTCTCCGAGCTCCGAATCATCAATCCTGCGCCAAACTCCCCAAACCTTTCTTTGCTCGAGGCGTCTTTGTGTTTCATATTTTGAGACGTCCAGTAGTTTCATAACAATC
The DNA here is from genome assembly GCA_002778355.1 of Clitarchus hookeri. NCBI lineage: Eukaryota > Metazoa > Arthropoda > Insecta > Phasmatodea > Phasmatidae > Clitarchus > Clitarchus hookeri. The sequence goes on along the minus strand of NQII01001889.1, from coordinate 116,088 downwards.
TGTACATTTAAGAATTTTTTTGACGTAAGCATGGGAATCGATACGACTATAAATTTTCAACAATATTTGGCGTAGGTGATGCAGTCGTTGACACAAGTTTGATTGATTGCCACATTAGTGAGCGCGGGTGTTGTGGCATTGGTCGTGGTGAACGTCATGTGGTCAACCTTTGGAGTGAAAAATATTGAAAATTACTGTTTGCATTTGTTGTTTAACTTATTTGAAACAAGTGAATTGCTAAAATCGATGTAAATTATATATTTTTTGTTTAGTTTTAGACGCAAATTTTTTTTTCTAAATGAAAATAATTTTTTTTATATGTGCCATATTTTTTGTTGTTTTCTTATTGAGAAGTGAACACTTGAAAATTTTTTGTGATTTTCGAGGCAATAAATATTTATGGATTAAGGTGAAGGAAGTTCTTCGGGAAAACAATTTATCTGTGTAAATTATTCCATTTTAGTTTTCCATATTCCGACAAAAGAATAGCTGAAAATTACTGACGTTAGATATTTACGCAGCTAAAATTAGACAAATTCAGAGTAAATTCGAAAGGAAATTATTTAGTTTTGTGTAAGTGCCACGAAACATTTCCGAAATGGCTCATGCGAATATTGTTTTCTGAATCTGTATGTTATGATTGAAATGGATCGTATCGTATTAATTGCCACGTTTCAATATATCATAAGCTAGTAGAATGTTAACATGGATAGCGGCAGTTGATGCATGCCAGCACAAGGGCTGCGGCAGAAGTAGGAATATGCCAGCACAAGGGCTGCGGCAGAAGTAGGAATATGCTGCCACCCAGCCTTCGCCTTTCTTTCTAAAGCACTTTGTTGAGCGCAGCTCCGAGGCAATTTTCCACCTAATGTAATGCGCGTAGATGCGACGCCTTCCTTCAGATGCGATTCACAGCTGACGCGTAATTAGATAAACCATCGCCCATGAGAATCCGCGCGTATTTGCGACGCAAAGCGTCGCCTCTTCAGAATGCAAGAGAAGAGCTGCTAAAACAAAGACGCTTCACTTTTTACTGCTCTCTATGTATGTGGTTTACATAGATTAAAGATAGGGCACTCGTAATGCAAGATTAGCGTAGCTATAAATGCTTCATAAACTGTAAACTGTAATAAATAAGTTGTGCGTTTTTTTAATTAACAAAATGCTATGTCAGCAAAATAATTTGAAGTATTAAACTGTGTCAATATATGAGAGGGCGCTATTGAATTTTTTTCAGCACATGTTAGTGTAAATATGAAATATTATTTTTAAATTTCCAAATCTGTGTACTGAAATGCAACATTCATTTATCTGCTGTATGTATAGTCAATAGAAGGATGTCAGTGTCTTTCTTGTCTTTCATTGCTTCTTTACGACATAAAAATTGCAAAAAATTGTTTTTTTATCATTTAAGACAGTTTGAATTAACAGTGCTACATGTTCTTGGCGTTGAATACTATAAGTTAATTTTTATGTACGTATGATCTCATGTAAGGAATATATTTGCATATTTCAAGAGGTTTTAAATTTCATCCCAAAGTCGGAACACATATATCGTTATTCAAAGTTTTCTTTAACATTTAGATGTTATTCAGATTAAATACTCATTCATCTGCTTTACCTTTTTTTCAATTATAAATTAAGAACACACTTCACAGTCCAGCATTAAGTTGAATTTCGAACATTCCCGAATACCGGGCGAGATGGCGCAATGGTAGTTATTGGACTTGTCGAGAGAACGTATGGACTTGATTCCCCTTCCGGCCAGCCAGAGTTCTGATTCTCGTGGTTTTCAGAACTCGCTATAGGAGGATGCTGGGATGGTTGCCCTTTATAAGCCACGAACGCTTGCATTCACTTCTCTCATCGTCCAATACAATGGCTCAGTCTCAAGCACATACAGTACGTTGTCGATAAGATGACAAGCAATATTTTAAACTTAATAAATGTATTATACTTGGACTGTACCAAAGTGAATTTCAATTTACATTTAAAATCAGCAGGTAAAATAGAATGTGAGAAATGCCATAGCAGACATTTTTTCAATGTTATAGGCAACGGGAAAAAATTTAATCTCTCCTGCAGATAAGAAAGGTATCCTGGTTTCAAAAATCCTTCGAACCAAATAAATATTTTAAAATAATTTTTTGAACCTAGTAATAATTTGGTTGCCCTAACATCATCTATATATATTTATATTTAGTACGCCGACATATTTTACATTTACGTTTAACTTGGCGCTTCAGTTACCGCAAACATTACAAATATCATAGAGTGTCAAAATAAAATTTCATTTGGTACCCTGTAACAATTATATATGTATTGTTACAGAATATGTTGCAGCAACAAAATCAACTTAGTCCAGAACTGTCATTTATTTGGTTAGCTGTAGCATAATTGGGAAATTTAATTGCTTTCGTCAGAAAATAGGGTGTTTTTATAATTTTCTTGCTATTTAGAGCAGCAACAGCGTTTGTTTGTGTATTTTATGATGATTAATAAGAGCATTTACTATCCGAATGAAACTATTTAAATGGGAAACATTAAAATAAAACTGTAAAAGATGAAAAAATGTATATATGGAAATTATGTATTTATAATATATTACCTTTGATAACAGTAATATTAACTGAGGTTGTTAAGGAGTATCACTGTGTTTCATAAAATCAATTTTCGAACCCGGTTCTGCGCTCGTTTCTTTTACGGTTTAAATGTACATATTGCCATATACCGTTAGTTTAAAAAACTACATGCTATAAGCTTGCGCAAAATAAATATAACCAACTTAATAATTCGGCTTCTCTAACAAAATATATAAATTCCCATATATAAATAATTAAACAGTTAATTTGGTTATGGAAATAAATTTTGTTTCATACAAAAAAACATTTCTCTCAGCGTAACAGCGTGTGAGATGAACTTGTTACGTACTTAAACGTTGGCGGAAGTTTTATGAAAGTGATTCCCATGATAAACCATTTGACTGTAATTATGTAACACTGGTATAAAAGTGTGTAAAATACAACATGTGAGAAGTCGAAGTGATGTTACATAGCTGAATAATTTTTATTGTCCTTGTATTGACTCCCCTGTAGTCTTAAAGCCCCCATTAGAGAAAATGTTGAAGAAATGTGTAGGCATCTTTTGTGTCTCGAAGAATAATTTTCGAGAAATAGGCTAAAACGTACTACCTCTGGCACTGGTGCTCTAGTTAACACTGTCGTTACACGGCCTTCACTAGTGCTCTCCGCTCTGAACTCAGCTGCCCACTCCAAGTCATACCAGAGACTCTTTGCATGAGATATCCACTACATGTAGACGCCGTATATCCGACAACTCCACCATCTTTCTCAGATAGGATCAAGTTGTACAGTATTTTGAGGTTAATAGCTAAAATGCACATTCTTATGTTTTTAATATTTTAGGCACGTGGCTAAGGGAGGTTTATGCTATTTCTTACAGGCGGCCGCTCTGAGCGTGCAAGGTACGAATGATTTATTTATGCGCGCGCGCTGTCAGTCGCAACTGGAGACGCAGTGGCTTTTCACAAGGAATGTTTATAAAGCGTGCTGGTTACGCCTCTTACTGCGACGGACAGACTGGACCATTGGACTGGTAGATTGAGTGAAAGACATTACAAATTATTGCAACAGATAGACTGAATACATGTTTATAATGAGTACGAATATGATCAAACAGAGACAATAAGAAGGATGGTAATTAGGGTAGAAATATACATTAAGTAATGTGCTCACTGAGAAATGAAAAGAGTAACAGTGGAGAATGATAATTTAATGCTGTTAATTATAGCTTTGTGAATAAAGTAAATATCAAATTTTTTTTTTTTTTTAATTGAGATCTCCATCCCTCACGAACTCAGATANTAGCTTTGTGAATAAAGTAAATATCAAATTTTTTTTTTTTTTTAATTGAGATCTCCATCCCTCACGAACTCAGATACGTCCCTAAGGCGCTCATGTAATACTTGTGTCAGAAGTGTAATGGAGGCAGTTTTCAATATTTCAATTGCATATTAAATTAGGCAAAAGGATAATAATGAAAGCCATTAAAACGAATTAATTAAATGTAATAGTTGATGGCAAAGACATGAAGACTGTTTTATACAATCTTCGGAATGAATGATAACAGGAAAAATGTTTGCAGAACTGGAAGCACTGCGAAAATTAATAGATAGGTCAAGTTTCCAAGTGAGCGCAAGTGCAANGGAAAAATGTTTGCAGAACTGGAAGCACTGCGAAAATTAATAGATAGGTCAAGTTTCCAAGTGAGCGCAAGTGCAAAAATCTTGAGAGAAGATGTAAATAAACAAATAAGTTTGTAGTAAATCGATAANGTTTCCAAGTGAGCGCAAGTGCAAAAATCTTGAGAGAAGATGTAAATAAACAAATAAGTTTGTAGTAAATCGATAATATAAATAGCCAGAAACTACTGTAGGAGATTAAGTTGAAAAGAAAATTGTCTCTGCTAATGAGAATATAGTGAGGAAAATTTACTCTGTTAACAAGAATGAAGACAGAAAAATTGACACTGTAAATGAGAATGTAGACAGGAAAATAGAAGGCATTAGAGAGTTTGTGAATACAAGAATTGACAGTATGGACGAGAAAATTGACTAAATAAAAGAATGGACTGTGTCAGAGGGACGATGGACAGTGTTGAGAACGAAATGAGTGCAATGAAGAAGGAATGGCAGAAATTTCTTCAGCAGAGAAGTTCCAGTTACACAACATCGACAGCCCAGAAAAACGAAGAAGCAGTGCAAGTCAAAACCAGTACTGAAACCTCTGAGAGGAGCAAGAATATCTACGGCATTGGTATCGCGCAGCCAGCAGTGGGGAAGGGGGTCTCAACTAAGCCCACCCATTACTTTTTGCCTGCTGTCTATAGGAATTTTAATTCTGCCAGCCTAGGACACTTGCCTCGTAGAGTGTGAATTGTTCGTTATGTTCCACGAGGTGTTGTCAGGACTCCTCGAAGTCTTGGACATTCTGGATTCCTAAATCATTTTGTTAGGGTGAGACCTCTTTTCTAGTGTATAGTCTAGTTCTTGTTTCCATCTATACAGAATTAGTTATGCCCCACGTTGGGCGTCAATTTAACTTGACGCTATTCCCCACCTGTGTGATACAGGAAAGTTCATAGGATCTCAGTTAATGTTACCAGGCACATACTATAAGGTGCCTTGAAGGTTGGGGGTAGCAGGGTAACATTGAGGTAATCATTCGGTGTTTCATTTTACTGGTTGGTTATATTGTCACGAGATTAAACTTAACAGAAACAATTCCGAGGTGCTACCCTACTTAATGTACTCGTGCTAACTGTAGTTGGCATCTTGGGGGTGGCGCTAGGCGTCAGAGGGGTTTCTTTGGTCCACGACTTGATACTTATCTAGTCTTGTAGTTCTGGTCTGTTTTCGACAGGCTGAGGTCTGGTGCTTCGGGCGGCCTTGGAAAAGGCCCTGGTTGCGGCGACTCCTCTCCACGACTGCGGCTCCGGGTTTGCTTCTTGACGTACGCCTCCACGACAAGCTTCTTCTGGTACTCCCGATCCGACTTGCTCTCGCGCACTTCTGAGTCAACTGACCTGGTTCAACTGAACCCCCCCCCTGAGAGTGTTAAACCGAAAATTTGTTAAAGGTAGGAGAGAATCTTGGTTAGACGTGTCTTCCCTTGTTATGGGAAGAGGAAAGGGGGTGGTGTTGACCAAAGACTACTTCCTACATGTGCCACCGCTCTTGTTGGTGGAGGGGAATGCGGTGACCTGCGGTGCACTGACAAACCCTGCCAGCTGTTTCTGCGGCGCGTGTTACCCTTCAGCACGTGTTTTTGACGTGGGCAGAAATCGCCAGACTATCTGATCCTTTCTTTGGCGTGTCCAAGTTTCGCGTCGTATGCTAGGGGGGGAGGGGTCCGAGGCAACCTTGACACGTGTATGCTCCGGCCTGCCTTCGCCGCAGGCGTTCATTGCTGCCAAGTGTCTCGAGGCAGGTGGCTACTGGGAGGGCCCTTGCGGGAGGGGGTGGGGTTTGGCGTGCATTGTGACAGCTGAGCTTCTATGTTGATATGGCACAAGTCAAGTAAGTGAATTTGACTATATATACACTTTTCCGGAATCTGTTGAGTTAGTCCTATGACCAAGCCTTGTCTAATATTTGAGTGTATTACTATCAGTGTTCATGCAGAGATGCATAGACCTTAATGCATGAACGCCGTGCGACTCTCAGCGAGACCGTATCCTGAATGATGATGCGTCTGCAGATAATGTCAACTGTTAGACGTCATAGTCTTCAAAATTAAATAGCTGTGTGTAACACCATTCTTGTTATTTTTTATTACTTCTTGAAAAAGAAGTTCTTGTATGAGTTTTTAATATTGACTCTACATTTTTGTAAATAGTTTATACAGTTTTTAGATAGGACGTAATACAAGACGGTCTTCACATTAATATCTCACAGTAGCATAATGAGCGGAATCATGTATCCACTTACCTGCTGCTTTATTACGNGACGGTCTTCACATTAATATCTCACAGTAGCATAATGAGCGGAATCATGTATCCACTTACCTGCTGCTTTATTACGTAGTAACAGCCACATTAGTGGCAGTAAAATTTACTTGTATCAACAGAAGTCACGACGGTTGCAATCTTCTACCTCCTGATTTCTAAATGAATTTTCCGAAATATTTATTAGGTCATTATTTCTTCATTAGTTAATTATCAATATTAGTATACGTTATAAATTAATGTATTATTTTCGCTTTGGCCATGGTAGAAAATGTGGAAAGGAAAATGTTATTGTTTGCTGTGAAACAAATAATATGTTGGAAGGGTTTTGTATAATAGCGCAGGGCTTATTCATATTTAATAACATTCTTTAAGATATAATGTTTAAAGAAATTGCTGGTATGGGATCCGATAGCTTAATTTCAACTCTACTATTGTCATTGCGCTGCATATCGATATCCATGAGGTATAGTTAATAACATGTTATTTCTTTTAAATATTGGGTATCGAAATTCATGATATAATGTTCTAAATTTTGTGAAAATTTTATAAATTATAACCAGTATATTAAAATTTGCACTTCTGCCTGAAAACAAATTAAGGGTAAATTTTTTATAGCTGAAAATTAGAAATAATTTATTTTTGTAAGATTGCCAATATTGATAAACTTTTTATCCCGTGATAAATAATAATTTCAACCTTTTACAATACTACTAACACATTCGATATGACAATGGCATGAAAAATACTCCGTAGTAGAAAAGTGCGACAAATTCCACAGTGCATGTCCATCTTGGACGTTATCTGAATACGAATGAAACCTTCTTCTGGCATAGTGTAAAATGGTAGTAGTCGTATTCAGCCATAGGTCCCACAGAACTTGTACGCCTTACTTAGTGAATCAAAGTTATTACAATTTTGATCTTTGTGTAGGGCGTAGAAAATGTAAAGAAATTATGTTATATAAACGTGTTACATGGCCAATAAAAAGCAAAACAAACTCATATAGCTTATGATTGATCATTGCCACGGCATTGGAAATCATGGTATGCCCAGCGTTCTTGAGGCACAGGACGGTACAGCGAACTGGCATTACTTTCTGCCATATTATGTGAAATAAATTCACCAATCACTCAAAGTATCCAAGGCTCAGGTTTATGAACTTGTCCTGATCAGTTCTGTGTGACAATAATTAATCAAAATGAAGTACGGAGGCGAGCGTATTTTACACTTATTTATATTCAGTACATTTAAACCAAATTGTAAATATTTTCGTAAATATTTGGGTCTACATTCTTTTGCGTTTATAGAAATATAGACACGTATTAGCTATTTTTAAAAAAGGGTCAGAAACGTATTCATATTGGTCCACGCCCCCTTTCTGCCTCGTGGGTGTATCTCCCTCCTCTAGCCCTCCACCATCAATGAACGAACAAATATGTTCTGGTGTCAGTGGTACAGAAATGTTGCTTATTACAGAACAAAAATTCACAATAAAATTCATGGGGCCACTGAAATGTATTACGTCGTGGTTTCTAAATCTGTCATTAAACAAATATTAACAAAACACATCGCATCAGTCACTAACTATGGTTTTCAGTGTAATATGATGTTTTACATAAATGCTGGATTTGAATTCAGCAATTTGAATCCCGCGATATATTTGTATGAATAAGTCGCCATGATTATCTACCAACATTTCATTAAAAAATTTTGGTCCTTATATACAACTAAATTGTCAGTAATTGATTCCGGGAATTGAGTTCTTGCCAGCTCACTCGTTACTGGTAACTCGGTCAGAGTAACTAGCCAACTACACTGACGAGGAATACACAACTATGCCTCTAACGCTACCTCGGATATTTATGGTCAAATCTTGTAACAAATTCTAATGATTTTGGTAATAAACGAGTATTACATTGAAAGAGGGTATGTCAGATATTTTCCTCTCTGCCTATAAACTAAGAATTAATTTGGTTTGATATAAATTTAACAATGCGCTCTTATACACTGGCGGAAAATGAAAAATTAACACCACTCAAGCGGTGACCTAGATACACCAAATGCGCATGGCGCACTGATAGAGGGAACTACAGGCAATGATTAACAGTGCTGTATTGTGGACAGAGTAATAATCGCGTACAAAGTATAACACCGCTGAGTCCAATACAACTGTAGTTGACTCGGTGAAAGAGTAGTATGTCGTTTCAAGCATCGCCTTGTGTGTAGTAAGCATTGTAGTAGACATACGACGATAGCATAGACGACCACATTTCCTGCAGTTAACGGACTTTGAATGACGTCATATTGTGGGCCTGAGGGAGGCTGGATAATCCTTTAGAATATTTGCCCAGCACGTAGGACGTGAAGTGTCTGCTGTGTATCATTGGTGGTGCCAGGGGTCCAAAGATGGTGCACATGCTCGTCAACCTGGTTCCGGTCGGCAGTGGCATACGGATTCCTGCCTGGGCCGCCGCAACAGACGAGCGGCCATTGCTGATCTCACGGTGACCGCCACACAGATTAGGGCCACTGTTGCACCCAGTGTGTCAGCAGGAGCATTACCAAGAGTTTGCTGGACGCTGGGCTCGATCAAGAGTGCTTCTCACCAGGCTTCCTCTCACACCGCATATCCGTGCAACCCGCAACGGATGGTGTCGCGAATGACACAACTGAAGGAATAAATGGCGCGGAGTTGTGTTCAGTGATGAGAGAAGATTTACCTTGGCACCAGTGACAGCCGTGTGCAAGTGCGGCGTTGACCAGGAGAGCGGCAACTACCAGAGTGTATATGGCGGCGACATACAGGAGCAACTCCTGGCATCATGGTCTGGGGGGCAAGAGCCTGCAATGACCGTACACCTCTGCTGTTAGTTGAGGGAACACTAAACAGTGGACGCTACATCCAGAACATCATCCAGCCCATTTTGTTGCCCTTCCTACAACGCCAAGAAGATGTCCTCTCCCAGCAGGAAAATGTACATTCACACCAGTCGCGCATTACCCAACACGCTCTCGAAGGTGTTCAACTCCCCTGGCCAGCACAATCACCGGACCTGTCCCACATTGAACATATGTGGGACATGGTGAGACGGCGTTTGATGCGGTCCGCAATACTGGCAACATAACTCCACTGATTGCAACAACAGGCGAAATTAGAGTGGAACTATATTCCCCAAGATGACATCTGACCCCTTTATGATCGTCTCTATAAACGGGTTTAGGACTGCTTCGTCGGTAAAGGTGGCAACACAAGATATTATCATTGTGATTCACAACAATCTGTAGTCTATGTCCATAGGCGTAGGACCCTGTGATCATTCTGTAACAGAGTGTACAAACTGTATAATTATTCAATATAACTTTCATCCAAGTGGACCGTTGCGTCCGGGTGTTCATGTTTCATATTCCACCAGCGTAGTTAAGAAATTGTGAAATGTCAGTTCCTTTTTCTCAAAAACTAGAAGGCGAACCATAACTATTCTCCGGGTTACCTTGACATGTCATCCATCGCAATGGTAATTTTATGCTTACGTAAAATTTTTTATATTTTATTTGTCTTTTAGAAGGGTCACTTTGTAAAGTAAAATATTATTACTAAGTAAATAGTTTCGTTAACACTGTTGTAAATTGCATATTTTGATAACCGTTTCAGTTTTAAACAGGTATCTTATATAATCTTTGTAATGTGAAAGATGTTATAATGAAAGCGAATTGTAGTCAAGAGAGCAAATCTCAGAAGCCGAGGTTTCTAATATGTTGTCTATGGATGGGGCTGTGGGTTATAATCGTAAATCGGAAATGGATGTGCTGTTTTACAGGGTAATTTAGTTTGTGAAGTGAATTGGCTGCTCATAACGGCGGTGTTTTGAGAGCCAAACAAAATAATTTTGATTATATCATAAGACTCCTTTCCAAATTAGCCTTATATCATTAAGGCGGACGTGTTAAAACACCTTATAAAAACACAATGACATTCCGATATAAATAATGAGTCTACTTTTCTCTAAAAGGATACAAATAACATTAATGAAGTTCTTAAAAGCCTGTATGATATGCAGACCTCCAGTTCATGACATGTAACAGGAAACATATGGATCACTAGTAGACAACTACAAATACGCAAATGTCTTACCCGGGACTTGAATTCAGAACTCCTCGGGCCGTAAGCTTTCATGTAACCTACTGCTTTACGGAGTTACAATAAAGAACACAGCATTGTTTGTAATCTGTCTAATATTTTGGTATAGTGTACTTACAAAACTTCAATATTTACTGGGCCATCATTTTGAGAGGAAAATAATACGAAAGTCTCTTAAATCACGCAAGTTTCATGCTCTACGCTAGCACTATATGTGCGCATATTTTGGGGTAAATCCGTTGATTGGTTCACTAAGTATTGGCATTAAAGCTCCAAATATTGTGTTGCGCTATGTTCATAAATAGTGGTCATAAATATTGTATATTAGCAAATGCCATAATTCTACATATACATTTAGGATAGTAAGTATGGTTGAAAAAATTTCGCACACATGGCGCACTAACTTTATTATATATTGTCTATATCATGAGGGTTGGTGAGATTCTGACAGTTCGACGAAAGTAGCGCCATTGTTTACTTTTCGTTTATGTATCCTTTCGCCATCAGCTGGTGCGTCAAGTGGAGGCTGTAATTTTCATCAACACGCTGTTGTACTGTATCGCCATTGTACTGTAATAATAAACAAATTTAAAGATATTTTAGACTGCCATCTGTCTAAAAAATTAGTAGGTTACAAAAGTAAATTTATAAAACCTTGAAAAAAATTAAATATTTGCTAACTCTTTTTTAATATGTCTGAGACAATGAATTTGGGTTAACATTTGCGAGATGGTAGTTGAGCTATAATCACACTTTGGACATCATATCAAATATAACTGGAACTAAAAGTCATTCGGAAAATTTCATTGACAACACACTTTTATTCGCCAACAACTCACCAACGACTATTATTTAGACTGCAAAGCAGTAATTCTGCTATTACTGATACTAAACAGTTCGAGTTGGAAATATGTGACGTGGAATAACGTTAGAATTGATTAAAAACTATTCTCACTTGTCCCACTTTCTTAGTTTTATCAATACAATATAGTAACAACACCGAAACAAGGAAATGGGTTATCGGGAGAACAATGTGGTGTATAATTTACGTAGACGAACGATTACCGGCCGAATAGAAATAACTCGAACTCAAAATCGCTGTACACAAAATATATGTCACTTAAAAAATTATGTTGAACTCGCGGCAAATTAAACTATTGGTGTCTGTTCGTAAATTTCTGAGCCTAAAAGCTATTCTTCTCTGGCTGGTAATGCTTCTGAAAAGAGTGAATAGATGGCGCGCACGGCATGACAGAGCGAGATGTGAGCTGTTTTCATTGCTCAATAGATATTGTATTTTTAAAAATTCCCTGTTATTCTGGGTTACTGGCTCGTAACGACACGAATTTGAAGTATATTTCCTCAAACTATTAAAAGTAATAATTCAACAATATTATGCAATATTTCTTTATGCTTTTCGAATTAATATTAATCACGTATGGAAATCATGGTTGGTTGGAGATGGGGGATAGAACGCGAAAAAACTTTTGATGTTGCGTTTCATTTGGATACTGGTAGTTTTGTTGTTAATTTCATTTTGAACACGTATACATTGATACTTTACTAAGAAGTATAGTTTGTAAGACTAACAACCACTGTTTTGTGACGTCATAAAATAAAATGTAATAATTAATCTAGGAACTCCTTCTTATCGCGTATTTTCTGCGTGTATGATGTGCGTCAGCAGTGCACTCAGAATAGCTAACACAATATTAATTTTTGTTCTTTCGTGCATCAGTTGATACAGGATTTCGTAAATTACACTTTGTTTGTTTCGTATACATCAAATTGCCACTCACTGACTCTCAGAATCTCACCAACTTATATGAGACGTACTTCACACGTTGTTTTTTGATGGAAATATATGCTGATCCCTTAATTCATAAAACATTTAATGTATAACAAAAGTAATACATGTCACCGGAATTCGGTGGGAATATGTTAATTCTTTGACAAGGAATTTTACAATTTTTTTATTCGGTACTATCTTAAAAAAATAGAGGACAAAAATACTAGTTAGAAGCATTTGATGGTTTCATCGATACTGCCACATTATAATGTTAAGATGATATTTGCTACTTTGTTTCGTAGATATAATTTTCTAAGGTCAAATATTTATATGGTCAGTCAAAGTAATATTTCTTTGCCAAAAGTTGTGGGAATCTGTACGTTAATATGACATAACAACGTTGCATTTTTGTAAGTGGCGTTATCTTACTTAACAGTGGGGAAAAGACGCCTTTTATCGGCATGTTTTATGCCAATTATATGCACTTTCAGCATACAAATTTTTGTGGAAATTTGTTTTAAAGACCTGCCAAATTATTATTTATGTGCTAAATAGTGTGGAAATTGTTTGTGTAGTTTGCAAGTTATCATTTTAGTTTAATTCTTCATGTTGTGCTCTCTTCAATATACCTTTCTAAATTTAATTCTTACGTGACGCCCAGTAAATGTAGGAAATTTATTTCAATTCGTTAAAACGGTTAAAGAGAAACGTCATAGCGCCCTGAATTACAACATGACTGCTATGTTACACACACATACACGGACAAACTCCTACACACATGCAAACAAATCCATACACGCACAGGAAGAAATGCGATCTCATAAGATTATATTTCGTTCAGAAAGTGGGCTAGGTAAAAAAACATTTTTTTTATTTTAATCAAGCAAACCCTATTTCTGAAATGTGATTCTTTATACTCAATAGGTTTGCTATTATTTGCCGAAAATCCAAGCACAGACGTTTGCAAAATACTGATCACAAATCCTGTCTAATCCTTATTCCATAACAAAAATTATTTTTCGGGGAGCTATTTTAGGACTGTGTCTTTCTCTGTGCTTCTAATAATGTAATATAAGAAATGTTATTATTATTATATAACTAAAATATAATATTTTTTTGAACGTGTGAATGAGCAGGCGTGGAATGATAAACCAAAGAAGATCATATTGACCAAAAACTTTTTTAATAGAGCCCATTAGTAGTTAAACCTAACTTGTATATGTCGAATACCTCTCACCAAAATTTGGAGAATTTTATTTTCAACTCAAAGGAACACTTATATCTTCAAATAAAATTAATACTGTATGCCATTAAATTCGTGTATCGAATTTACAAATGCTGAGAATGCGAAAGCAGGGTCCGTATTTTATATTTATGGTTTCGTTGTTTGTGGGCCAACGTAGACGAAATAAATATTATGTTCTCAATTTATAATGATATTTATTAATATATGAAGCTTTAGTACATACAGAAAATTGACAAACATTATGACAGGAAACACCTTCTGGATTAAAAAATTTGTTTTGGCACAGAGTATTTTGCCTTATTTATGTACTTTTTATGTAAAAAGAGGAAGAAGCTCGGAGAAAAAATGTATATATAAATATACAAATAGTTTGGAAATATTTAGGAACCGCAGGTAGTCCTTATTTGAGTCGAGTGAAGTTCATGTAACATGAAGATCGAAGCCGTAATGGTTCCAGACTTGTCCACAACAAAAGTCACAATTTGAGCACCGGTTCTGCACAAAGTGGCTAGGAGACCACTCCAACTAAGAGCTGACATGCCTTTTGCCCTATATGTAAAGTCATGAAGTCAAAACAAATAAGTAAATACTAGTTTATTAATTTACTTATTTTTCACTTACGTTAAGCGTTTAGCAAAATAACACCTTACAACTACGGCGTCAGGTCTGTCACGTACAGATTTATTTGATAATAATGGATGTTGTCTTTGAAATTATAAATTAATTACTAGTTGGTTGCAGATAGTACGAAATGTATTGAATTGGTAATACGCTAGTCAGTAAAGTGTAAAATGAAAGCAAAGATTTGAAATCACTGCAAAACTGTCCCTTTTATTCAGTTATTTCATGAATTTTTTTTTATGGTGGCAACATTGATTTTATGAAATTTTTTCATGCAGAAGCATAAATGATTCCTCACTAATGAATTACTAAACAGCGCCGCCTTTTGAAGACGTGAAATGCCTGCAGTTAGGCAACACTCCCTGGACTTCAGGATCTACAATGTCGTGAAACAGGCGCCATTAAAGACATCCCCGCGAGGAACCCCGAGTGTAACGAAAGTTGCACACACGCAAGAATTCCAACTATTTCACTTTGTCTTCCAAATTATTTCGTTTGAAAACTCAAATTCAAAATCTGTATGGTATTATTCTTGGCGTTATTTTTAATATCAGCGCCACGTATGCCGCCAATTTCCTATAAGGTGAGGGTACATATCAGTTGGTAACAATTATTCGCTTATAACTCAAACCGAGATCCATGTTAGTGAAGCTCAGAGCCAAAGACCTTTAATTACCAAATATAAGACAAAAAATCTATTGAATATTTTCAGGAAGCCATTTTGTGCAAGAAGTCATTTGAGGCTAACGTAGTCAAAATACAAGTATATAAAAGTTAGAGAAAGAGAACTGTTGGTAAATGCTGCTGTTGTTAATGGCTCATTTGCCGCAATTTTTCTCAATCATTGTATTGAGGAGAATTATCTGTCTACAAAATAGTCATGCAGTGTATCCTAAGATCACAGCATTTTTCTTCTCTGGAGTGGACAGTGTTATAGCAATAAAATCTTTCTACTCGCCAAGTTTTATTTTCATCAATCGTTTTACGTTAATGTTATTTGAGGACCTTGTTTGGTTTATCCTGAAATGCGATTGAGAAAAGTCAAGTTTGTAGTCGTGTGTGAAGTTTGTTTCGATTCAACAATCAGTTCGGCTTTATTGCTACATGGCCATTTAGACGTTTGTACAACGGCTATAAAAATTTCTACAAAGTTATAATAGTGAAAAACATAATATTTGTATTATATTTTTCTTGCTATAATTTATATTTAAAATTTATGATGTTAACATCTATTTTTTAAATACCCCTTATAGCTTGAATTGCCTAACTTTATAAAACTTCTTTAGATACATTTACTTATGTGCTACAAAAACAGTACAGAACTTGTTTTTCAGATTTTTTATTCCTACATCATAAAACTTTAGGTCCATGTAATAAAGACAATGTTTTATGACTTTCTTGTAACACTATACTTAATAAAAGGTTTTTAATTCAAGTGTTCGTTTGTTTTTGCAAAACCTAATCCTTCAAATTAACCTCATTTTCATCGCATTCGCCCTTGACGAATGTACTATGAAAGTAAACATTATTTTCATAAGTGAAGAAATTATTTTTTATTACATGTGTTTAACCAAACGTCAAAACTAAAATAATTATTAAATTAATTAACATTATCACTAACCTTATATTGAAAAAAAAATTTAGAATTATAAATCTAATAGAAAATCTTTCTGTTGCTGTGGAAACATATTCTCCTAAAAGAAGTTTTCTTTTTCTTTGCAGGTAAGCGAGAAATTGTTCTGTATGAAAACCACTGATAGGTAAGTTGAACTCATTTTATATACACACGCCGCTTGCTGCGGAAGTTTTCTGTAATTAGGAACACGTAAGTGTTTGAATTCCGTTGTTGTTTACGCAATGCTATATAAACCATTATCCCCCAAGAAACACTTACAAATCAGTAAACTGGTTAAAGTGCCAATAATGACAATTATATGTCTTATAAATGTATTAGTGGTTTATGTACAGGAAAATGAATCAGGTCAATAAATTAAAATCCTGAAATAAATTTTATGTCTTCACGAATGGTACTCGCTCAACACAGAAAATTTAAAAAAATGTTATGGTGTTTAGTTATATTTTATTGCTGCGCAAAGTAAGCAGTAACTTTACGAAGTTGAATTTATTTGCCTTAATTGGATTTATTGGCTATTATTTCCAAAAATTAAAGAAGTTGAGAGAAGGAATATATTAGATATGGCATACTGTAATAGGTGCAATAACCAGAGGAAAGTAAACTGGTTGTTAGCGTGCACGAACTAGCGAGAAACTGCCGCAGTACACTGACCGTCTCGTCATCCCTCATTGCCGTCGCAGCTAACAAGCAACGCTCAACGTGCCGTGGTTATTTTATTCAGAGACTGGCATCGCGTTCGCATGCCAAAGCACGCCCCAGTTATTTACTGCCGATCGCTCTCAGTCCGCCAGTGCCAGCCACACAATTTTACATCGATTTTGCATTAACTGCGTAATCGGCGTGGTTTAATTTAGAGCGAGAGTTCGGATTGAGGATACTAACCCGTTTATTACACAGATCAACGTTGAAATTAAATCCGTCACATTTCAAATAATTTACTGCCACTTGTTTCAATGTGTTAAAGCACACACTGACCGTGTGCTGGAACGAGACAAACAACATGTTCCAGATTTTTGTATCGCTCAAATTGAAGAGTGTGATGATAATAACAGCGTGATCTGTAATGAATACTATAATGCCATTGTTTACATTGATTTTTAGGCATTTGTGTAAAAATAATGTGAACATAACATTTGGATTTTTCCGAAAAGGGGATAGTTTTTTTGTACTTAACGCAAAGAACTAATAGAATTTAGCAACTTCAGTAATCTGGAAAATGGACGGTATTTTTCTTGTATATAATTATTGATTCCGGTAGTAAAAAGGCATTTAATTTATGCGATTTAAGCTGAAATATATGCGAAAAATATGACGCAGAAAAGTACACAAATTGTAAATCGATATTTTTACATCTACGAGTATTATATTGTAAACTTAGGTAGCTAAAGAAATTGATGCAAAATAATTTAGAACTATCGATTATCCATTCAAAAATACTTTTTTAACATTAGAATAAAACAGGTGTAAGAATTTCCCATATGAAACACATAATCGAATTTTATTGACGACGTTAATATTTCGAAAAATGTTTTCCGCAGTGATGATGTGTTAGTAAGTGTATTAATGTTATTGTCTGGACGATTCGCAAGTCACCAATAGGAATATGAGGGGATCTGAGGTGAATGCTCCATATCGGTGTTTACAAGTAGGCAATTGTAACTATGGCATGATAAACGTTGATTAGTGAATATATTACACTGGTAGCTTTTCTCTTCGTCGGCTAAACGAGATAGTACAGGCAAAGATTATTACAGACATTTGAAAATATATTATGTCCATGTGTATTTGAGGGATGAAGAATGAAAAAATTTAAGGCCTACGTGTAAAAAAATATGAAATGGTTAAATTGTGGGGTACATTTATATGTATCGGGGTTAAAATGAATTACTGCTCATTTGGGTATTATATGAAAGCTCTGCTTTTAAATTAAAGATGTTTTTTGCTACTAAGCAAGGAACTTTTTTTCGATTATTATTCGATTCCATTTACCAAGACAGTTTGGAAATCAAATGAGTGTTCTCTAGTTGACCGTTGTTTTATTTATCACGTCATAGTTTTAAATAGCAAAATTAAAGCCCATGCCTTTGCTTACAGTTCATTAAATGAAGCGCTTTTCGGTGAGAATCTTTCTGACGTGGTCTGGAAATTGGATTCAGTTAGAAAAGGGAATTTTGAGGCAGGGGTGAGTGATGCTTGACCGGCATCAGTGGGTGGGTACCGAAAAGTGAGATGTTAATTTTAAACTATCTGGAATATAATGCATGTGAATTGATGAAGTATATTCTCCGTACAGTATCTAGTTGCTCCTTTTACTGACAGCTGCTTTTCAATAAAACTATATTGTTTTAATCGAAAAGTGTTAGTTTACAAAGTTTCCTATTATGTGGTTACGGAAAATTTGCAAAACTATTAGTAAAGATTTTTGTTAGAACAGTAACGCCATGTTGGTTCTTACAAACAACATATTCCTGCATTTATCGCGTTAAAACGATCATCAGTCTAATGGCGAGAGACGATCATTGGAAAGGATCCGTTGAAGCGTAATCAATTCCGTTTAATTCTGTCACGCCGTCAGCTACGCTAATGAGCCATGAAAGATCCCGGATATTGGAGTGACAACTCTCTATTAGTCTGGCCGGCTACGGGCTGTTTTCCAAACTATGCTCCGACCACCAGCTGCTGTTAGTTTTGTACGTGCAGTATGTTGACGACAGTTAGCAACAAATCTTCGTTATATGAATGTAATGTAGTTTTTAACTATAGCTGTATGTCATTCAATTGGTAGGTCGGTAACCAATGACGTTTAGAATGGAAATTTACTTATATAAACATGTTAATATTCATTACCCCAACAGTAAAAGAAATGAGACTTTCCAAATGGTTACGAACAACACAGGATGATAAAACATACATTGTTTAAAATATGTAGACTTTTAGGTAACTGTTAGAAGACTATGCCGACATTTTTTACATCACTGCCAAATTTTCATTTAATTATTACAAAACATTTTTTTACAAATACATTTTCTAAATTTATTTCATGGTGGTGGAAATTTTCTCTTCACGAAATATATATAAGATGTGTTAATTTATTGATATCATATGAACGAATACTCGCATAAATCTTGAATAAGAATTACATGTTTCTTGGCACACATTTGGCAATGAATGGCAGCACCGAGTTATTATATTTTTTGCTCATCGCAGTTAATATTTAAAAGATAAAACATTGCATTTTATACACATTTTCCCCCTTTTTTAGGAAACTAGAATTACGTTATTGTAATTTTAAAGAAGCTAGGCGTTTACTCGTTAGAATAAAATGGCCAGATGCTGCTGAGGTCAGTTTGGAAACATGGGGTTATCATACACGCCTCAGTCTTTAAGGCTGGTGACTAGGAATTTGTGGCTTGCCCCTGAAATTATTTGGTACTGTCAACATAGGTGATAACACAATAAAAATAATTTCGTCATTTATTCTCTACGACATAAAAGACAAATTATCTTTTTAGTTACTTGAATTACACTCAAGATTTTGACAACTGTGAAGCAAATGTTTTCTTTTTCAAACAGGTTAGTTTTATATAAATAAAACAAAGATAATTTCCTATTTTCGGCATGATTCGTGGATTAAGCTATATATCGGAATATACTTGTAACTGGATTATTTCTTGTGAAAAAAAACATGACTCTTGATATAAAATAAGCGTTCGGCAGCTATTGTTAATTGCAGATGGTTATCTGAATTTTGTAGCACATGTACAAAGTCATTAGGCAGCTAAAATATATTACATTATACTTAGGAAACGAAATAGGTAAATTTTGTTTTTATCTATTGCCCTCGAAACGAGTTGTGTACTATAAACCTAAAGCGACCTTAACATATGATTTAGAAACTCGCCCTTTGTAATAATAATCAAAGAGAAATGACGTACAACGACGCACTATTGGTAAACAATAGTGCAGCTACCATGACATGGATTTGGAAGTTTTTCTAACCCGATCTACACTGATCTGAGATATTGGATTCACAACACAGCTCATTAATCAGAACCAAAGAGGCCTATATGCTCGAAGTTTCTTGCAGTGAGCATAGGTAGTTACGTGTGCCTGTACATAACTTCGGTTCATGTCACACGAAACACATCATATGAGACCATAACTACTGAAAACACTCTAATATTTGACATTCTGAGCTGATGCACATAAGAGAATCCCACTCGTTGTAATGTCAATAACGCATGAAACAAGACAAAAACAGCAGACAGAGTAATCAAACAAGCAGATATGTTAGTATGGAGGTTTTTTTTGTGCAAAATACATGAATACATGGAAGATATTATGAAAGAAACAAAAAATAACCAAAAACGCTTTCTACGAATTAACACAGGCAACATTTGTATCACTCTTTGTCACTTCCCGTCATTAAACACATATAATGACTGTGTTGCACATACACTTGTGTTTTAATTTACCTGTATGCACATTCGTCTTTGTTTCAATTAAAAATGATGCAGGTTTTGTCAATTTTACACTGAGTTCAACAAATTCATTAGCTGTGCAAAATTCCGCATGTGTATTTACTGACGTCTACTTATTGTAACTAGTTCCACTGTATGTGTGTCATTACGACATTTTATGTTGTATCTTTGACATCAAAACTTGTGTAATGACATATGCACAATTTATATCTACCTCCTCTCTTTCCACTTCTGTTAACTCCTCAACACGACAATATTTCAAAAACCTGTTTGGGAATTATAAAAATATCCCATTTTTATTAATCTTTCGTTCACACCAATATGCATGGACAAAATTACTCTTACAAAATGTTTTTCTGTCTGAATATTGGTAGCAATTTTCTAAGACTTGTGTAATAGGTATCTGCTATTAGTGACTGTATTTTATCCGTGCCATCGCCACTATCATTAAATAGTTCTTCGGGGGTCAAACCAGGGCAAGTCTCTGTGTCGATACTCAGAAGAGGTAACAAGCAAGTTGCGTAGAAAAAGGCGTACAGCATCTTGCTGTCAAAATCGTCGAGAAGTTTAGTGAGAGAGATGGTTTGCTCTCGTGGTGCTCCTAGTGCCTCTAACGTGGCCATTAGTTCAGCGTGGTACTCCCTCAGGAGTGTGTAGATATGGTTCGCCATCACTTCTTCACTGGCGCTGCTGAAGATGAACTGGTGAAGATCCAACACAGGGGAATTATAGCAGCAGCATTGGAAATCCACTAACATGATCGCCTCCAGCTATCCACTATGCTCGGAGTGGCGGTACATCATGTTATGTTTACCGAAGTCGCCATGGTTCAGCACATTGAAGCTACTATCGTCCCTCTTCCACACGCACTCAAGTTCTTCGTACAGATTCTTGTAGCGGTGCCGCACCTGGTCGGCCCAACTGGGTCCAAATTCTGGCCAGGACTCTATTGCACGGCAGACTATGGGCAAAACCTTGCCAGACATCATACTCATTACTTCAGCAAAGCCATTCTCTTGAAATGCATGCATGTAGAAAACAGATAACAATCTTTCGTCTTGACGCTTGATCATAACAGAAGATGCATGGAATCTAGCAAGAGTTTTCAGTGCGAGTAGAGAGTGTCCCATATCTAAACCAATTTTACGTTTTGGAGCCTTGAAACCTTTTGGAGAGAGATCGTGTATAGCTATCAGGTAGGTGGGTGTTTTTCGGGTGTAATACACTCGCGCGTTAAAATCTGCGTGTCGTCCAGGGATCGCACGCGACAGAAGAGCTGACATCCTGGGAAGAATCTCCTCGAACATCTGTATCTCCCTAACGAACTGGCTGGAATGCTGGACTATGTCTGCACTGGCGCTGTTTCTCGGCAAGACTTTGACGATGAGTGACAGTGTGTGTTGAGATGTGCCTCGACTTGTAGTATAAGTGACATTCACTCTTATTATGCAGCTGCCTCCATGTAGGTCCTCGTTCAACTCGTGCACATCTAGGAATGGCAGGACCACGATGGAATTGTCCTTCTCAACCTCCCTCAATATCTGCTGCATCAGCTCCACTTATTATGCAGCTGCCTCCATGTAGGTCCTCGTTCAACTCGTGCACATCTAGGAATGGCAGGACCACGATGGAATTGTCCTTCTCAACCTCCCTCAATATCTGCTGCATCAGCTCCACTTATTATGCAGCTGCCTCCATGTAGGTCCTCGTTCAACTCGTGCACATCTAGGAATGGCAGGACCACGATGGAATTGTCCTTCTCAACCTCCCTCAATATCTGCTGCATCAGCTCCACTTATTATGCAGCTGCCTCCATGTAGGTCCTCGTTCAACTCGTGCACATCTAGGAATGGCAGGACCACGATGGAATTGTCCTTCTCAATCTCCCTCAATATCTGCTGCATCAGCTCCACTGTTATCTCTCCAGTCGAGGTCATGTTATTCTCCAGCCTGCTGGAACAGTAACACAGCATGGTAATTGTTTAGAATTTCATTTCAGAAAAGTAATTTCTAAATAATATTTAAAATAACATAATTTTTTTAATTGGAAAAATATGGTAATATTTACATAAAAAATATATGGAATCTTTATACAATATACGTTTACTGCCTACACATTTCTCTTAAATTCTTTACCTAGCCTATTAAAATAAAAAATATAAAGTTATATGTTCAGAATATTAGCTGCTTGGATCTCATCAACCATTTTTACTTTAAAAACCAAATGTTACCCGTTGGTTTAACACTTAAAAATGCAAAAATTTTTGCTTTAAACTTTAAAATGTGTCAGACAATAAATAAATTATATAGTGTACATGTATTTTTCAATACTACTTGATCTGTATTCAGTTCATTACTCTGATCTGTTCNATAAATAAATTATATAGTGTACATGTATTTTTCAATACTACTTGATCTGTATTCAGTTCATTACTCTGATCTGTTCTAAAAAAATGCAGAAAACCAACTTAAAAACCTACAAATACGTTTATAACTATTGAATATAAAGCCAGTCACATCTGCTAGAATATATTTATTAGATTTGGTTACCATGTAAAATAAATGAATAAATTCCTAGTTTTAAAAAAAATAAAAAATTATGTTTCTTATCTACGTGAATAAATAATAATATTGTAAATCTCGGTAACTTTACTTATTTGTTAATTTTGCTGCTGAAAATAAAACGTGGCGTAAAATGTTTCTTAACTAAGAAANATAAATAAATTATATAGTGTACATGTATTTTTCAATACTACTTGATCTGTATTCAGTTCATTACTCTGATCTGTTCGAAAAAAATGCAGAAAACCAACTTAAAAACCTACAAATACGTTTATAACTATTGAATATAAAGCCAGTCACACCTGCTAGAATATATTTATTAGATTTGGTTACCATGTAAAATAAATGAATAAATTCCTAGTTTAAAAAAAAATAAAAAATAATGTTTCTTATCTACGTGAATAAATAATAATATTGTAAAGCTCGGTAACTTTACTTATTTGTTAATTTTGCTGCTGAAAATAAAACGTGGCGTAAAATGTTTCTTAACTAAGAAACAAACCTAGTAATTTAATTTTCTTTCTACCTGAGAAGGGGCATCGCTCAAGCAATGATACTTTGTTATAACCACATGATTTTTGCAGTATAGGAGACAGAATAGCAGTTCAGAGATGAGACTTGAATGTTACTGCTCAGCCGGCATGCCCAGTAAATATACAAATTAAGGCAGGTAATAGGAATGAAGTTACGAGTTAATTTATGCAGGGCTCACATTCGATGGATTTATCACTAGGTTACCAAACAAGACCAATGTTATTCACTGACCCAAGAAATTCATTTCAACTCTTATTTGTGCTTCCACAAGAAAAATTGTGTCAGAATTTCGATTGGATATAATTAGAGTTACAATTAAATGTTAGTCAATTATACTGTAAATAAAACAAACACTATCAGGTAAGCTATTTGAGAAAAAAAAATGCGAATTTTGTAATTTATTTTTTTGCGAAATGGATTCTTCTAAGAAAACTGAATTTTTNAGAGTTACAATTAAATGTTAGTCAATTATACTGTAAATAAAACAAACACTATCAGGTAAGCTATTTGAGAAAAAAAATGCGAATTTTGTAATTTATTTTTTTGCGAAATGGATTCTTCTAAGAAAACTGAATTTTTTCTTTTTAACCGAAATACGATCTATGTATAACATTGTATTTAAGTGTAAGTTAAAGAAACAATTTTTTTAAAACAATTGCTACGTTAATATGTTGTACAGTAGAATAACACTATGCGCTGCCTTTGTTTAAATGTTCTTGCTCCCAACGTGCTGGATATAAAAATAACGGTACAAATATGAACATATTTCAGCATAGACTTCGACGTTTCGAATAAAGTCAATATAAATGTCTCTCCTCTTTAAACTTCCAAGTTTGAACGAATGCATCAAATGTGTGTAAATACTCAGGAATTAGATGAACATAGTTTAATTTTAAAGCTTTAAAATTGTTTTTCTTATTCAGCAAAGAATGATGCAAAATTACAGAATTTTTTTTTTATATGTGGAATGGAATACCCACGATATTTATATGAATTCCAACATGCTTATCACCTTCTAACTCAGCAATTGGATTGTTGCTAAGGCGATAGGCTGAAATTTTTGTAACTTTTTTTATCACAAGGTGAAATTAAAAGTGGTAAAATTTTTTTTGGAATGGCTGCAAAGATGATTAAAATTCTCAAATTATTTGTGCACTCTGTAATATCTGCATAATGTTCTATGTACATTCTAACTCATTGTGCAAAAACATGCAATTTCTAATATTGCCACAACAGAGCTTGGGGACGCCCACAAGACGGATAGGTAAAGCAGATTGCCGCAGGCTTCCGATCACGAAAGGCCCCTGCAAGTCTTTAGACTTGGAATGAATTTTGCTCCCAGTAATTTACTGTCATTGTAATGTAACGATGGAAAAATCACTCATTAAATGATGTATTTATAAAAGCACTTGAATATGGTTCAAAACAACCTCACTGGATCAGCTATGTTTCGCAGAGCACGGATCGGCACTGACTCACCCTCTCTTAACCCACTGGGCCACACGTTATGGCTGGTCACAGTTTACATACTTGCAACATAGAATAACAATCATAGTTGATATTTAAGAACGTAGTGCCCCATGTCAGATATAGAGCAAGAAAATAACTCTGCTCCAGGACTCCAAAATCAAGGGTCAAACAAATTAGCTTTGTGCCAGGCCCCCGAAATTCCATTCATGTTTTTAACACATGTTCGCTATATGTCTCATTTACGAAAATAATATATAAACAAGGAGACATACCAGTTCTTTAGAATCTCCACATGTTAGATTGTGAAAGAAATAGTATTTTTAGCCACAACCATTTAAAAACAGTGCAGATAATAATTTTGCAGGTATTTTCAACTGTAATTTTTTTCTCCTACACTCTTAACTATGAGTGTGAGGGGGGGTGTTTAGTGTAGTATCAGGATCTGATAATATATTTTTGGTGAGCGCATATCTTTAAATAACTGGAAGACAACATTTTCAAAATGTTCTCCCAGTAAATCTGAACTTCACCTCCTAATGGTTTCGTATGGTCACAGGCTATTGTAGTACCCACGTGGTTCACAGCCTGCCTCGGAAGACCAAAGTACGCTTCCTTGAAGCGCAACATCCTGGCCAATAGACAAAACTAGGAGAAAAATACATAAACGCTGGGAGAAACTCAAACGTGACGTGATGCCAGCATTTCTTAACGAGTCAACTTAAATAAACCCAAATCGTACTAGCACAATAATATGCTTTAGGCTGGATACTTATAATTAATAAACCCTATTTACTGCGAGTAATGAAGAAATAATGTGGATTTCAACCAAATACAACAACTGGGTATCAGTAAGGAAAAATTATTAGCGATTAGCGATTAAAGAAACAGGTAATCATGGCACGTGGTTTGTGTTAGGTGTGGCCTAAATAGAAACTAAGCCGCATAAGATAAAATAAGAATAATATTGCAGTGAAAATGGAAACCAAAAATGAACTGAAAGTCACGAGAGACCAAAAGACTTTCTTATGATCTGCGGTATGGTGGATCAAAAATAGAGAGTTCAGTGTTGTGTAGCACTGCTTTCATGTATAAGCTGTTCAAGGTTATGTCTGCGCATATGAGGCCCTAGTTAGTTAATACTTTCAGACATTTTCTTTTACTCATTAACGACCTTTTAAAATAAATATTGTGATGTAAGTAATAACCACAATGTGTAGTATATGTTACCGCACTCGGAAGTTAACGTCTATGGCCAAAATAAAATATTAATATTGACTATTTTCATTTCAAATAAGATGGGTCTTAATGTATCAACTTACTGTGAAAAGTCTACAATGAGAGGAACAAAGAATTAAACGTTAGCGGTGGTAAAGCGAGAGATTTTGGTGTCTCTTAACAACGAGGGCTTGTGAGCCGATTAAAGGTTAGAGATATGTAAAAAATCTTTTCAGTATTTAGGATAAATATACAGGTTGAGTATAAAAGAATACCCTAACTTTGAATGTCTACAATATCAAAACCAAACAACCTACAACCATGACTGACCAATCAAATGAACCGCGGAACCGTGAAGTTTGTTTACCATACATTCATAAATGTTCAATGTGACCGACATGAACGGCGCGAGCGACATCTACGCGATAATCAAACTCGTTCCATGCTCTTGTCAGCATATGTTTCCGATAAAAAGACAAGTTTACTTGGTCAGAAAGAAGATATAGATATTTTGATTGATTACATAAATTTCAATGAGTTGTACATTGGCTGTAGTGATGCATAACTGTAGAGTGGTGAAGAACAAATCTCGTATTGGTGTTTTAAAACGAAGATATAAATAAAACGAAATATTGCCGAGATATTCTAAATTCTGCATACAAAATACACAGTGAAATGTTTACCAAAAGGCAAAAGTCAATTGCCCAGACGTTATATTTCATAACCAATTAATATTCTAAAAATGGGAAAAAAAATACTGTTATAGTATGTTTAAAAATACTTGCCCATGGATTACATGTCTGCCTTGTAAATGTATTGGATAATAAATGAAACACATAGTTCGATATATCCTTGTGCCAGAGGCGACCGCACACCCCGCACAAATGCCCGAAGGAATTGTTTATAAATAGCTTGGCGAGCTGTTAGTCTGCGCCAGGCTAGCGCTACGACGCTACTGGTAGCTTCAGTAACAGCATTGAAGGGCCTGTGTTGGGGTTCATTGTCACCAGGGGGTCATGAGTGGTCTTGTCAGCTTCGTCTCGATGTCATCAAAATACATATCTGACATCCTCGGTCGTTTTGGTGGAACTCCCGAGCGACCCAGCTGCGGAGAAGCAAGCTAGTATTTGGAGCCCCGTAACTTCCCTCCTGGTGATCCTATTCTCTTAATTTGTTCTTCTCTTTAAACCCGCGGCTTCGTTCTGCTGAAGTTAATGGCGGTTGTCGGTTTTCTGGAGGATTTCGACTCGGATCCTTGCCCTTCTTTCACGGCATGACGCTGTTTCACCAGTTCAAAAACAGCTGCTTCAAAAATTTTCAGAGTAGATCAGTGGTCAATGCATTACAATAAGGGACCTTTCAAACCCTTCCTAATGAGCTATCACTCGCGTCCGTGGTACTTGTAGTTTCGGAGCAATGGTGCGCGAAATAATAAAAGTGTTGCAAATTGCGCCGAAATTCGTCTCAAACTCGATGACGCACCACTGGAAGCGATAAGGCGAACGTTATAAAGCAATGTATTTGTGATATGCGGGCAACCTTGCTCCGTGGACCTGCATCTATAGATTGTGATTTCCTTTCTGACTCTTTTACTGGCATTGAAATTTCAGTTNTATTTGTAATATGCGGGCAACCTTGCTCCGTGGACCTGCATCTATAGATTGTGATTTCCTTTCTGACTCTTTTACTGCCATTGAAATTTCAGTTAAAAAAAAAGAGCAATGACTCATCCTTACTAATATTATAATGGCGAAAGTGTGTGTTTGTTTGTTTGTTTGTCCTTCTTTAACGTCGCAACGGAGAAACGGATCAACGTGATTTTTTTGTACAGATATAGCTGGAGGGCCAAGAAGTTACATAGGCTTCTTTTAATCCCGAAACATTATCTCATTTCCTCAGGATAAAATGTTTAGTAAACATAGCACTCGGAGTACAGTGCTGCGTCAATATTAGTTGTTAGTGTGGGACGAAAGCATAATGTCACACAAAAAACCGATAGAGGCCCTAAACCAAACTGTACAGGATATATGAAACAATACAGACAGTATGGGAGGAATGGTTTTATTACTGGATGGTGACTTCCGCCAAACTCTACCGGTGATTCAGAGGGGCACACGTGCAGATGAAATCAAAGCATGTCTCATGTCGTCAAGCTTATGGGCAAATGTCAAGAAATTAAGCTTGACGGCTAATATGAGAGTGCAGCTCTACAATGACGTTGATACAGGACATTATGCTGATACGCTATTGAAAATTGGAGATAGGCGTTTAGAAACAGATGCCGAGGGCTTTGTGACACTAACGGGGGATTTTAGTTATTTGGTGCCGAGTGATAAGGAACAGATTGCAAGCGCTTACCCAGATCTACAAAGAAATATAAATGCCAACCTCTGGCTATGTAAAAGAGCGATTCTAGCAACAAAAAATGACATCGTTAGTACTCTGTTTTGTGTTTATGATCAAAGTCTGTTTACTAACAAATACCGTTATTTCTCCCTATAAGTTTGTTAATATAACCACGTGAACGAAACCGCGGGTAAAAGCTGGTATTTAATGTAGAAAATATAATATATGTTGATAGGCAGTATCTATTTTATTGTTTAAATGATAATCAAGTCCTTTATACGATCTCCTATGGATGCTGAATTTTCGATACTTATATGACGACAATTGTCTTTAAAGACTTGTCTATGGAAATAATTTGTGATAGTGGTCTACAAAATTATGTGGCATAAATTAAGGGCATTTGTTACCTCAGATTTGCTGTTAAAATAAACTGAAGTGTGCGATGTTAGAAGGAATGTTTACAGTCACCCCGGTCTGGCTGATGCTGTAACGCGATAATACTGTAAGATGGATCTTAGACCGACTCCGGGGAATCGACAAAATTACAGGACGCACAATGCAAAGTGATTTATCACTATTTTATGGAGTTTGGAAGAGTTTATCACAATGGCAATCAAGCATTAAAATTCAGTCATTCTCCCCCCCCTCCCCAAAAGGTTTATTTTTTTACAAATCATTTGTTTAAATTGTAAGCTATCGAGTATATTTAAAAACGTAGAATTAAACAGGAGATTTTTAATTTATATTATATTTGTAGTCCTCTTTGCTATCACTTCATGTTTTATTATATGCTGTTAAATATATCTTATTACAATATATTTGAAGAATTCTTTTTACGGAGGCAGTAAGTTAATCCAATCAGCTCTGCCAATATTACAGAATTTGAACCAAAAGTGTGTAAGATAATTGTTTTGGGTATGTTTGGAAGTGCGGATCGTTAATATTTATATTTGAACAATTTTGACATATGCGGCAGAGTACCCCTGCTTATATAAACATATTATACCTATTTAGACTAAATTGTAATTTATATAAGGACGAGTACGGTTTAGATAAAACAAGTTAAATTTAACCGTAATAATTACAGTAGCATATTTGACCGTTCATTTTATATTCTTACAGTGTGGTATAAGAGTTCACGTGTAATTCACGTTTTCTAGCAAAACATACATTTTTTACAGAATGTTCAACATTTGTTTAGTTTTCAATCAATGTTTCAAATATTATTTCGCCGAAAAATGCAAGAACTTCGATTTACGTTTATGTGTATATATATACTATATAAATATATTTATACCATTAATATTAATAAAGGGACGTATTCTATTTTGAGAAATTTTATATTCAAAACACAGTCCACGTACACAACGAAATGTAAAAAAAATGAGGGCACAAATAGTTTTATAAACTCCCTCGTGCAATTTAAATATACTGAAAATTCCGTTTTGACATGTTGACATAAATTATTTATGGCGGCTCATAAGAAATTCAGAAAAAAACATTTTTTTTAAATATTAATTTATAAAGCAAAACTTAATTTCCAAAATGTTTATTAAAAATGTTTGTATATTTACCACATCTCCCAGAAATACAGAGAAGGTGTGACAGTCATTCCTTATTTAATTAAAAAAAAAATTTTTATTGGGATTTTTTTTAAGTATATTGTAAAGCACAAAANTTGACAGTCATTCCTTATTTAATTAAAAAAAAAATTTTTATTGGGATTTTTTTTAAGTATATTGTAAAGCACAAAAACTCTTGTGATAATGTTAATCATTTGGATTTGACTCTAGGGAATAAAGCTACGTAGGTAAAATTTGAATTATATTGTCACGTACATAAATTATTTTATTATTTACTGATATTCAGTTATTTTCTCCAACAAATAATTTGATAATAACTATTTAGGTATCAAAATAAATATTTTGTAACATTTTTAAACGCCCTTGTGCGCATAACTGGAAGAAAAATTGCAGTAATTCTCGTCGATACAAAACAAAAGAAATTAATTAAACTTAAGATCAAAATTGTTTGTATTTTCTCAATGTCTTGGTAAATATTTATTTCTTAATCTGTTTGACAACAGTTATTTACAATCGTAGAAAAAAATTGAATGATAAATATTATAGGTACATAATATTAACATAAATCTTGTTCAGTATGTTTACTGCCCACGTCAACTGAAAGTCTTCCGGGACACTATTATATGCGAAATAATCAATCCCAATCAACAATTATAGTCACATAACCCTATTTAAACTCCCGAAGCCAGGGCTTCATCCATTATGAAGCTGACTTTATAAGGTCTCCATATTTACTGTCAGAGTTAAATATTTGTAATTACTTATTGGTTACATACATTGAAATCAGTGCCTTAAAACAAGATGAATACGACAGTTTGGCATTTTGTATCTAGTAAAGTAAACTATGTTTTAAAAGTAAATTTTCTGAAACGTTAGTGAACAGATCGATGTAAAGTGTTAATAGTAATTAAGGCTAGCAAACACGCTCCTGCAAAAGTCAAACATAAAATTATATCATTTTAAATGAATTCTTAATATTGTGCATTACTGGAAAACCATAATTTGCAAAATGTGAATATTGCACTTAAATGTTCCCACTTTCGGTTCTGAACTTCAGTTGGAAAATTTACAATATTATTATAAAACAGTTAACACATCAATTATTTACCTTATATCCACTAATAATTAGAAGTTAAAATTATTTTTAAAACAACCACAATATTAAATTTCGTTCAAACTGTGCCAGAGTACAGCTAAGTGTAGGCCAGTGCTTGATGACATCATGACCTTGAATGCTGGTCTGAAGTAACATACCGTATTTATTGAAACGTTTAGACCTAGTACTAAAATTTCATCATAGATACATGTAAAAATTTATCCCTACGCAGGCGACAGATATCTGAACTCTTAAAATAATTGGTTTTTGCTTTTGGCATTTGACCTAAATAGCTCGTTCAGCTTAAAAGAGGAAATGATTTTCCATGTCTAGCATTCGTCAGTTTGTGCTGAAATTATATTAGGAAACATATTTTTAAACAACTAGTTTACCTCAGCTTTGAAGAAGTATCGTGAGACGTTCAATTGTCAACCTTATCGTAATGCATTGAAAGTCACGAACACTTCATACTTGTCTTCGCTAAACAAACAATACCACCGCCATGTCATTTACGTGAACTTATATTCACTGCCAGCGTTATCTGCCGAGATAAAGCTACTTGTAAACAGCCAATTACGGTAACATGTACATATTTGGGCGTACTTAGAGAATCACAGATCGAGTCCGCGTGTTGCACTGAAGTCATCCATTTCGTTTATTATTGAAGGTTTTTATTTTTTTAATTTCTTCTCCACTCTGAGAGTACATAAAATGTTTCATCGAATACATGGTGATAACGTAAGCAAGCGTGCCGAATACCGGTTAATATCCCCTTCACCAGAAGTGTTTCTAACATAGGGTATCATTCCTACACCTATTGTAAAGGGGCTGAAACAGGAAGTGTGAGGAGGGACACACACACCTGACCAAAAAAATAATCATTAACGACCAGTCTCTGAATACAAAAACGACTAAAACGAAAGGGAAGCCACAGCCACGTGCTTAATGAATTATATGAAAAAACATAAACAAAGGGCGAGCAAGAAGATTGACTACATCTGGATATAGAAACACTTAACAAAATAAAACATCACTTCCTACCATAATGAAGAAAAAAAGATAAATCAACAAACAACGGAAGTGGGTGGTAGTAATTACGTCTAGCGAGAGTTTTAGGGATAGCATCGCCGTCAAAGTACTGCAGAGGGACAATTAGGACTGAAGTCTCAAAACTTCTATACTTTTAATATGTATAAAGCCACCTTGAAGGTTATAGAGCAGTGAAGTGAATTCAACTTTACTTGATAATAAATAAAAAAATTAACACACAACTTATTAAAAATTTATATTTATTAAAAAGAGCGAATAAAGCAATCTGATCTCAAAAAGGAACATAATCTTTACATAAACTTCGATAAACTATGCATAAAAATAAACAACAAATATAAAATACAAACAATTTCATTAAGTTTGGATGAGTAACAATTTNCGATAAACTATGCATAAAAATAAACAACAAATATAAAATACAAACAATTTCATTAAGTTTGGATGAGTAACAATTTCTTATTTTGTTTTTCACTTTGTTTAACTTTTTAGATTTCTGGTAAGTTTTTTAATATTTACAATTAACCAAAGAAATACATCGGTTATTTAAATTTTCGTAGCTGGTATTATAACATTCTCAAGATAAATATTCTACAACAATCAATCAAACATGATTAAATAAATAAATAGAGGCTCGCCATTATCCTTAACAAGGCTGATTGATTCTTGGAATTATAAAAATAATAACAACTAGAAATAATAACAAAACTCAAATTATTTATACGATAGAGTTTAGGTCAGTTCAATCGCCTTATAAAACTTCAACATCAAGGTATCGCATTGATCGCCAATAGTAATAAGCTTCTCTCAAATACCGCTCAATTCATTAAATAATGTAGGCCTGAATTATATAAAAAAAAACAGAAGAAAACGACCTAAAAGTACCAGTGTAAAACAAAGCCACCCTAACCAAACATGGTTACCGTGAATGCTTAAAGCTGAATTCCTCCTCCTAGGGGGGATATAAATGGTAAAACTGTATGCTTGTCATATAAACTTTACTCCTTTTTAAAATACGTAAATCTATGCTCACTTGACTTTGAAACAGTGGCAGCTGGAGCCTGCACACAAGCTCACCAGGAAATGTAAACACTTGAGAGCTCGAAAACGAGTAAGAAAAGTTGTGAAACAGATAAATACTCGAGCCTCACAGCTTGCAAGTGGTCGGCTCTTTAAACCCGAATAAGGTGATATAAGCGCCTCGCAGTCAATTTTAAAGTTTCAGTACACTTGCGTATTTGCTTGTTTGCGGCCGTTAGGTAGTCTGGTGACATTTACGAAGGTTATTTATGTAGGATGTAGATATTAGTATTGGTGTCTAATAAAATAATAAGAACAACATTTATAAAATAAGGACCTATTACTTTCTAAGTTCATTTATTACAATTATTAAAAATATTATATTTTTAAACAGTTCCTGGATACAATTAAAAATTTTCTTTTTATTATCTTCTAATGCACAAGGATTTTCTCAGTTCCAGGGTTATATTGTTGTTAACAACTATATAAAGTTAAATAATTTAAAATGTATTCCGTTTTTGCAAAGCAAAGAATTTTAGTAACTTAAAACCTGTTGCATTTATAACAAATGTAATAATTAATTTAAAAAATACATTAACTTTGCTATTTTTAATTTATTTATAATCGGAGGCAGTAGGAAAATGAAATAAGATTAATTCTTTTATATGTAAATCCTACATACTGTGTGTTTTCAAATACATTGATAACAAATAACTGTATTTAATTTTATATCCCCTTTAATTAGGTGTTTTCTTAATTGAAAATGCTATGTAAATCATATGAAATAGTAAAAGAAGGTAAAATATTGCAAAATTTCCGCAGGAGTAAACGCATATTGCCATAAATACACCAAAATATTACTGTTATGAGCTCGCTGCTTCGCATCCCGCACGAACGAGTGGAAGTCAAGGACAGCAGTTGTATGATAGCGGCGGCAGCAAGTCAGTGGATTGTTTTGAATGACAGGTACGCGATAGACTAGTGGTCGCGTATCTTTTACAGGTAGCGAGTTGACACGGTAATGCTGTTCGCGGCGCGCGCTACTGACCCTGGCTGTATTAANGTTGACACGGTAATGCTGTTCGCGGCGCGCGCTACTGACCCTGGCTGTATTAAGTTTCTGCGTCTATCAGAGAAATTTCCTAGTTGTTTATTGCCCTAGATTCTGTCCGCATGACTCGGGATGCATTGAACTTTCCAGGGCAAGGCCAACAGAGTATAAATTGTACGATAGTCCTCCGGGCCGAGGAGTTGATGAGTGAATGAGAGGCTGAGTTCTGAACTACAGACGACGAACAACGAGAAAAGTGTCCAGCGGAAGAGAAATCTGCGACTGCAAGTATCAAGCAGTGAAGAGTGCGGCTGGCATACTGGGATTTTGAACTAGATGCGTGAGTTACAGACATTTAAAATGATGGTAACAAATAAACTAAACAAGAGTTAATGTTAAGTATGAATTAATTTACTGTAAGAAAACATATTTACATAAAAAAGGACGTTAGTAAGAGTTCAAATATAAATAAAATATTGCGCTCACCGTTAAATAAACAGAGTAATAGTCGAGAATGATAATTTAGTGCTGTAAATATTATCTGTTGTAGTAAGTAAGTAATCGTATTTAGTCTTTTCATTTTTTTATTAAGTCCTCCATCCCTCACGAAATCAGATATGCCCCTCGGGCGTCCTTGCATAACTACGTTTATT
Source organism: Clitarchus hookeri (assembly GCA_002778355.1). Lineage (NCBI taxonomy): Eukaryota > Metazoa > Arthropoda > Insecta > Phasmatodea > Phasmatidae > Clitarchus > Clitarchus hookeri. The sequence continues at coordinate 81,072 of NQII01001889.1, read as the reverse complement.
TTATCTCTGCGTTGTATATATATATATATGTATATATATACACATATATCATTAAAAGCAGCATGATCGGATTTTACGTGCCATTCAAGCGACATGGATATCACAGACTGGAAAACTGAAATATTATACAAACTTTAAAAGTATGGACCCTTTTTTGTCACTTTTGGGCACCCTATTTTCGTAATTTATTACATTGAAATCTTCTTGCATTTTGCACATTGTGAAAATCGTAAATATTCATTCCAAGAGCAAAGTGTTACATAAATACATGCCTGAATTTAACTCACCGGCATTGTATACTATTGACATGACTAAAGGAACTTAAGAGCCTGAACTTTGTTTGGTCCTAGTGAGGTTTCTGCATTTCCCATGCTTTATTCTACACCCTATTGGTGTAGTGTCCTAGAGCAGAAAAGCACTATGAGCTTTAGAAAAGAAAAGGAATCCACATTGCTGTCGCACCGGAAAGTATTNGTGTCCTAGAGCAGAAAAGCACTATGAGCTTTAGAAAAGAAAAGGAATCCACATTGCTGTCGCACCGGAAAGTATTAGCACATCCACATTGTACAGGCAAATTTTAAAGAAAGCCATATATGTCAGTAAACAAAGCCTGTAATTGCTGACTTACATGACATAAAGACCATACTCGAAACAGAGCAGTCTCATCCCATTCACAAGGTAAAACTATCACAAGATTNGACTTACATGACATAAAGACCATACTCGAAACAGAGCAGTCTCATCCCATTCACAAGGTAAAACTATCACAAGATTCGAGACAAAATTTCTTTCAGCAAGTAAAGGCAATCATTGAAAATTTTAAGTAGTCTGGTGCAACAGTAAATGAGATTCGATCAAGGCGGCAAAGTGTTCTTACAGCCCAACAGCGTAGACGAGTCGTCTGTGTTTCGCCTTAGGAACCCTACAAAAGAGGGGAATTAGTTGCTTCAGATAATCAATTAAAGTCCAGAAACAAGGAAATATTTTTTACTGGCATAATATTCATTGTAAATAATCCAGGGAAAAGTCATACATATTGGTAAATACTGTAAGAATTGCTTTCACTTTGCTAAAGATTCTATCAACGGGCAGAAAATTTTTTAGAACACTGTCATATTTTCGGGTGAGTCGAAGGTAATATTTTTTTTTCGATTCCAAGGAAAGACGAAAGAGCGGCACCATCATAACACAGAACAACAGCCCTTAACCATTCTTCCAGTCGTTAAACGTGGAGGATGTGCTGAAATAATTTGGAGAAGAATGGTGGCTTCTGGAGTAGGAAATATGGCTGTAATCTTATATATATATATATATATATATATAGCGCGGTAATTTACACAACAGTATGCAGAAATGTGTTCTTGGTGGTGTCTTTCAGTTCGAACATGACACTGACTCAAAACTGATCGCCGTGGTAATACGAGTGGTTACTATAAAACGCTCCACAAGTGGTTCGTACACCAACACAGAGTCCCAATTTGGGCATACTTGAGCATCTTTCTAAGCACCACCACGCAGAAATCGGAAAACGTCTTTCTTATGAAAACAAGAGGACTTTGATAGTGTATCTCTAGAGGAATAATCTAAATTCACCCCACCAGTTACACAAAATTTAATTAACAACTTGCCACGGATCTTGAAAAANCTCTAGAGGAATAATCTAAATTCACCCCACCAGTTACACAAAATTTAATTAACAACTTGCCACGGATCTTGAAAAATTGTTTTTTATAAATGCTAAGAGAATGAACGCTGACAATTAAACTGTTTATACTACCGAAATATGTTGTACAGTGTGTGTAAATAACTTTTAGTTGTGAATTGAGAAGTTTGTATGTTATAATGTTTTTTTTTTGCTAATGGACAGGCAGTCTATACAGATATATAATTTATGCTATGTGCGTAACTAAATATTTCTTTTATTTCTAAAATAAATAGATTTTCCATAATCAGTCTCTAAAACATGGGTGTGGCGATACTTAATGAAGTAGCTGTAGTTACCACCTAAGCCAGGATCGGCATGGAGGCTGGGAGACTGCCAGCCGACCTGTGAGGAGGTGAGGGGCGAAGACATGGTAATGCGGCAGCTACAAAATGAAACCAGGGACGAACAGGAGCATCAGAAGAAAGCCACCTACCATGTTAGTTGCTTAATAAATCATGTTTCCCAACGGTTAAAGCTAATAAAATGAACGCCCGCTTATGGGGCGTTTTAACTGCGTTGAAAAAGTTTTCCTATTTACCTTTTATTAACTATTGAAATGGCGCCGGAGTTCTGATCTACGAAATGAACTGAACAATTAAGACTGTGGCAGTCAATCACCTACATGATGCCATACACATTTGAGACATCGTTCAGTAGCACCCCAACATAGGCATTGACGGTCTCTTCAAAGCGCTGTGTCTCCAAATATTCGTGTAACACAAATGCTAAATTACAGAAGAGAAGCCCACACCAAAACTTTCCACGGATTATCGACGAGCGCACTGCACGTCAGTTCAGAGCCTTGTGTGTAGCATCGATGACGCACTTAGTGTGAATGGCATTGCGGCCTCATCGCTGGCGCTCTTCTCAGCCACGTGAGATCATATGCTAGTATTATGCTAAGGAATTCCACTAGGTTTCGCACTGCAATGGGATGGGAAACCAGTTAGAAGGAATTAACTGTGGCATGGGGTGGAGATGTACGTTGCCACGTTTCAAGAGAGAATCTGCCTTAGTCGTACGATCCATGGCCTCGGTGGCGGGGCTAATGTCTACCAATTTAGTCAAACCATTTTTCTACTGCGATAGGAAACATCACACCGTGTTGTCATTCATACTGAGAAGAAGACATTCTCACACATCCCAAAAATTATTTACTTGTAATATAAATATTCCTTTAAATTGATAAAGAACTTGTTTATTCTACAAATTTTTTCTTNTTGACGAGCGCACTGCACGTCAGTTCAGAGCCTTGTGTGTAGCGTCGATGACGCACTTAGTGTGAATGGCATTGCGGCCTCATCGCTGGCGCTCTTCTCAGCCACGTGAGATCATATGCTAGTATTATGCTAAGGAATTCCACTAGGTTTCGCACTGCAATGGGATGGGAGACCAGTTAGAAGGAATTAACTGTGGCATGGGGTGGAGATGTACGTTGCCACGTTTCAAGAGAGAATCTGCCTTAGTCGTACGATCCATGGCCTCGGTGGCGGGGCTAATGTCTACCAATTTAGTCAAACCATTTTTCTACTGCGATAGGAAACATCACACCGTGTTGTCATTCATACTGAGAAGAAGACATTCTCACACATCCCAAAAATTATTTACTTGTAATATAAATATTCCTTTAAATTGATAAAGAACTTGTTTATTCTACAAATTTTTTCTTGCTTTAAATATCAGCATTGGTTCCCTTCAAGCAAACAAATAACTAAAAATTATTTATTGAGTCGAGCTCTTATTTGGATGTCCCAACACTATCTGCATGTATTCAGTACCCACACCTATTTTATAAGTACGTTCAACTAATCATTATGTTTCCGTAAATGTAAATGTCAAGTTAGGGTAGTATTAGTATTTTTTGGTGTGAAATACTATAATAGTTTATTCCCAACATCTTTATAACTGTTATCACAGAGCTTGTTGTGGCGAGAAAATCTAATTTTTGTATTAATATCATTTATTTCATTGTAGTCTGGTCATGTGATTTCCTTCATTTCTATTTACCGCATGAGATTTACTGCAAAATCTTTCTGATGATTATGAAAATTGCATTGTTTCTTATTGTAGTTATTAATTCTCGACAATTACATAAGCAATGCGAGTTGAATCAATATAAACAGGAATAAAGAAATCAAAGATGTAAAACTTTAAGATTTACTTATGTATATGCCATGTATTAAACACGTTTATTTAAAAACATTCCTACAACGCTGGCAGTAAGTTAAGCCGTGATTGCTAAATCGTATCATTTGAAAGTCGACGTCGTCGGTTCGAATATCGAAGACGTTTTCAATTGTTTTTATGATAACAGAAACTCTTATTTACGCAGACCCATTGAAATTTTCCGTTTCATCAGCCACAATTTACAAATTAACAGTAGTCAAATAATTGAAAGAAATTAATTCGAATTTAACAACATATAACCAATTAGGTTGCCCCTAACCAACTTAAGTTTATTTAAGTTAACATGTTTCTCAGTGCGAGTGCACACTATCCAAGTTGCCATGCATAATACCTTACTTACATATGTAAACATAACATTGTAATCTCGAGAAAGTCAACTTTCATGACACCAGGCAGTATTTCGTAACACATTCTGCAGACGAAGCTCGTTTTATCGCAGTTCCAGTATTCGTGCATTCGTGGCACGCTGAGATAGTTGCCAATATTGTTTAGGGATGACGAGAAACTTCTGCATTTTCAACGTGTCCTGTCACACAAATAATTGTCGCGTATAAAATTGGATTTGAACTGAACATTATGGCTCTGTTTTGGTAATGTGTCCATAAGAGTATAGCATAACTTGAGTTTCATTTTTACACTTACATCACAGACCACATTAGTTACTCACTTTTTCTGCACTGAATCTTGTATGTAGACAATAACTGAGAACACCAAATTACGCATTTGCCCCATAACGTAATTATTTTCTTTCTATTACAGCCAAATACTTGGAAATTGTGCAGTCAACCAGAAGTATAGAGAAGATATGTTCTCCTAAGTTGTGGAGGTAATCCTACAGCGAAGAAAGGTTGAAGCAGTGAGCAGTAATACAGATACGTTGCTAAAGGCGATGTTACACGATACCTGCTGTCGTCCTTATTCTTCTGCAACCTTATACAAGGCCTGGTGCATTACCTTGTATACCAGTCGCTATGCGAGCCGCCATGGAATATTCCTATTACACAACAGTAGTTGGCATAATGGCATTTGACTTGCTCTGCAGCTGCGCAGAAAAAAGAAGAGTTCGTAGTCAATAGGAACCACATTCTTAGGAATGTCGATAGCCTGTAACTTCTTAAGGTCCATTTGAAGCCCTTACATACTAATATTGCATTATTACTGCCAGTCTCTTCACAGTCGCAATATGAACGGTTGTATAGACTATTGCCGATTTTCTTGTTTTGTCTCAATTTATAGTTAAATTAACTGTTATGAAATCAGGCTCAAAAAAATAATCCCTCCTAAAGTATAATGTTTCCTTAACAAAACTTATGACGGGTGGGTACAGGAAAAGGTTTGTTCGTGTAATAGTTATACGTTTGCGATAATTTTATTGGTTCTCGTAACAAATTCAGATTTTATCCTGACCATCGCATCACTTCTATTTTATTACAGCACGAAAAATTACGAATTGTTCACGATAGAATAAGCGTTCTAGAGAACTTATTTTGCAAAAGAAAATTACTGCACGTTAATGCAGTCTGGCATTCAGGCTCCGGGTTAAATTTGGTAGAGAATCAAGTAATGTAGTCCCGAGTCTTGTCTTATTCCGAGTCCTGTTTTTAAAAAAAAGCCAACAAATTTGTTGTATTAATTCTTTGTATACAATGAGAGTATGAACTGACTTGTTAGACACACTTTTAGGATGATACTAATTTCCGTTTTGACTTCATTGGTGCATGAATAAAGTAGTTGGGCCTATTAAAATGGATGCTGCATAAGGACAAAGGATACTAGATGTGAATAAGTGGCAATGGCACGTCAACGTGAGACTGCACGAAGAAGGACACGAAGCAGCGAGTGAAGGAAGAAGAAGGCAGGCAAGGCTGCCAACATGTGTCTGGAGCCGAGGAGCAGTGACGAAGCGCTGGCTGGGTGGCTGTGACACGACTGTGATTGCTTGTCGCCCCACTGCCCCTTCCCTCCACGGACTACAACTCCACAATAGGCATGTCACGAGAGGTCGCGCTGCCAACTCTCCCCTTCGCGGCCCCATCGCCATGACCCCTCTGCACCCCTACATAACATTCGATAACTGCCTCCTCTCCTATACTCGCGCTGCCAACTTCTGTTCTTTGTTCGCACACAAAAGTTCCCTGATATCAGCAACTTAGAAAACAGCTTTGGCTTCACTCTGTTTCTCATTTATATTACTATATTACTATTTCTATATTCACTATCAAAAAAAATTAGTTGCACCCGTAAAGAAGTGTTTGATTGCAAAAACAAATGACAAGCAATTGAAACCGGTACGAGCAATACAATACCAGTCAATAAATTCGGTGACTGACTCGCCCAAAGTGTAGGCAGCCTGCAACACGGCAAGTACGATTATTAATACTGTGCTGTTAATAATTTTCCAAGATATTGGACTTAGCCAGATTCTTTAAGGGATGGAGGTTATACTTTAAATATTAATTATATTCTCATTTATTTACAACCAATCCAAACAAATTACTTCAGACTTAATATCCTGACCATGAAATGCTTTCACTTGCTATTTAAAGCTTATATTACATAATAATCGTCTACCAACTCACATAAATTTACACAATCAACCACTTAAAACTAGCGTTAACAAACAGTATTGTTACGTCTACGCACTACTATTTAAATTATACAATTGAAAATAAATTCTTTATCAGTCGTCACTTAATTCCCACTTCGGATATCACTAGACTCTACTGTCCGCCACAAGGGCTCGCGTACACATCTCGACTGTTAAACGTCCAACTCGACAAAATAAAATTTGTTCAAATACGAACATAAGTAGTTGTTTACTTATTGACCACAACATGTTATAAAAATAACATTCTAGGGTCTCTGAAATAGCCTGTGCATTTTTTTTCTTTGGTGCAACCATGAGTACAACATTAACATTGGCCAGCAGCTATCTTCGGAACCACAGCCTGTTTGCATGTAATTTATTATCGATTTTATATAAGTATTTAAAGGAAAAACTAAATTTTATAAATATTTTACAACATTAACGAACCATTTAATTTTGGTTTAACGTCTTGGGCTCGTAATCGCAAGTCATCAAAGACAGCGTAAAATTATATTCACCACTCAACCTAGTTATTTGATTATTAAGTTATTATCGTTTTTTAACAATGTTTTACTACATTTTTTTATATTTTCCTTTTAGTGATAGAAGTCAGAATTCAAAGAAGAGAGCTGTTTTATTTTGGCTCAACAACCTGAACATTGCAAGAGGTTTAGCTCGTTTGAATGATTATATAATGATTAAACATGTGTTGAAAATGTTTGACAGCCATATTACAGAAAAAGAAAAGTAAATTCTGCAAACAACTTGGCACTGTTAAATATCTGCACTATTTCTTGAAACTAATTTTTTTGTTTAAAAACGGTCACTGGTTGAATGTTTAATTAAGATTTGTGAAACAGGTTGATGCTATTCCCCACCTGCGTGATACAGAGTGGTTCATAGGATCTGAGGTAATTTTACCAGGCACAGGCTATAAGGTGCCTTTAATGTTTAATAGGGTGAATAATAATAACGTCATCACGTCTTGTTTCTACAGGTTTATTTGACCGGGAATTCAGACACACATTCCCGGCACTTTGGCGGGAATTACACGTACTTTCTTGGCACAAGGTGCCGAGAATTAACTCATATGTTACTAAACTTGCGAGTTCTGGGCCTGAAGGGCTGATTACCGTGCTCTGGCTACGTTTCCGATGGTTTGGGGGACATAAGGTGACAGTACACGTCCCTGAGTGGCGACGTTACTTAGCTGTATTCTGCTGTTTGATATTCCTCCGGCAGCAACTTGTGTTCTGGTGAGTTGGGTGGCCCTGTTACAGACCCTCTGACTGGCTGTTCCATGTTCTTTTCCCTTCCGATCTCGGTATCTCCTTCTGCGTCCTGATGTGGTACTCCGTCGCCATCCGGCGGCGTCTACTTCCTCGCTGGGTGTTACCTCTCGTGAGGCCATCACTCGTCTCCCTGGTTCGGTCTCGCATTCCGCGTCCCGATTTGGCGGTACAACTGTTCTGACTGAACTGACACTGGTCCAGCGCCTCACGGCGCGGGAGATTACTGGTTGTCTGACCGATATGACGGACCCCTTAACACTGTCTCTGGCTGACTCTGCCGGGGCCCGAACCCCTGCCTCGGTGTGCGATATCACTCACCCGACTGATGCACTGATGCACTGGTTCAACTGACTATTCTGACGTGGGACATCTGTGGCCCCCCACCCGACGCCTTCCGGTGCGGGATAGCACTGATTGATGTAACTAACGTGACTAACTCTGCTGGCATCCGACCCCCCGGCTCTCGGCGTCCCGACGGACGACTCCCTCTCTCGGCGCGCGATTCTCACTGACTGGGCCGACTGATCTCACGTAACTGATCCCCCGTTGTCGCACAAATTGACTTTGAAACTATTTCCATCCCCCCTTAGAACCTTACACGTGTCTTCCCTTGTTAATGTAAGGGGAGGTGGGATGTGCTGAACAATGGCCACATCCTTCACATGGCAAGGCTCTTGCTGGTGGAAGGGGAAGGTGGTGATCTGCGGTGGCACTGACAAACCCTGTCAGCTTTTTCTCGGTGTGTATCACCCTTCGGCACGTGTTTTAATTCTCTCGTGGGCAGAAATCGCTACACTATCTCATCCTTTCTTTGGCGTGTACAAGTTTCATGGGGTTTTGTTTGGGGTGGTGGGTAGGGGGTCCATGCTACAACCTCGACATATGTAAACTACTTCCCGTGCACCAGCCTGCCTTCGTCGTAGGTGTTAATGGCTGAGACGTGTCTCGTATGCTCCAGCAGAAGGGTGGTCGGGGGTAGTGTAGGGTATGGCGTGTGTTGTGAATGCTGAGTTTCTACGTTGAATATGGCACACGTCAAGGTGTTGCTCAAGAAAAAAAATAATAGTCGACATAAAGTTGTTTAATCACAGTAGTGGTGGATCAAAAGGAAAGTGAAAGCTGTCTTAGAGACAAATAGTGTTGGCGAATTTATTTCTGCAAATGAAATGAGCTAGCATACACATCGACGCATGATGTAGCAGAAATAATGAAGAAAGTTTCCAATTTTTATCCAAAAAATGCTACAAAAATATCGAAGTCACCAAGTAACAAAGTGTCCATCAAAATTACATGTGGTAAAACAAAAATGTTTTCGTGGATACGAAATTCACAATTAGCAATACATTTTATAGGTCAGGTAAACCAAACTATCATCGGGGTCTTCACATATGTATAAAATTTTTCGCGTGTATCTTGTACACTGCCAGTTTATAAAATCGAGGCAAAAACGCGAAGAGAACAAAGCCCAGGTTCCAGACGGGTTGAATCAATTGTTATCGCAATTAACAAGGTTGATATTCCCACACATGGCTTTGGCACTACTTATGATAGCAATAGCGCGGGAATATTATTCAATGATCCTTCTTCTAGGTCACATATAACTGGTATTGATAAAGAGCTGATTCGGCGGTTCAGAACCATCCTTAAAGCAGTCGCCAGGAGAGAAGTATTCGAAAAATAACTGTCTGAAAAAAACATTAAGTTTGACATAAAAAATTTAAATTTTATTATTTACTACTAAGAGAGTACAAACTATTTAAGGCATGCATGGCGCGGAATCAGTGAAATGAGTCTTACTTCCAGATTGAAATTTTTCCGAGTAAGCGCAACAAACTAGGAATGAGGAGTATAAGATATTTAGGGATTACTAAAGAATTAATTATTTTAGACCTGATTTCCGCCAAATTCTTCACACAAGTAGCGCCATGTAAAATTACATTTTTAAAGGGCTGAGACACTTGTTTTTAAAATGACTGCTATATATATATATACACAAGGTTTTTAATCCTATCTTTAAAAATATTGCACGGATTACATCCCAACTTAATGCCTGGAATAAGATCTCCGTAGTGCAGCTGATAACACGCTGTCTTATGGAGCGAGGTTTCCTGGTTTCGTATTCCGGGTAAGAAATGTGTTTATTCATAACTTTCTCACCTCTGTCTTATATGTTTCTTGCTGGATCTCTAATGTTATTGTAGTCAATGCGACGGTAAGGCCTACATACGTTCAAAGCTTTTATGAAGTTCGCGAAAGATTACATTGCACCATTTCAGAGGAAAGTAGGCTTGTTAGTTTTATATCAGCAACTTCTTGTTTATTTGGTTTTCCTTACTATTAGTGAAATTTTTTCGACTTTGATTGAAGTAGTGACATTTTCTGAAGACTTCGGATTTTACTAGAAACTGAATTTCAAGCAGAATTTCTGATATTTCATTGTTCAATGGCGCATTTGGCTGAAAGATATATTGTCATTGAAAAGTTATCGACCGTCGTCAATATAAATTTTCTGATTCTGAATCTCTATTACGGGAAATTTTATTGCGAGGCCTTCTGGAACGATACAATTACTGCGAAACTTAGAGAGTAAATTCACTCTGACAAAAGGAAAATTTTCTTTTCCACTTTCAGTAAAGATATGCATACCGTGTCCAAACTGGACATTCTTGTATTAGTTAAAGGATTCTTGCAATAATAATATTATATGAAATAAAAAAAATTATAAAATTGACATTTTCTATTGCAATAGATCTTCTAGAATACCAGAATAATACGTAGAGAAAACCACACCTATGCGCAGAATCGAAGCCGTTTGGGTTTTCGTCAGTAGATAATACGAAAAACGAGCTCAGAGATTTCCTATTAAGAAATTAAGTTAGAGAACAACAAAAAAATGCATAAACTGGACACAACAACAAAATTTGATATAACAATTATATGGACACTCCAAAGAAGTTGTGTTATTTTACCTACGCATTATTCTGGTTTTCTATGAGACATACAGCAATGGAGTATGTCAAAAATAATGTTTCGTTTGATACTGCCACCACGTACGGTGCGTAACCAAGAGCTTAAGTGTTCCCCTCTCCAAAGAGAGTCTTCGAAGAGCCTGGCGGTACACAGTAGTAGGCCGTTAGGCTCCATTCACACGAAACAGCTGTGGTGCCAACTGCACGTCATCCCATTGGTTCAGGTGGAGACTTTGTCACGAGACAAGGGTGGCAACGCTGGCCGCGACACCTGCAACATTGCGGTGGCAACGCGCGATCGCACGGGCCTCATGTGATGTCACCAGGGGCGCCACCTTTCGTTTGTCCTCACATTTCTGATAGTAGTGTTCAGCAGAACTTTTGTTAAAAGTGAGAACTGATCACGAGCATTTGTAACCTCGACCCTATAATGGCTCTTCGGTTTATTGCGAAAGTTGCAATACAAAGAATGCAGATTTTGTTGATCTGTAATTTAGCATAAGTGTGTCCACATTCTACGTTTGCTTATGGCATTTGCGTGGGTGAGCAAGAAAAAAAAACAGTGACTACCTCTTAACTTACGGTTGTATCATGTTGGCCCATTTTCGGAGGCACATATGGTGTCTGCAATACATAAAAAATACTAGTATTGTCGAGCCTCTGGGTTTGTAGAGGTCGCAATCATGACACCTGATAGAGTTTGCAGGCATATAAACACTAGTCGGGTGCAACATCCGGCTGAGGCACCAGCAACAGCAGAATGCCAGTGTGACGCAGATTTCATGGTATCTGCGTTCAGCAACCAGTACACTGAGATACACACTGTACAGTTACGTCGAGCCTCCAGGTATGTAGGGGTTGCCATAATGCAACCTGAGGGAGCCTGCAGGCATGCAAGCACTAGTCGGCTGCGACATCCGGCTGAGGCGCCAACAACTGCAGGATAACAGCATGGTGCCCATGTCATGGTATCTGCGTTCAGCAACCAGTCTACTGGGATACACACTCTACAGTTACGTCGAGCCTCCAGGTATGTAGGGGTCGCCACCATGCAACCTGATAGAGCTTGCAGGCATGCAAGCACTTGTCGGCTGCGACATCCGGCTGAGGCGCCCGCAACAGCATGATACCAGCGTGGCGCCCATGTCATGGTAGCTGCGTTCAGCAACCAGTCCACTGGGATACACACTCTACAGTTACGTCGAGCCTTCAGGTATGTAGGGGTCGCCAGCATGCAACCTGAGAGAGCTTGCAGGCATTAAAGCACTTTTCGGATGCGACATCCGGCTGAGGCGCCCTCAACAGCATGTTACCAGCGTGGCGACCATGTAATGTTATCTGCATTCAGCAACCAGTCTACTGCGATGCACACTCTACAGTTACGTCGAGCCTCCATGTATGTAGGGGTCACCAGAATGCAACCTGAGAGAGCTTGCAGGTATGCAAGCACTAGTCGGATGCGACATCCGGCTGAGGCGCCCGCAACAGCATGATACCAGCGTGGCGATCATGTCATGTTATCTGCGTTCAGCAACCAGTCCGCTGGGATACACACTGTACAGTTACGTAGANCCAGCGTGGCGATCATGTCATGTTATCTGCGTTCAGCAACCAGTCCGCTGGGATACACACTGTACAGTTACGTAGATCCTCTGGGTTTGTAGTGGTCGCCAGCATGCAACCTGAGAGAGCTTGCAGGCATGCAAGCACTAGTCGGTTGTGACATCCGGCTAAGGCGCGAGCAACAGCATGATACCAGCGTTGCGCTTATGTAATGCTATCTGCGTTCAGCAACCAGTCTATTGCGATGCACACTCTACAGTTACGTCGAGCCTCCAGGTATGTAGGGGTCGCCACCATGCAACATGAGAGAGCTTGCATGCATGCAATCACTAGTCGGATGCGACATCCGGCTGAGGCGCCCGCAACAGCAGGATGCCAGTGTGGCGCCCATGTCACGGTAGCTGCGTTCAGTCCACCATGATACACACTCTACAGTTGCACGGTACACTTAACACAAATCTGAATTTTACATTCATGTGTAATTTTACATTTTTATAGATCACATGAAGACTGCAATGCATTGCCAAATACTATACGTCTTTTATACATGTCTACAGAGACTATTATCACTGTACCATGCCAGTCCATTTGCGCTTCCCTCTATCATAACAGACATGGATGTTCACAAGACGTGCATTAATATTTCCCTGTCGGTTAGGCTGTGACAAGCACTAATATTGAATTTCTGTAATTACCCATTGACAAGCACAGCATTAATTTTTTTTTTTTCTTATTTCCCAATTTATTTCTTGTGAATCTCGTCTGTCAGGTAAGTCACAAAAATTTTCTCGTCTAATTCTTATTATCGTTTGAATGTGATAGCTTTTCATTTATAAAAACTACCCTCAAATTACATTTTTAAGTATGTGTGGGTGTATTTTCGTCGCTTCCCTATACACACCTACGAACACCACTAATATGTCAGTTTTAGACGTTAGAGTAATATGAAAGATTATAATATGTACGATTTTCAATCAAAATGTTAATTGGCGTGTCTTTTTATTTTGCGTTTTCCTTTTTAACTTTTTTCCATAAACTTGCTTATTGGTAGCCACACCGAAAATAATTTTCCACTCACTTTTTGTGAATTTCGAATCAAACTCAAACACAAAATCAAAAATAAAATAAAAATTGAATATTTTATATTTTAATACACGGTATCTTCTCCTTTAAGCGTTTTATATATAGTATTTCATATTATTTTATATAAAATATTATTATTCTAATCTGAAGTTTTATGTCTAAATGATAGTATAGTTTATTGTTTTACCGATTATTACTCTCATATTAGTTAACATATATTGTAAGAGAATAAATTGATACAATACATTTTTTACTCAATACTGATAGGTTTTCATAACTTACGCCATAAAGTTGCATCCACTGTACCTAATAATACGTGGAAACTACTCCAGAAGACGAAGTAATAAAACTAAGGGAATAAAATATCATATATTTATATGTAAGTCGGTATGGCGATATAGAACATACGCGTTATTTATACACTCCCCATTATTACTTTCTCGTTCTCCATGGTTTCATCGCCTTATGGAACACAGTGACTTCATCCTTCACGACTAACCACAACTTACATATATTTTTAATTCGGTCATTCACTAGTATGTTTACATAGCGATGTTTTATATAGTTGTATAGACAAACTAAATATATACAAGTTCGAAAAATATTTTAAACATTATAGATGTTTCAGCTTTTAAATGGCATAATTTTGTAACATAAATTATTTTTTATATATTTAAATAATTATACATTATTATTAGTAAACACTTACACAATGTTAATTTGGGATACGGTTTGTTCCAATAAGAACTATTTTGGAAAATCTTATGAGAGTATTTATCTATATAAATTTTTTTTGTACATAAATATATATTTATTATTTTTTATTGTATTGTGCCTATTTGTAATAGATTTATTACATATATTTTATGTACAAAATACCGGAGCGTGAAATACCTAGACAAGAAATTATATGCTTTAATAATCTATTTAGTTGCCACTTATCTCGCTAAAAATCTTCGAATCCGTGTAAACAGCATAGTCCAGTAAAGAAGATTCTCTTCTTATTTAAATAAAAAAAAAACTCTTTCAGGCGAGGAAATGTTGAATCCCTATTATGACCTCTTCTTTCATCTGCTTCTCGATGTTTTGTTGGTAGTCACAGGGAAAGAACAGATAAAATATGGCGGCGCCACAGGAGCTGATAGCCGAGGAGGTGCGGCATCCTTCACAGAGTCAGCGAATGAAAACCACCTTTTCTTCGCCGCCTCCTGCCGCTGACGTCGCCGTCTATTGAGTCTGGAATAATGGACGGTTGAATAATCGGATTTCGCGTGCGGGTTTGCTCCACGGAGGGAGCGGTGAGACGAGATTTCTTTTTTGTAATATGTTTAGGCGCAACAGTAATGAGTTGTGCTCGTGGTGGCCGCCTCCTCTATAAATCACCGCGGGGGAGACGTTCTTCGAGTCCACGGCGCGGGCGTGGAGAGGCTGCACGGGAGCTGCCGGAATCTAAACAAT
>NQII01001889.1:5274-66208 GCA_002778355.1 Clitarchus hookeri | reverse complement strand
GGGGGGGGGGTAGGGGAACGGAACACTTCACAAACCGCCGCGCCGTTACGTATGTCACCAAGCATTTTATATCGTTTATCTTCAGCCTCCTCTTTCTCTCTCTCTGTCTCTCCTCTGTCGCACTTTCGTTCCGGCGAGGCTCCCTTCCGATATCTCATCCATCTGCAGCGCGACCCGGCAGCACTCTTCAACTGGCGAGTCTTGGGGCATCAGTGGGAGATCAGCATTAGTCAATAACCCTAACTGTATCTAATAGTCTTGAGCCAGTCGCTGCAGCACCCGGGGTGCCGGAAGGTGTTCGTCATTAGGGGGTCGAGTAGCAAGATTTGTATAAAAAACGTTGTGCATAGTTTACGTGTGTTTTAAATAAAAATTAACACTAGCCAATAAATATCACCATATCACAGAAAATCCTTACGTGTTTAATACTATCCTTATTTAAAACTTATATAATACGTATACATGTGGACCTCTTAGCCCACTTTCCCAAAGATGGATAGGCTTATGCACTCACCCGAATGTCTATCTGGAATGTATGTCCCCCTATTGACATTTAAAACAGGCAGCGGAATCTCAATAAACTACGTCCACATATAGTATTGAGTAACGAGATCAGACTTGTATAGCTTTAGGTAAGGGTGGTTAGTTATTTTAAAAATGTCGACAATCATTAAATGTGGATCATTATTTCATATTTCGGGAAATTCCGATTTCAACCAAATTTGGTACGTTGACAGTGCATTGTATATTGTGTAAGTATTGAAGTTAAGAAAGTAACAATATTGTTGGTTCTCCACTTTATACATATTGTAAATTACAAAAAATACAAATATTTATATTTAAAGATTTGCCATTACATCTCAGTATCCACTTAACCTATTTGAACCAAATTTTATACTTTGCCAGTACATTATGTAAGCATTGAATATAAAGGCCGAGTGTGAATCCAACCGACGAACGTAGTGGGGAGATTCCTTATGCAGCATTTCGTAACTTTCATGTTGTATGGTATTTAATTATTGTTTATAAAAGGGCGTTTGTAAATCAACAAAATAATGTTACGCTAGCAACACACTCTCCGGCCAACCGTTCTCACAAAAACAGAGACCGAAATATCGTAAGGAAAGAAGTGATATTAACGAACGCCTGTGTGCGTACCCCTTCCAAACTCTTAATGGCGTGCTGCTCATATGACGTTTCAACATGTGTTGGTACAGTGCTGAGAAATGACCAGTTATGTTCGTGTTGTTAAAGATGGCAGCAGTATTCTTCAGCAAAATGGAACGTTATTCATTGCCCGAACTTGCAGGCATGCATTTCCTGCATGGTGCAGCGTGGGCAAATTCACAGACAACGTAACGCTTGTACAGAGAGCGATATCCGAACAGAACGCAGCTTCATCAACCCACCTTAGTTTCACTGCACAGCCGGATGTGGGAGAACGGTCGCCTGTATGTGAGAGAGCCGAGTGCTGGGCGTCAACGCCAAGCCCGAACAGTCGGTTCCAACACCACGTGCTATGAATGGTTGAAAATAATCCCACCATCATTACGCGTACTTTGGCGAACAGACATAATGCTTGTAAGTGTAACAATGTACAGATATTACAATAACATATGGTATGTTGAATGAGTTCCATTTACAGATGGTGAACAGCATGGGGCTGGCCAACTTCCCCAGGTGAATCCAGTTTGCAGAAAATTTTCTGCACCAATGACAGGAGGTACGTGGTTTTGAAGTTAACATTCTGTTTACTGGCGAAACTTTCTTCGGACGAGATGGCATATTAATTTCACACAACTATGTCTGGTCAGACGTTAATCTGCATGCCACATTATTCGTTGTCACCAGCAGCGATTCCGTGTCAACGTATGGGGCGGTATCATTGGTGACATGTTAATGGGACCCTACCTTCTTCCACCCTGTATGGACAGCTTTATTGCAGGAAACTCTTGCGGAGTTATTGGAGGAGGTGCCATACCAGACAAAACAACGAAGTGGCTTCAGCATGACAGTGCCACTGCCCATAATGCACATATCGTTCGCACATACATCAACAACAGATTTCCCGATAGATCGATAGATTGGCAAAGGTTAACTGTTTGCCTGGCCTACACGGTCACCCATTCTGAACCCGTTATAAATTTTTTTTCTGTGGACAAATGTGGAGCCTAGGCCATGAGACCCTGGTGGAGTGAGAAGAAGATATTGTCGGGTGGATCGTAGCAGTAGCTGGCAACATTTCCGACATGCACTTTTTCTTTGGCCATGTCCGACAATCCAAGGTGTGCCATTGCCAAGTTTGTGTACAACATTAGGGCCGTTACTTCGAGAATTTTTTGTAAGTTTGTATAATTTATAAATAAAATGTTAAGTATACGCATTTCGTGTACGTTTCCCACAGACCCCGTCCTACCTTCTCGGCATGTGTACGGCGGGTGCCAGAGGTTTTGCATATGCGCACAGGCGTTGGGTAAGGGCACCCTCTCTCCTTCCGATATTTCTATCTCTTTTTTTGGGAGAACGGTTGGCGGGAGTGTGTGTTACTAGGGAAAATTTTGTGTTTATTTACAAATATTCTTTCATAAACAATCATCAAACTACGATACAACCTCAAGTTTACGAAATGTCATTAGATCATAATCTAGTAACCCCAATTTCTATGATTAAGGAGGATTATAATTATCAACCTAACAATTTGGGGAATAAGGTCTTCTCTCGAATGAACTGTATCTAGAGCGTTGTTTTATCTCAAGTGATTTCTAATATTTTCAAATAAATTCATTCTCAAAATTTTTGAAATTCTACTTAGTTTGGCGCGTTGAGGGTGAAAGTTTAGTGTGCAACGGAAGTTGTGCGTGCACAGTGTAACATAATTCGACTGCATAAAGTTGGCCATCAAAGAAAATTAAAAGTTAATATTTGTTATACTGACTAAGTTTTCTCGTAAGGGGCCCAGACTGTGAACGTAGTAGGCGTATGACCCAACGCGCATGCGCGTTCTGTCTAGCTATATACTAACGCAAGGTACAAAATATAGCACGTGGTTATATTTAAAACCAACAGAAAATCAGTTCATGTAATAAGCAAATTGAAAAACTTTTCATTAATATTTGTAGTTCATTATATATATATATATATATATATATATATATAANTATATATAATTAAATAATTTTACTTACATTGTACCGTAAACTATTTGCTAGTGAAAAAAATTGATACTGGAGGATTGCCTTACAAAATTGTATTTGCGATGGATGTCTTCTATATGATAACAACGAACAAAGATGTATCAGATGGCCTAGCGAATGGTGCTGTTAGGAAATTAGTTAATATTGAATAAAATGAAGAAGGAGAAGTGAATTTTGTGTGGCTTGAGTTTCCGGATTCACCAAAGATTGGCCAAAAAACAAAAAAAAAACGTTGCTGGACATGTAGCAGCTAAACAGATTAGTAAAACAGATGTACCTATCGGAAGAAGATGTTCGACTATTCCTCTTAACAACAACAAAACTATAAATGTTCAGCGTTCTCATCTACCTTTAGCTTGCGCTCGTGCGACGACTATTCATTAATCTGAAGGGAGCCCGTACCCCGTAATTGTTTACGAATACCATGAAAAACATCCATTATCTTTAGTTTATGTCGCTTTGACACGGGTAATAAGTCTTCTAGGTTTGTACATTACTACGAATGACAATGACAAGACCTCTTATTTTGGCCGAAGAGCATCAACTACTGTAGTTAGTCTACAAGAAGAATTTTGGAGACACTCGAATAATCGTTTAGTGACTATAAGTAAAGATGTTCTACATTCTGTCAACCAAAGAAAAGGATTGACAGCGTATACTTTCAATTGTCGTAGTCATCGGGCTAACTCCATTGAGCTAACCGATTCAATTATACAAAACTTCCACATTTTTATGTTAAATTAAACTTGGAAACACGATAACGAGTCAATAAGTATACCAAATTTCAATTGTATAATTCAATATAAGCGATCAAATGTTCGAGCTGGAGGAGTTGCTGTATCATACTGTGAACGAAATTACTAACAATATTACTCCGTGTATCGTTATGACTGTGAAACAGTGCGAATTGGTCATTTCAGCGATGTCATCAGTGGGCGAATTTTGTGTAGCTGAATGTAAAATGGATGATTGTAAAAATATTGTTATAATAGAAATTTACATTTCTCCAAATAAAAAAATAGGCGCTGAAATTCATTTTTAAAAAGGAAACTATTTCCGTATACAACAGTTGGTAGGACATATATGGGTAGAGGTGAGGAGAAGATACCAATGATTTTAAGTGGAGAGTTTAACATAAACTTCAGCTTAGAATATTCTGGTCCACTTATCAACTATTACATGAGGATTTACACCTATCTAGTAATAATGACCCTGCAGTTGCAACAACACGACACGGTGGCACCACCGATGCTGTATTTACGCGATATTTGCACTTCGTTTATACAACACTATTTGTATCATATTTCAGTTATCACAAACCACTTGTAACTCACATGCCCAGTCAATTACCACCAGTAGAACCAATGTAAATATATTCATTTAATTGTTATATATTTGACTTTGTTTTATATGACAATAAATATTTTAATATGTTTTAAACTGTATAAAAGTAAATATTATATTAATTTAATAATATTCTTTAATCAAAACTTTATTAAATGTATTTAATGTCTTTCTTCGGCCATTTTATCGTTTTCCTACTTATATAAATTATTTGCATACGTAATAACATATTATTATTGTCACGCCAAAGAAGTATATCTTCTAACGCACGTGCATAAGTACACGCATCCATTTTTTTTCATGTGCTCCTACGTCCACTTATATGCAATTTCTGCCACATTATAAAATGTATACCCTAACTAATTTAGTATAAGGAATCTCCCCACTTAGTTTGTCGGTAGAAATCGCACTCGCGCCGTAGAAACCAATAATACTATCAGTCAATCATTTTGGAAGTTAGTGCAATAAAAAAGAAACACTGTTACTGCTAGGGACATTATATTAATAATTGAATGGGCAATGTATGGCATGCCGACCATACGTAGTTAACAAGTAGTAAGTAGCTTACCAAATAGCATATGTGAAATCACTAGATTTTATTATATCATGCATATATGAAGTAAAATTATCATTCGTTATTGCTAGTGATAAGAAAAAAATATTTTTTTAGACAGGAAACCTGCAAAGCACAGGACGTAAAAAATTCGTTATTTTGCTTTTTAAATATTACTTTAAATAGCAAAACAAAACACAGACACCCCAGTATTGACTTGTGCTACTTATATTAAATGTGACTATAGCANTTTTATATCATGCATATATGAAGTAAAATTATCATTCGTTATTGCTAGTGATAAGAAAAAAATATTTTTTTAGACAGGAAACCTGCAAAGCACAGGACGTAAAAAATTCGTTATTTTGCTTTTTAAATTTTACTTTAAATAGCAAAACAAAACACAGACACCCCAGTATTGACTTGTGCTACTTATATTAAATGTGACTATAGCAAAGCTTATAATGCAACTTTAACGTGTAGAAAGTATTCAGATTTATTACACAAATTTTACGTAAATACATAGTAGAATAGTTGCTAGCATTCCAGACTGTGAACGAAAGGTTTGTGTGTTGGTCTCTAGGTTCCTCCAAAGAAATTTACTAATTGTGTTATAATGCTGAAGATAGCATTATGAATATGGCTTATAAAATAATTTTATTGATTTAAAGCTAAATCTTTTCTGGATAAGAAAATGAATGGGATGCTGCTTCTGTGTGGTCCAAGAGTGGCCGACAGCTGGGCTGTAGGTGGCCAATAGCTGGGCTGTACAAGTGCCTTGCCAACATTTGGCTGACTGCATGCGGTTTACTTACGGCAGGCCAGAAGCAGAAGACCAGCGGGTCTCTGCTAACTTGTTCGCGGTACAGTTGGTTTCGCCCAGAAGTGGGTAGATTGCATTTTGCCGCATGCGCGTTGTCTAAACAGATGTGGCCAACTGTAAGGAACATCACGTGGGCCACAATCATCTGCGCGTGCATTACAGAGGTTCACTGAGGGTTAACTGATTATGGAAACTGTACGTGGGCCACTCGTCTACAAGCACATTTTCACAATTGGCCAACTGACTTTTTCTACTTGGGATACTGTTACAGACAGCACATTCCAGACAATAGCGAGGAAACAAAACGACGTTGCTGAAACCACAAATATGACTTACTTTTGATTTATTTAAAGAATAGAGATGAAAGTCGTCATAATTTGATGTAAAATACCACCCAAGACAATGATTATGAAATAGGTACATTTGGCAGTCACCTAGTAGAATTGTTGATAATAGTTCTACCTGTTAATAATATTCGGGTGATGAAGGGAGTTTTTATTGTTGGGACAAACTATGAAATAATGGCAGTTGGGTAAAGTAACAAATCTACTCCAAGTTCCAGTTCATCACGCATAACTCAGCCATCATCGTACGCTATCTCTATTATTGAAGACGAGCTTCAAATTCTCGTGCCCTGTACCATCTTATGGCATTCGCCTACAAGTACCAGGTCGGTTCAAGAAGCCACTGACCTTAGTGTACAACAACATTATTTAATTCTGCATGTTTTTATAAAACTAATAGACGAAATGTAATACGTAAGGTACCTTTATGATTATAATAGTTTCTCTTCAGTATTATAACACTCCTGATCGTTTTTTATTTGTTAGTCTTCGCAAATTTAACTCAAAACACCATTAAATTGTATTTTTTTCAAACGAGAATAACATCTAAAACTTTATTCCCCACTCTTTTAATGATTATTTATAATCAAGGTTTAGGAACCTTCTGTGGGTCTATCTTCTAATAAAGGCTGCTGCATTTCTTCTATTAGAACACATGAACAACAGTTTATCAACATCATCTTCTTCTATAATTATTTGAAGTATATTTCTAATATCCAACATATTTTTCACACAAGCAACGCCTAGTGGACCGCTCTTACACAGGTTCAAAGATACACTGCATACGACACTGTCCGTCGCTATCTGCAATAATCACGTGTGGCCGTGCGACAATAAAACTTGTCTCTGCAGCCTGTCGCTGTCACTATCGCCTGTCGCTGTCACTTGTCTACCTTAAGTGGTTGTTGTGTGTTTAGAGCAGAGCGAAGGAGCAGAATACATCGGCTGAATTAACAGACAAGCGCGTAGTTGACGGTGCACGCAATGGTAATTCGAGAGCCGCTACACGTCTGTACGCGCAGCGATATCATGCACGTCGCTTGCCAAACCATTTTACGATAGTTGGCATTGTTTGCCGTCTGCGCGAAACCGGTTCATTGCAAGTAGTTTTGTGAAAATGGGTGATCGCGATCGTAGGTTATTACCATCCTTTTGACTGCACAGTGTCAAGACTGGCTGTCAGAGCATAGTACTCACTTCCGTAGACGTGTCGGAGAAAGTCGACAGCAATCCTTCAACAAGCACACAACGTGTTTCACTGCACAACATCGCTGTTTGGAATGAGAAACACCTGCATCTAATTCAACGAAATACGAATCAATGTAAAAACACTTATTTGCAGTAAAATTCACACTATCCGAATCAGTGTAAACCTGTTAGTTGTTTCAGTGAAACCATTTCACTGTTTGAGTAAGTGACGTGAAACGATTCCACTGACCAAATCGTAGGATAAATAAACATATTTCCGAATGTTTCTATTTTTATTGCTCAATTTACCGTAATTAAAGAAGGAGCGAAATTTTAGCGGGTGGTCAGGATTGAACCCACACCACATTCACCATGATTGCTTATCGTTTCCGTATCGACTGAGCTTCCAAGCAAACGTTGACTATAAAGTCGAAAATGTAGTATCATTTATATTTCTTTATCGCCAGGACATATGTATTTGTTAAAGTTATGATCTTCTTTTTTTTGGTTTTAGTAAATTTTAACGTTAGGATTTTTAAAACTAATATAAGGAATGAGTACACTAACTTCACATTTAATGCAGGGTTAAAATTTGAACCAAACACTAAAATGATAACGCGAAAACGAAATGAAAGACAAAATATATTGAAAGACTGAATGTTATGTTACCTCGTAAATGGGTATTATAAATGAAGAAGCTCACATTTTAGAAACTGTTTTTATTGATTCAGAAGCTGAACAATATGTCATTGAAAAACGATGATTAAATGGTTGCTAAATCAGTGGGAAGAGTCACTGAATCGATAAGTGAAGGAAAACTGGCATTTTTCACAAATACTTCAGTCCAATTCACTGAAGCAGCTGTTGAAATAGTTAGGAATTGTTAATTGATTTAAACAATGAAATTTTCACTGGTTGAGATTTATAGTGTGCAAGGACTCCAACCGAACGACTGTCCTCATAGAGCTAAGTTTTGTTAATGATATTTGCAGAGATGCGCTATGGAGAGTTCGTGTTCTTTACCGACAGAGCATCATTTACCCGACATGGAAGAGTCAGTTAACCCAACCGAAACCTTTGAACAGTTAAAACCCTCACACCAGCTTCATCCTTTCCCACCAATAAGCATTTGCTGTCAACATGTGGGTAGGTATTGTAAGGAATATTTTGATTTGGCTGACCTCGAAGACGTATGAAGATGGCTGTGGTTTCAACTTCGATGTCATGATAAAAATAACCATTTAAGTGTAAATTGGCATTTTATAATTACGCAGTTTTATAAGTTCTTAATGTTATAAATTTTGCCACACATTAATTACTTTAATTAGGGCACACACGCCCAAAGAAACTGTGAAACATTATTTTATTTTCTGCAGCAAAACCTATACTTTTGTAAAACGGAAATAAAGTACTGAGAAACAGCAATGCTGTTGTTGTTATCACTTATCGTCGTATTATTAATGTCTGAGGCACATGGTTAACATAATTTATACAAATTTTAGCAGAACCTTAAATAATATGACATGCGAAAAACAATGAATTGTAAAATACTGCAAAAGTATCAAAAGAGAATAATGAAACTGCTGTTTGTCTTAAATTGATTTTATTGTGTAATACAATTAATGTAAAATAATACGAAATTATATTCTACAGTTGAAATGTATAATGCCACACAGTTAAGGGTAGCTTCCCGTATGGGTTGTTCTTTATTCTGAGCGATATTTCAAACCTTTATTTAATCGGTATTCGCATAGCATAATTAGTTATTTCTTTTATAATGTTCTCGAGAAAATACTTGCACAAAATTTTACATGTGACACAAACTTTAAAACTACGATGATACGTAATACAAACAACTCCATTGCTGTTTCTCAGCGTTGCACTTCCTATCCCGAAAAAACATATTGGTTTTGTTATAATACTATCGTACAGTTTCTTTGAACAATTGTGTCGCTATGAAAAATCATAAATTCCTGCAAAATTTATTATGTATTCATTATTCGATTAACATAAAATAATAATTTCAATGTTACTTCAACATTCACATAATTGAGCTCCTTCGTTGAAAGCTAGATTGACTGTGATTGATAAATTTTTAGACTCATACTTCAAATGTTTGAACAAATTCTTCCCTAGTTACCAATAAATGTACTTTAAATATACAAAATACGAATAGATTTTTGCGAGCCGTTACTAGTTAGACCTTTTATCTCCCGTCCTTCCTCTTCCTCCTCATTACACTTAAGGAAAAAGTCTATAAGCATTCTTTTCACCATCGTCACTAAACACAATACCACCATGTTATAAGTATCTCAGAACTCACTGAAATGTTGTGCCCAAATTAAAAAGATCAAGAATGTCACATTCATGCCTCCCCCACCCCCTTCCAAGATTTCCTTTTCTCAATCGCTTACCGCGGGTTTGCAACAATCTGTTTTATTTGCCATGTCCACGAAACCACGAAAGAAAATGTAGTAGCTAGGTGATTCGTATAAATATGGTAGTAGAAAAGTAGTGGAGAAGCGAGGAGAGGTTTACATTGGAGCGAACGAGACATTCACCTTTTTAGAAAAAATGACTTCTTAATGTGATACAATAATTTTCTTCTGAAACATGTCATTAAAATATAGAATAATAAAGATTGCGGTTGCACAAAAATTTATCAAGATACTAAAGAGTAAGGAAATAAAAAAGTATGGGTTACGTACTACGTTCTATTACACCCAAAATATTTGTAAGGTGGGAATAGGAATGCACCCCTGTATTCCACCCCCTCTCTCTTTGCTTCATGCACCACTTAATATATAACCCAACTTGCACGTACGCCTGATCAATTCCACTGCCAGCAATATTCTTCTCTAGGGCAGTAAGCACTTGCATTAAACCATGTTTCCCGGATGGATAATGAACAAATCATAACTACCTTATTTTGAAATTCATAGCTTAATATACATTGTATATTGTTATAATTCAGATGAAAAACATTCACTTACCAGGACCTGAGATAAGCGCATAAACTCATTGCCCTCTCATGAGCACTCTATACAAAAATCTCTTATCACTTGTTTGTAGGCAGAGGTGCAGTTGGTATAAAGAGATGTTTCACAATATAAGATTTTGATATGCGCTTAATACTCGACATCATCGATCATTGGTTTTAGGACATTTATTTCCTGTAAGTTCTGTTAACTTAAAGCATCTAAGCATCCTTGTTACATATAATTGCTCATAGTCATGTGCATTCCTATAAGTATCTCCACAATCGACTGGAAGTAACTGAAATGCCGTCCTTTGGAGTTGAGCAGTAAATCATGTTTCACTAGAACAGTTAAGACAGATACATAGTGTCACTCGTCAGGTATATAAGTATAAAAATGTAACAACTATAATATTATTGGTATGGGCAGACTGCTACTGTGTAATCAAGTGTATTTTCCATTATCAGTGCTATACAAGGCGCCAACATTTTTTATCGGAAACTGAAAACGTTGTTCTTAAATAATCCGTGTGTTTCGGCATTGAACTTGTGTACAATACATAAAATTTCTGCGAGATCACGGGATCTCTCTGTAATTTCCACGAGTTCACGGGACCTCTCCATAATTTCCGCGAGTTCAAGGGACCTCTCTGTAATTTCCGTGAGTTCACGGGACCTCTCCGTAATTTCTGCGGGTTCCCGGGATCTCAACGTAATTTCAGCGAGTTCACGGGAAATCTTCGTAATTTCCGCGAGTTCACGGGACCTCTCTGTAATTTCTGCGAGTTAACAGGAACTCTCCGAAATTTCCGCGAGTTCACGGGGCCTCAACGTCATTTCTGCGAGTTCACGGGACCTCTCCGTAATTTTCGCGAGTTTATGGGACCTCTCTGTAATTTCAGCGAGTTCATAGGACCTCTTCATAATTTCTGCGAGTTTCAGGGACCTCAATAATTTCTGCGAGTTCACAGGACCCCTCCGTAATTTCCGCGAGTTCACGGGACCTGTCAGTAATTTCCGCGAGTTCACGGGACCTGTCAGTATTTTCCGCGAGTTCCGGGACCTCAACGTAATTTCTGCGAGTTCACAGGACCTCTCCGTAATTTCCGTGAGTTTGCGGGATATCTCTGTAATTTCCGCGAGTTCACGGGACCTCTCCATAATTTCCGCGAGTTTACGGGACCTATCTGTAATTTCCGCGAGTTAACGGGACCTTTCCATAATTTCCGCCAGTTCCCTGGAACTCAACCTAATTTCTGCGAGTTCACGGGACCTCTCTGTATTTTCTGCGAGTTCACGGCACCTCTCGTTAATTTCCGCGAGTTCACGGGATCTCTCGTCTATTTCCGCGAGTTCACGGGACCTCTCTGTAATTTACGCGATTTCACGGATCTCTCCATAATTTCCGCGATGTCCCGGGACCTCAACGTAATTTCTGAGAGTTCCCGCCACCTCAACGTAATTTCTGTTGGTTCCCGGGACCTCTCCGTAATTTCCACGAGTTCGCGGGACCTCTCTCTCTTTTCCGTGAGTTCACGGGACCTCTCCATAATTTCCGCGAGTTTACGGGACCTATCTGTAATTTCCGCGAGTTAACGGGACCTTTCCATAATTTCCGCCAGTTCCCTGGAACTCAACCTAATTTCCGCGAGTTCACGGGACCTCTCTGTAATTTCTGCGAGTTAACAGGAACTCTCCGAAATTTCCACGAGTTCACGGGGCCTCAACGTCATTTCTGCGAGTTCACGGGACCTCTCCGTAATTTTCGCGAGTTTATGGGACCTCTCTGTAATTTCAGCGAGTTCATAGGACCTCTTCATAATTTCTGCGAGTTTCAGGGACCTCAATAATTTCTGCGAGTTCACAGGACCTCTCTGTAATTTCCGCGAGTTCACCGGACCTCTCTGTAATTTCCGCGAGTTCACCGGACCTCTCTGTAATTTCCGCGAGGTCACGGCACGTCTCTGTAATTTCCGCGATTTCACAGGACCTCAACGTAATTGTGTTCGTTAGTTTTTATGTACTTCTGGTACTTATGAGAAGATAACAAAACAATATTTAATTGTCATTTTGTATATTTTCATTATTTCAAAAAATTAGATAGGAAGTTAATAAATTTTTTCTGGAGCGGGAACTGAATACGAATGAAAGATTTGTTAGATCTGACATTAACGACTCAGCAACAAACTTCTTGTAACAGCCGCTCTACCATGGTTTAAGCTACGTCATTATTTAGTTTGTAAGTGGTTCCCTAATAAGCCTTCAGGTATTAGAGCGGTAGACGGTTATAAGCCATATACAATACAAATAATTGCAACGCTGTTGTTTATAAATACATTTTGTATACATGTGGTACTTGTGAGTATTATTAAGTTCCTCTTAATCTTTGGGTATTAATGTTGGTAATATTTGAAAGTGTGTTGCGCTACATAACGATGCTTGATGGAACATGTTTGTGCGAAATGGATATCGTAAATACCGAAGTAACCTACCTGGCAGTTCCCAGAACCCGAAGCTATAGCAAATATGGGAACATTCCGTTTATTCAATAAATGAATTTTAATTTGGATTTCCGTCATTACAGATGCTTTTCCGTATATTAAAAGCAAATATTTCTAAAGCTTTTCCGCGCATATAAGGGAATTTTTAACAGGGTGCAAGCAGTTCAAATATTTATGATATTGTAAATGTTATAAAGAAGCAATAAATCCTTTTACGCAGATTGTTACAAGATAAAATTGAAGTAATGCTACCCACCTTTCTCAATTTGTTGCAGAAGCAGTGGATCTTCTAGCACATTACCACGTTTTTTAAGGACTTAAAAAACATAATTTCCAAATATATCCTCCCGTAAGAGAAAAAAGTGTTTTTTATGTTAGTACATTTAGCAATACAATCAAAACATTAAAATTTTTAAAATTATTAAGAAGATTTTATTATTGGGAATATCGATAAAAACTTTTTTTATGACACAACACCAGTTTGTACTGACGTATTACAGGAAAACCCTTGTGGGGAAGAAAATTATGCAAATAACAATAATTATGTACAAAAATTGCTTAAGCCCAGCTTACAGCCACTCTACAATTCTAATCACAGCCCATAAAAATGTAAATATTTACAAAACTTATTCTATATTTGCTTGAACCTCAACAAATTCACATGAAATTACATATTAGATGAAAGTACAATGCATGTCACCACAACAGTCCGCGTGACAGTGCGATGTCATTGCGGCTGCGGCACGTACACCCACAGCAGAAAGGACCAGGCAACGGAAGACACCCGCAGAAGAAAGGCCCAGGTAGCAGACGCACACTTAAACAAGAAAGGCCCAAGCTGCGGACGCATATTCGCAGAAGGAAGGCCCAGGGTGTGGACGCACACATACACAAGAAAAGCCCAGGCTGCGGACGCATATTCGCAGAAGGAAGGACCAGGCAGTAGACTCACTTATGCATAAGGAAGGCCAAGGCTTCGGACGCATTATCGCAGAAGGACTAGACAGCAGACGTACACTCGCAGAAGAAAGGCCCAGGCAGTGGACGCACACTAGCAGAAGGAAGGCCCAGGCAGTGAACGCACACTCGCAGAAGGAAGGACCAGGGAGCGGACGCACACTCGCAGAAGAAAGGCCCAGGCATTGTATGGACACTCAAAGAAGGAAGGACGAGGCAGCGGATACACACTCGCAGAAGAAAGGCCAAGGCGGTGGACGCACACTTGAAGAAGAAAGGCCCAGGCAGCAGACGCACACTAGCAGAAGGAAGGCCCAGGCAGTGAACGGACGATTGCAGAAGGAAGGACCAGGGAGCGGACGCACACTCGCAGAAGAAAGGTCCAGGAGGTGGACGGACACTCAAAGAAGGAAGGACCAGGAAAGGACGCACAATCCCAGAAGAAAAGCCCATGCAGCGGATGCCAACTCGAAGAAGAAAGACCCAGGCATTGGACGCAAACACTCAGACGGAAGGACCAGGCCTCAGACGCACACTTGCAGAAGAAAGGCCCATGCAGCGGATGCACACTCGCGGATGGAGGGACCAGGCAGTGAACGCACAATCGAAGAAGACAGGCCCAGGCAGCGGACGCACACTTACAAGGAAGGCCCATGATGTGGACGCATATTCGCAGAAAGAAGGACCAGGCAGTGGACGCACACACCTGTAAGAAGTGCCCAGGCTGCGGACGCACACATGCAGAAGAAAGTCCCAGGCAGCGGACGCACACTCGTAGAAAGAAGGTCTAGGCAGCGGACGCATAATCGCAGAAGGACGGACCAGGTAGCGGACGCACACTCGCAGAAGGAAGGCCCAGGCAGTGGACGCACACTTGCACAAGGAAGGACCAGGCAGTGGACGCACATTTGCAGAAGAAAGGACCAGGCAGTGGACGTACACAAGCAGAAGGAAGGACCAGGCAGCGAACGCAAACATGCAGAGGAAAGTCCCAGGCAGCGGACGCACACTCGTAGAAAGAAGGTCCAGGCAGTGGACGCACACTCCTGAAAGAAGGGTCAGGTAGTAGACGCACACTCGCAGAGGAAAGGCCCAAGCAGCGGACGCACACTCGAAAGGAAAGACCAGGCAGCGGACGCACACTCGTAGAAAGAAGGTCCAGGCAGTGGACGCACACTCCTGAAAGAAGGGTCAGGTAGTGGACGCACACTCGCAGAGGAAAGACCCAGGCAGTGGACGCACACTCGAAGAAGGAAAGACCAGGCTGCGGAAGCACAATCGCAGAAGAAAGGCCCAGGCAGCGGACGCACACTTAAAGAAGAAAGGTCGAGGCAGCGGACGTACACTCGAAGGAGAAAGTACTAGGCAGCGGATGTACCTCACAGATGAAAGGCCCAGGCAGCGTCTACCGGCTCGGCCAGTGGTCGAGGGCGCTAGATGGTCGCCCGGCCGCAGGTGTCCTAATTGGACCCGATGGCTGGGCCCACGAAAGGGAGACGCCCCCCTCTTCTTTCCCGCGGATGGCATGCGGGTCACGTACGAGGGCCACGAGGTATTGATTGACACGAGAAGCGAGGCGCCGGGTAAGAATCAGCCCCACCCTTGCCTCGAGGGGAGTTCCGGCGACTCCAGGAGGTTCCAGGGAGGCTGGCCGTGTCCTGGTTGCGGGATTATCCCCCACCCACCGCACCTCAGGCACGACGGACATCTCAATCGCCAGCAGGTCCTGGCTGGTTTCGCTGTCACTATCACAGATCCTGCCTTTCCAGGCTCCTCACAAACTTCTTGCAAACTCCCTCTCGAATGGAGACATATCCCTATCAATCAGCTTGTCTGCCTTTCTGAAGACATGCGTTGCTTCTTCATGCACTGACACCAGCCTTTTCTACCATTTAGCGATTGTATTGGGAAGCAGACATTATTCCATACAATACGGTGAATGTTTACCTTGTTCACTCTGTCTGTGTTCATCCGACACCCCTTGACTAGATTTTGTACCAAAGTTAGGCGAGTAGCATTTGAATTCCTTTATTCCATTTTCCCAATTGGGAAAAAAATAATAGAGATTCTCAATGTCTGAAGTCAGGAACAGATAATGATTTTTAAACTTTATGGTACTCTGTGAGATCTCACCAGGCAACCGCAAAACCCAGTGTATTTTATTTACGTTAAACTATCATTATAGCAAATTTTTTTAATTACTTTATTTTCTGCTGTATTTGTTTCAAGCATATTTTAACAAATAAATTTAAAAAAACGAACGGAAATATATTATTGCCAACGTTGTAATTTTTAATGTTTGATAAAATTATAGGAAATTGAAACAAATTTTTTTTTGATATTATTATTTTGGTATTTTTTGCAAAGGCTATTTGTTAATTATTTTATTCTTAGTAAAAAAATATATTTTCAGTAACCAAACATTAATAATCATTCGGAAAATTAAACATTTGTGAGCTACTCTTTATGTGTATGTTGTATACAGGACATTTCAGTAAATGCGTGCAAAAATTAAATTGGTAATAAAGGCCGCATTATGGAACGTTTTGAGATTGTGAACGTATGTTCAGCGAAGCCAGTGAAAGGAGATATGTCTAAAACGAATACAGATGTACGTTTGGGTTACGTGGATTATTGACAGGCACTACTGTACAGGACCTCTCCATTGACGGACAGGTACTAACGTATCAGATAGTCACTCACAAGACTTGCTGAATGTGCCGGCCACCAACCTCAGTGCAAGCATGACAACGGCATACGTGATTCTGCCCCATCCGTTCCAGATTCCCATGAGTTTTGCATATGCCCTTAATACACGCATGTACTATGTTACTGCACAGCCACATTGCGGGTGATAGATGCACCTCACATACTACACAGATCGCCCACACGTTTACGCCCCATATCTCGTTTAGCTGAACTCCTGCACCGTATCCCAATCTCAAAGCGTTCCGTGATGTGGCCTCTATTCCCAGATTCATTCTTGCACGCTTTTATTAAAACATTGTGTATATGTAACTTGCATGCTCTTCTTACATGAGTGTAGCATTTTGTACACAACCACCATCAAAGATTTTAACAATTTTTAGTAGTCAATGTTTAATATGTATGAAGTATTTCATGCATACTGCGTCTACTTTTCGATGTTTGTGGCTGTTGGTGCGCACATAAAGATCTTAATATCATCATTGTTCATGTATTTGTATTAACCTTCTTGTTTGACGGCAGCTTTTGGGAAATAAGCATTAGAAAAAAATTTGGATTATTAAAATTTCAGCGAGCCTTTCCAGTAAACCAAATAAATGTGTTATAGGTATAAACGTTGTGTTACAGGCAGTTGTTCTGATAGTTATGATAAATGTATTTAATTTTATTTCTTTCCTGAACTTTACAGTTCGATTTTTTAAAATAGGTTCGCTATGAGCTTAAACATTCGAGTTCTTAAATAGCATTAAGAAATGTATTATACGCACATTAAAATATAGTTTATATGATGTATAATGCTATCGAATAAAGTTGAATAATTTCTTAGTGGTTGGAACATCAGCTAACAGCTACGGTGTGTAGTAATCATCCCCAGCACTTATATATAATTAGTTTGACACAAAACCTCTTTATTTAATAATTCATTGACATCTTAATGGATTTTTTCAAAAGTATTACATCGCTTCGGCAAAATATAACATTGCCAAAAAAATTTTTTTATGTAGTCAAATGTTTCAACATTATATCATAAATTATGATTTTTCATATTTAAAAAATTAGTACTGCCGGTTGCAGTGAAGAAAATATAAAGTTTTCTTGTATTAACTTAATGAATATGACTAGACTGGCCTCACCCACTTCAAGACACATCAGAAGAAATTCGTGGTGTATTACTAATTCTGCGCTGAAAGAAACATGTCTTTCATTGTGTAATAATTCAGCAGAATATGTGTGTGTGCTGATCCAAAATGCCGGCGTAATAAGCACTGATGAAAGAAAACTGGTACTAAGAGCCTGCCCTACAGGCTGCACTATTCATTAGCAGTTTTCATAACCGTTTTATTCAACCGTTTTGGCTTAAATGTACGTAACATTTCTGCATCATCCCGAGGGATATATACTTCCCAAAATTTAAGAGTTTTAGTATCCACGAACATGCTTAAAAACGTAAAGGAACATGTTCTAGTTTTCTGTCCTACCCACGTGTTTGTACAGACAATATGGTGGTGAGTCGAGTTCTGCTGAAATCACTAGTGTGCAAAAAAATGATATTTAAAGCTAGTAGGAACAATAAAAATAAAGATAACCCATAGGTTTGAACTGGGTCAATAAAGCCACCTTTAGCAGATCTTATTTTCACATGCTAATATGTTATTGGATATTCAACAAAGTGTGATAACTCGCAGTAAAAATTAATGGCTTACTTTTTGGTATGTTTTTTGAATGCCATTTGAAGTGACGGTTTTGGACATTTGGTGTAGCAGAGATCTGTCGCCAAGGGGAACACAGAATATTACTTGTAAAACATATATGAAAACAAGGTAATTAAAACCAAAATATAATTCGATGTGTAACCCTCCGTACACAAGTTTTCGTTCCTGCAATATACTTTTCTTTTCGTCGAGCACACGAAGTTTAATCAAAAATAGAATATACTTGTCAAATTAAGTATGGATTTATCACTGTTACTGTTACTGTTGCCATTCACATGGTGGTAATTACGATTATAATTTTCATTCGAGAATTTAATGAAATAT
Source organism: Clitarchus hookeri (assembly GCA_002778355.1). Taxonomy (NCBI): domain Eukaryota; kingdom Metazoa; phylum Arthropoda; class Insecta; order Phasmatodea; family Phasmatidae; genus Clitarchus; species Clitarchus hookeri. The sequence goes on along the minus strand of NQII01001889.1, from coordinate 47,585 downwards.
TGTTGGACTTAACTATGAAGACGAGACTAAGGGAAGGAACGATGGATTAGGTTAAACAATTTTGGACAGACTGGAATGAGAAAAATTTACCGGCGCGAACACGCAAGTGTTGATTATTGTAAGTGAATCTTTGAGATTACGGCTCACAGGTGTGATCACCAGTTCCGAATATATCTACCATCTTTTCAACAAAAACTACACTGACATTTGTGAAATATTCAACACCAAGAAGGATACATGTGATTAAAATGAACTTTAAACCACAGATTAGGTACATGGCAGAACACACATCATTAGGATTACAGAACTGTACATGATCTCTGTCTTGAGAATTCAGTATAGTGCGAAGCCACCATGTGCTGCAAATCAGATACCCTAAACGTTGTGGCATGGAATCAAAGTGGACCTGAATATGTTTTTGGGGAGTCTACCTCAACGCGGTTTGTATACGAGTCCACAAAATATCAACGGTGGTTGATGGATGTACGTGACGAACAATTTGCCGACCAACCATATTCCAGACATTTTCGATGGGTAACATGTCAGGCGAACATGCAGGCCAGGGAAGTAGTGGTACTTGTAGTTCATTGAAGAAGTCTTGCACATTTCTGACCACATGTGGCCGCGCATTGTCCTGCTGAAATATAGCATGTGGATTTGCCTGAATGAGGGGCAGTACCTCAGGCTCTTACACCTCCCTGTTGTCGCAGTTGCTGTTCAGATTGCCTTCAATATGTAGTGTTGAGATAACATGTTGTATCTAATGGTGCCCTTAACAATCACACTTGGCGTTTATCCTCTGTGGCACTCCGCAATGCATGCTGCCAGATCGTGTATACCACGGTTGTTTATAACACGTATGCGGCCATTGTAGGACAGGTTGAAACGGGACTCGTCCGAAATCACTACATTTACTCACTCAGAACGCTACCGACGGCGTTCACGTGTACATTGAAGTCTGAGGCGTTTGTGATTTCTGGACAATGGAAGCCGACGAAATTACATGCGTGCCACCAGTCCAGCCCACAGCAGACGGCATCAAACCATCGATGCAGAGAGGTCCACACTCATTGAAATGTTCGGGTTTCGAGCCAACACTGTGGGCGAAGCTGTACGGTCCGTTACAACCATTCGGACAAGATGGCGGTCATCCCGTGCTGTAGTCACATTACCTGGCCCAATACCAGCTCGTCGCTTCACACAACCATCTTCTCTCTACTGGTGCTACACACGCATCACTGTCGTAGCAGTATGTCTTGTACGAGCCGAAAGTCACGGTATGACAACCCCGTTTCCCGGAGACCGTTCACTAACCCCCATTCTATCTCCCTCACATGCTGATGTGGCGTCTTTTGACGTCGACGAGGTATACTGGCACTTGCTTTTACTTCGTTTGACGGCTCTCATTGACTGAGCTTGTCGTAATACGGACCTTTCTGGTCACACAAGAGAGGGCGCTGCTGGGCCTACGTGTACGCCATCTCTCTGCAATCTTAATCGCTTATAGTTTGTAAACTTTAATGGACATCCTCCGAGTTTGGATTTATTCGGGCTATTCTTTATTGGTGTTGCAATTTTCACAAACAATAGTGTATATCTCAAGACAATGGAACAAGAGGAATACGTTAATTTGTATAAGCATTTATGCACGCAAACGAAAAGAAATATTTAGCACTAAGCAAAAAGTTTAAATTAACAAGAATAAGAAGAAGTTACCATAATTATTATTGAGTCTACTGTCCTGTGCATGACTGCAAACATTTTTGATAAACTTCTTAAAAGCGAAGATAGAAGATTGGCCTTGATGTCTTTGTTGACAAATATATTACTAAAGATGCATGCAACAAAATACATTTACAAAAATAGGTTCAGAATAACAAGCAACAACTTCAATTGTAATCAGTCTAACATTTTGGAAGGCAGGATTTACTAACCTTGAACATGTACAGCCCAATATTTTTTAAATCAAATATTTGAATCACTTAAATCATCTTGTTTTACAATTCCTTCTGTATCACTACTTGTATGCAAAATTTAGTGAGAATAGTTTCATTGGTCCCCTAAATATGACACAAAAGCCTCGTTATCGTATGAGATGCTATCTGCATACATGAAGGATAGATTATATCTATATTTGGTATAGATTCTCGTAGCATATAATGTTTGTGTGGAATTACTTGAAAAAAAAAGAGATACTAACATAAAATATTTACACAGCCGTTTATTGATAATTCCTAACTACACATTTAATTTACGGGAAATTACTTGCACTGCACAGGTATAACATTTCACCGGACATTTTGTGGGATAGGTAAATTGTTTCCCGAAAACAACACCGAATAATATTTTTTTTCTTATTTCGCTATTTGCAATTTGGTGGAATAAATATATATGCATATAAACTTATTAATGCCGTAATAGTTAATGCCAGGAATTTTTACCTCTTTTCGTAGATATAGCATACTATTAAAAATTCTTTGTATGGTTAATATTTTAAAAGTAAGTGTTCGCCCCTCCTTAAAAACAAATGTACATTGTGTACCAATAGTAATACCTGGTTGTCAAAATTTGAAGAAATCAGAAAATTGCTTCCCGATAAATGACATAAATCATAATTTTTCTTATGGTACAATCTTACAAAACTACTGAAAAAAAGGCTCTGTGTAGACGCATATTATTGTTGCGATAGGTAATGCTAGAATACACATTTAGTATAAATTGGTTGCATGGTTCAAGGCCGGCTGTCACAGTGGTGAAGTAATGCTGCTTGCTTACTAACAGCCACATTTATTTATGGGGCACCANTTTTTTTCTTATTTCGCTATTTGCAATTTGGTGGAATAAATATATATGCATATAAACTTATTAATGCCGTAATAGTTAATGCCAGGAATTTTTACCTCTTTTCGTAGATATAGCATACTATTAAAAATTCTTTGTATGGTTGATATTTTAAAAGTAAGTGTTCGCCCCTCATTAAAAACAAATGTACATTGTGTACCAATAGTAATACCTGGTAGTCAAAATTTGAAGAATTCAGAAAATGGCTTCCCGATAAATGACATAAATCATAATTTTTCTTATGGTACAATCTTACAAAACTACTGAAAAAAAGGCTCTGTGTAGACGCATATTATTGTTGCGATAGGTAATGCTAGAATACACATTTAGTATAAATTGGTTGCATGGTTCAAGGCCGGCTGTCACAGTGGTGAAGTAATGCTGCTTGCTTACTAACAGCCACATTTATTTATGGGGCACCAAGTGCTTATTTTGTGGAAGTAAATATTCACTGAAGAGCCAAAAAAATTGGTATACCAGCCTAATATCGTGCAGGGTCCCCGCGAGCACGCAGAAGTGCTGCAAGACGACGTGACATGGACTCGACTAATGTCTGAAGGTATGCAGGAGGCAATTCACACCATGAATCCTGCAGGGCAGTACACAAAACCATAGGAGTTCGAGGCGGTGGAGATCTCTTCTAAACAGCACGTTGCAAGGCATCCCAGATATGCTCAATAATGTTCATGTCTGGGGATTCAGGTGGCCAATGGAAGCGTCTAAATTCAGAAGAGTGTTCCTGGAGTCACTCGGTAGCAACTCTCGATGTGTGGGGTGTCGCATTGTCCTTCTGGAATTGTCCAAGTCCATCGGAATGAATAATGTAAATTAATAGGCGCATGTTAGCGAAAAGTATGCTTACAATTCTGTCACTTGTAAGAGTCATATCTAGAAGTATCAGAGGTACCATTTCACGCCAACTGCAAACGCCCTATACCATGACAGATCCTCCACAAACTTGAACAGTCCCCTGTTGACATGTAGAGTCAATGGATTCATGAGGATGTCTCCATACCCGTGCTCATCCATCCGCCCGATACAATTGGAAACGAGACTCGTCAGTCCAGTCAACGTGTTTCTAGTCCACAACAGTCCAATGCCGGTGTTGGCGGGCCCGGGCGAGGCGTAAAGCTTTGTGTCGTGCAGTCAACAACGGTACACGAGTGGGCCTTCAGTTCCGAAAGCCCATATCANTCAGGTGGCCAATGGAAGCGTCTAAATTCAGAAGAGTGTTCCTGGAGTCACTCGGTAGCAACTCTCGATGTGTGGGGTGTCGCATTGTCCTTCTGGAATTGTCCAAGTCCATCGGAATGAACAATGTAAATTAATAGGCGCATGTTAGCGAAAAGTATGCTTACAATTCTGTCACTTGTAAGAGTCATATCTAGAAGTATCAGAGGTACCATTTCACGCCAACTGCAAACGCCCTATACCATGACAGATCCTCCACAAACTTGAACAGTCCCCTGTTGACATGTAGAGTCAATGGATTCATGAGGATGTCTCCATACCCGTGCTCATCCATCCGCCCGATACAATTGGAAACGAGACTCGTCAGTCAAGTCAACGTGTTTCCAGTCCACAACAGTCCAATGCCGGTGTTGGCGGGCCCGGGTGAGGCGTAAAGCTTTGTGTCGTGCAGTCAACAACGGTACACGAGTGGGCCTTCAGTTCCGAAAGCCCATATCAATGATGGTCCGTTTACTAGTAGGCACGCTGGCACTTGTTGATGCCTCGGCATTGAAATCTGCGCCAATTTAAGAAAGGGTTGCACGTCGGTCACGTTTAATGATTCTCGTCAGTCGTCATTTGTTGCGTTCGTTCACGATTATTTTCCGGCAGCAGTGATGTCGAAGATTTGATGTTCTACCGGATTCCCGATATTCACTGTACACTCTTGAAATGGTTGTACTCTAAAGACCAAATTTTATCACTACCTCAGAGATGCTATGGCACATCTCTCGTGCGCCGACCATAACACCACGTTCAAACTCACTTTAATCTTCATAACCTGCCATTGTTGCAGCAGTAACCAATCTAGCAACATTGCCAGACGCTCGATGTCTTATATAGGCGCTGCCGACCACATCGCGTTACTCTGATTGGTTTCATACCTCTGTTATTTGCATACGCACGCATATACAAGTTTTTTCGGATCTCCAGTGTACTTCTAACCAGTACTGGAAGATCTTTGCATCGGTCCACAATAATAATCATATCATGTAAGCTAGTAAAAACACTGGTGGTTTTTTGCTGTTTGGCAAATATAAATACCAAATGTACCAGCATCAATGTCATTCCCATCACTTCTTTCAAATTAAATAATTTACGACTGTAGGGAAAAGTCAACACGAATATTCGATCATTTGTCTGGTTTTGTTGTTAACTTTTATGAATACCTAGGAGATTCACTAGAAATAACATAACAAAAAAAATTATAGTAAATATACGCATCATATTATAACGAATTGTGTGAATGCCAACGCAAGAAGATTATACCTTGGTGAATGTATTCCACTTTATAATATTTATGTAAATATCAGTTACCCACAAGTGTAATAGGCACCAGGTTTTAATGCCCAAAGACAAACACTTATTAATAAAATTCATATATCAATAAAACAAAAAGTAAATTTTCGATTTTTTTTTGCAACTTTGGTATGTTGTAGGTGCAAGGAGATAGCAGGCTTTCATGGCATCACAAGAATGAGGAAGGAATTTGTATACACCTCACACATTAAGATCGCACTCTACACTGCAGGTCGGCGACCACGGGACACGGCATTGTTGGAGCTGACGGCAGATGAGGTTATGTTGGGAGGGAATTTGCCATCTGGAATCAGTGTACAGCACTACCTGGTGACTGTACCATTATCAAACTACGAGTTGTAGCTCGTAATTATTGCCGGGTGTGTTCAGACATCTGTGAAAGTAAAGCCGCGTTACACGAAGCCGCTTTTAAATTAACACCTTGCAAAAGAAGCATTTATGAATGAGAGTTAAACATTTTTAATGTATTTATAACTAAATTACATTCGGATTTAGATATCACCAAGTATTATTGTTAAATACCAGACAATATATTTGTTAGGGAAATAGCTCTTATTAACACAGCAGAGTTATATATTCTTTTAGTCTCAACACTTGAATGGCACTTGTTACTTAGTTTTGTGACAAAATTGTCTTTTCTTGTTCACGCAATTAATATTTTTAAATTATTGTTCGGTCTTTGATAGTCCTGCCGTGCCAGCACAACAGACCAGAGGTATTGCAAATCGTATTAATCCTCAAGCCATTGTAACAAATTTATTACGGCATACTCCTGTCTAGTTGCACATACATGTACATTGCATACAACATTATGACAGTAGTTTTTAATAAATGGAGTTATGTCTAAAATTGTATTGTTACATGAACGCCTAAGGATCGTACCTGATTTCGTGAGGGATGGAGGTCTTATTAAAATTATAACAACTAAATTTGATTTTTAATTTTTCACACAGCCGTTATTTAGAGCATTAAATTATCTATCTTCACTATTGCTCTTGTTTCTCGGATTGCACAATATGTGATGTCTATTTTATTTATAATTATCATCCTTTTTAATGTCACTAATTTGTTGCAGTCAATAAACTCATACTCATCATTGACACATGTTCAGTTTCTCTGTTGCCACCATCTGTAATGTCTTTCTCTCACTCGTCCATTCGAGTGGCCGGGCCTGCCAGTCATACTATTTGCTGTGCCGATGCTCGCAGTCACAGATTTTCCTCCCTCTGGTCACTTATCTCACCGCGCACTTCTCTTCCCGCTCGTCGTCCATCGCTCTTTGACGTATCCACTCCTCCATTCAATAACTCACTCCAATCATCAGTTGTCGGCCCGGAGGCCCGATGTACTTTTACATCAGTCACCCTGACCNTCCATTCAATAACTCACTCCAATCATCAGTTGTCGGCCCGGAGGCCCGATGTACTTTTACATCAGTCACCCTGACCATCTGGAATGTTCAACGCATTCCGAGTCACGCTGAGAGAAACGAGGTCAGTAATCCAGAGTATTTTTCCCATAAACGCAGAAATTCCAAAGGTTAGGAGCGGTGATCTACCAAAGGGTTATCGTGGCACAATGCCTTCATAACTCAAAACGCTGGTAAGATTTTCCCTCGCCTGTCATTAATGAATCCCTAAGTGGCTCGCCGCCTAGTTATCTTATGACTTGTTTGTCCGTATATTCAGTCCGCTCGTGCGGTGCGGGCCAAGGTTAGCGGCGCAGAGCAGCTGTCCCTTCCTCAAGTATGTTCGTCCCGAACAGACTCTGCAATGCCAGGACTGTCGTAGAGAGCCAATCGTTGAATGTGGACAACCTTTGACTCCGCTCGAGAGCTTTTAAGACAAATCCGAAAGTACACGTCATTGATCTTCTTCTGAATCCTGTAGGGGCCTTCCCAAGATTTCTGTACAAACGAGTACTCTTTTCGTGTGTGTNGTCGTGCAGTCAACAACGGTACACGAGTGGGCCTTCAGTTCCGAAAGCCCATATCAATGATGGTCCGTTTACTAGTTGGCACGCTGGCACTTGTTGATGACCCGGCATTGAAATCTGCGCCAATTTTAGAAAGGGTTGCACGTCGGTCACGTTTAATGATTCTCGTCAGTCGTCATTTGTTGCGTTCGTTCACGATTATTTTCCGGCAGCAGTGATGTCAAAGATTTGATGTTCTACCGGATTCCCGATATTCACTGTACATTCTTGAAATGGTTGTACGCTAAAGACCAAATTTTATCACTACCTCAGAGATGCTATGGCACATCTCTCGTGCGCCGACCATAACACCACGTTCAAACTCACTTTAATCTTCATAACCTGCCACTGTTGCAGCAGTAACCAATCTAGCAACATTGCCAGACGCTTGATGTCTTATATAGGCGCTGCCGACCACATCGCGTTACTCTGATTGGTTTCATACCTCTGTTATTTGCATACGCACGCATATACAAGTTTTTTCGGATCTCCAGTGTACTTCTAACCAGTACTGGAAGATCTTTGCATCGGTCCACAATAATAATCATATCATGTAAGCTAGTAAAAACACTGGTGGTTTTTTGCTGTTTGGCAAATATAAATACCAAATGTACCAGCATCAATGTCATTCCCATCACTTCTTTCAAATTAAATAATTTACGACTGTAGGGAAAAGTCAACACGAATATTCGATCATTTGTCTGGTTTTGTTGTTAACTTTTATGAATACCTAGGAGATTCACTAGAAATAACATAACAAAAAAAATTATAGTAAATATACGCATCATATTATAACGAATTGTGTGAATGCCAACGCAAGAAGATTATACCTTGGTGAATGTATTCCACTTTATAATATTTATGTAAATATCAGTTACCCACAAGTGTAATAGGCTCCAGATTTTAATGCCCAAAGACAAACACTTGCTAATAAAATTAATATATCAATAAAACAAAAAGTAAATTTTCGATTTTTTTTGCAACTTTGGCATGTTGTAGGTGCAAGGAGCTAGCAGGCTTTCATGGCATCACAAGAATGACGAAGGAATTTGTATACACCTCACACATTAAGATCGCACTCTATACTGCAGGTCGGCGACCACGGGACACGGCATTGTTGGAGCTGACGGCAGATGAGGTTATGTTGGGAGGGAATTTGCCATCTGGAATCAGTGTACAGCACTACCTGGTGACTATACCATTATCAAACTACGAGTTGTAGCTCGTAATTATTGCCGGGTGTGTTCAGACATCTGTGAAAGTAAAGCCGCGTTACACGAAGCCGCTTTTAAATTAACACCTTGCAAAAGAAGCATTTATGAATGAGAGTTAAACATTTTTAATGTATTTATAACTAAATTACATTCGGATTTAGATATCACCAAGTATTATTGTTAAATACCAGACAATATATTTGTTAGGGAAATAGCTCTTATTAACACAGCAGAGTTATATATTCCTTTAGTCTCAACACTTGAATGGCACTTGTTACTTAGTTTTGTGACAAAATTGTCTTTTCTTGTTCACGTAATTAATATTTTTAAATTATTGTTCGGTCTTTGATAGTCCTGCCGTGCCAGCACAACATACCAGAGTTATTGCAAATCGTATTAATCCTCAAGCCATTGTAACAAATTTATTACGGCATACTCCTGTCTAGTTGCACATACATGTACATTGCATACAACATTATGACAGTAGTTTTTAATAAATGGAGTTATGTCTAAAATTGTATTGTTACATGAACGCCTAAGGATCGTACCTGATTTCGTGAGGGATGGAGGTCTTATTAAAAATATAACAACTAAATTTGATTTTTAATTTTTCACACAGCCGTTATTTAGAGCATTAAATTATCTATCTTCACTATTGCTCTTGTTTCTCGGATTGCACAATATGTGATGTCTATTTTATTTATAATTATCATCCTTTTTAATGTCACTAATTTGTTGCAGTCAATAAACTCATACTCATCATTGTCACATGTTCAATTTCTCTGTTGCCACCATCTGTAATGTCTTTCTCTCACTAGTCCATTCGAGTGGCCGGGCCTGCCAGTCATACTATTTGCTGTGCCGATGCTCGCAGTCACAGATTTTCCTCCCTCTGGTCACTTATCTCGCTGCGCACTTCTCTTCCCGCTCGTCGTCCATCGCTCTTTGACGTATTCACTCATCCATTCAATAACTCACTCCAATCATCAGTTGTCGGCCCGGAGGCCCGATGTACTTTTACATCAGTCACCCTGACCATCTGGAATGTTCAACGCATTCCGAGTCACGCTGAGAGAAACGAGGTCAGTAATCCAGAGTATTTTTCCCATAAACGCAGAAATTCCAAAGGTTAGGAGCGGTGATCTACCAAAGGGTTATCGTGGCACAATGCCTTCATAACTCAAAACGCTGGTAAGATTTTCCCTCGCCTGTCATTAATGAATCCCTAAGTGGCTCGCCGCCTAGTTATCTTATGACTTGTTTGTCCGTATATTCAGTCCGCTCGTGCGGTGTGGGCCAAGGTTAGCGGCGCAGAGCAGCTGTCCCTTCCTCAAGTATGTTCGTCCCGAACAGACTCTGCAATGCCAGGACTGTCGTAGAGAGCCAATCGTTGAATGTGGACAACCTTAGGCTCCGCTCGAGAGCCTTTAAGACAAATCCGAAAGTACACTTCATTGATCTTCTTCTGAATCCTGTAGGGGCCTTCCCAAGATTTCTGTACAAACGAGTACTCTTTTCGTGTGTGTGGGTTATACAGCCAAACCAGTTGTCCATCATGAAATACATAGCCCAACAATCTCCTCTCATACCGGGTCTTCATCCGGTCACTATATCGTCGTTTGTGCCATACATAGGGACAAATTCTTTCATTACAGATTTGAAAATATGCAGCAACTGCAGCATTTCCCCTTGAACCTTCCGTTTGACCATGTCTACCAATCTAAAAAGTGCTGGCACTTGCAGTGGATGCTGCAGATTGTGGCTAGTTCCTCGTCCGACTTACACTGAAGTACTGGTAGATCATTTCGACTGCCTCACTCCCTTTCTCGAGATCATGTAACTAGTGCTGTGCCCACTGAACCACTTCCTTCATGGGACNTCACTATATCGTCGTTTGTGCCATACATAGGGACAAATTCTTTCATTAACGATTTGAAAATATGCAGCAACTGCAGAATTTCCCCTTGAACCTTCCGTTTGACCATGTCTACCAATCTAAAAAGTGCTGGCACTTGCAGTGGATGCTGCAGATTGTGGCTAGTTCCTCGTCCGACTTACACTGAAGTACTGGTAGATCCTTTCGACTGCCTCACTCCCTTTCTCGAGATCATGTAACTAGTGCTGTGCCCACTGAACCACTTCCTTCATGGGACNCTTTCGACTGCCTCACTCCCTTTCTCGAGATCATGTAACTAGTGCTGTGCCCACTGAACCACTTCCTTCATGGGACAGCTATCCTCAGAGCCACTACTAAGAGGGGCTGTCCAATCACTAGCTCTGTGCCGTGGGCACCTTTCACTGTTATATGGCACAGTGTGCTCAGGGCTTCTGGACAGCACTCGAAGGTCATCATGGGACTTTTATATTGCTTTGTGATGCGTACAGCTTGTAGCATCAGCTCGTCGATATGGTGTCTAAGTTGTCGGGTTAATGCACGAATCTCACAAATTTCTTCATGTAAGTGCTTGCATGTGCTCATTGAGTCCATTTTTTCTTCACCATGCTGTATCTTCACTGGCTGCTGCTTCTGTTGTAGGCAATAATCTCTCAGGTCCCCCAGCTGTCCACATGACCATCATTCCCTTCATTTGCATCTGGGGCGGCGAAGCTGTGTAGTATGAATCCTGGAAGCGATGTACCTCACAGCCAANTGAATCCTGGAAGCGATGTACCTCACAGCCAACTGCGACTCCCAATGTCTTCTTTATTCTAACTTTTTATTCGTTCAGCACCACCACACATACTATACGTCGGTGCTCGGACCAGGGTGTCCTGCATGTCGTCGGTTGCTGTCAGACGTACCTCTTGTCGTACCTCTATGTCGGTGATGGAATCGATGACAAAAACCGACTGCGATGATGTCACGCGCCTCCTCGGGGCAACCTTCCAGAGAAAGATGTAACAACCGTACGATCTCTTACCATAGCTCCAGCAGTGACTCTCCTAGTCGCTGGGTGCGGCTTCGCAGTTGGGAATGGTGGGCATGTCGCAGGTACCAGTAGCTTAACATAGCTCCAAGGCCGACAGAAACGTGGGGTACTCCAGTCGATGTCGCTCGGGCAGAGATTGTAGTATCTTCAGTGCGGAGNTGCACTCATTTCGTTCTCAACACTGTCCATCCTCCCACAGACGCTGTCCATTCTTTCATTTACACTGTCAATTTTAGAGTCCACACTGTAAATTCTTGTATTCACTAACACTCTTATTTGATGACTAAATGATGTATTTTCTTATCTACTAGAAAAACTTACAATATTTATCTGGTTATTAAAATTCCTTTTTACAATATTTACAATCTAGTTCACACTACTAATTTTGCTATTTACATCTTATTTTATGCTATTTACAATTGCGCTCACACCAACCATCTGGATACCTAGCCTTTCAGTTAATGTTCGCATTGCGTCAAGTTCTGCAGACATTTTTCTAGTTGAAATTCACTGCGACNGATACCTAGCCTTTCAGTTAATGTTCGCATTGCGTCAAGTTCTGCAGACATTTTTCTAGTTGAAATTCACTGCGACAGTTTTACGAAACAGTCTTTCATATTTCGGCCTAAAGTTATTACAAAAAGCTCAATTTTCCTAATATCACTGACCACTAGCCTATTGCCTAGCTTAATTCACAATTAAATGCCTCCATCCCACTTCTGACACTTGTGTTACTCGAAAGCCTGAGGGGCGTATTTGAGTTCGTGAGGGATGGAAGTCAAAACAAAAATATGAGAACTAAATTTGATTTTTTATTTATTTACACATCTGTTATTCACAACATTAAATTATCTATCTGCACTATTACTATTGTTTCTCATTCAGCACAATATGTAATATATATTTCATTTCTAATTAACGTCTTTCTTATTGTCTCTGTTTGGTGACAGTCATATAGCTCAAACTAATCATTATCACGCGCTAAGTCTACCTGTTGCCGTCATTTGTAATGTGATTTACTCACTCATTCATTTTAATCGCACTATTCGCTGCGCCGATGCTCGCTTTCCTCAATNTTTTATTTATTTACACATCTGTTATTCACAACATTAAATTATCTATCTGCACTATTACTATTGTTTCTCATTCAGCGCAATATGTAATATATATTTCATTTCTAATTAACGTCTTTCTTATTGTCTCTGTTTGGTGACAGTCATATAGCTCAAACTAATCATTATCACGCGATAAGTCTACCTGTTGCCATCATTTGTAATGTGATTTACTCACTCATTCATTTTAATCGCACTATTCGCTGCGCCGATGCTCGCTTTCCTCAATCAAATCAATTATCTCGTCGCGCATTTCTCGTCTCGCTCGTTGTCCTTCGCTGGTTGCCGCATCCACTCATCCATTCAACAACTCACTCCAGTCATCAAATCTCGGCCCTGGGGCCTGATGTGCTTTATATCAGTCGCCCTGACTGTCTGGAATATTAAACGCACCCCGAGTCACTTTGTGGAGGGTCAGTAATCCAGAGCATTCTTCAGATAAACACAGACATTCTATCCGGCAAAGGTCAGGAGCGGCGAGATGCCAAAGTATTACAGCGGCAGAATGCCTTCATAACTCAAAATACTGGTAAAATTATCGCTCACCTGTCATTAAAGAATCCCTTAGTGACTCATTGTCCCGTTATCGTATCACTACTCTGGCCTTCTTTCTCGTCCGCAGCGCAGACCAGCGGTGACTTGTAACATTATGTTGTACACCCAAACTCATGATAGTGTTACACGCTCGCTGCTTTGCCATGTGCGAGCAAGTGGAAGTAAAGGACAGAGTAGTCTAATGATTTATTGGCGCGCGCGCTATCAGTTGCAACCAGAGGTGCGGCGGCTTTTTCACAAAGGAATGTTTACAAAGTGTGCCTGTTATNTGGTAAAATTATCGCTCACCTGTCATTAAAGAATCCCTTAGTGACTCATTGTCCCGTTATCGTATCACTACTCTGGTCTTCTTTCTCGTCCGCAGCGCAGACCAGCGGTGACTTGTAACATTATGTTGTACACCGAAACTCATGATAGTGTTACACGCTCGCTGCTTTGCCATGTGCGAGCAAGTGGAAGTAAAGGACAGAGTAGTCGAATGATTTATTGACGCGCGCGCTATCAGTTGCAACCAGAGGTGCGGCGGCTTTTTCACAAAGGAATGTTTACAAAGTGTGCCTGTTATGCCTAGCAGGGCGTGCCACTCCCGACCATGGTTATCGGGTCTCTTTGATACATCTGAAGAATGATCCGGATAACTGACCTCTCTTCTCTCAGCTTGATTTGGGGTGCGGTGAACCTTCCAGTTGAAGGCCAGTGGCTATAAATGGCGCTTCGGGCCTCCCAGCCGGCAGTTGTTGAATGTATGAGTTTCATCGATTGACGAATAGCGAGAAGAGAAGCGCGTGGCGAGAGAAGTGATAAGCAGCAGGAAAATCTGTGACTGCGAACCTCAGAGCAGTGGCAGGAAAATCTGTGACTGCGAACATCAGATCAGTGGCAGGAAAATCTGTGACTGCGAACATCAGAGCAGTGAAGAGTACGACTGCAGGCTGCACTTTCGGGCTGGATGCGTTAGTGAAAGACATTACAAATTATAGCAACAGATAGTCTGAAGGTTTGTGATGGTGATTACGAGTTAATTTGTATTAACCAAAGGATATTTATATAACGGGTGAAATGTTCACTTTCCCTTCTTCTGGACACATTATAAAACGACCTGTAATTGGCAATTATTGATTTGCCTCATCCCACTATACAATTCCCAAGTAAGTAGTTGACAATACGAAAACAAATTAACGCCTGATACTGGAAATTATGTAGGTTATTAATTCGGAATATTTAGCAAGATTTTTATACATAGTACATTGTGTATGTGTAACGTGTTGTATACAAACCACATGGGCAAGAAAATTTTCCTTAGCCAGCTTCGCAAATGTTGAGAGAACATGCAGCTGACTTTAAAATCNCAAACCACATGGGCAAGAAAATTTTCCTTAGCCAGCTTCGCAAATGTTGAGAGAACATGCAGCTGACTTTAAAATCGTGAAGCTCTTCAAATAATCAAGAGGATTTCAATTTGGACAGTTATATGAAACATTTTGAAATATTTCTTAGTAGATACGAATCGAGTTTGTACTGAGCAGTTTATTATATATACGATGTAAGTGGTACTATAATCTAGGATATACGTCTGTACCGATATGTACCGATACCTAGGATTCCGGTATTTTAATACTAAGGAGTACTACGATTGGTGCCTCTCTTGTTTGTTTACGAAAGCATAACATGCAATGTTTTGGAGTACGGCTTGTTGTGAAGCCAGATGATAAGACAGCTAAAGGCATGCNTTACGAAAGCATAACATGCAATGTTTTGGAGTACGGCTTGTTGTGAAGCCAGATGATAAGACAGCTAAAGGCATGCATTATGGACGTCGCAACTATGGTTATCTCCCCACAATTATCTGAGAACGAAACGTGTTGTGCTTCTCGATTCATGCTGTAGTACCGATGGAGTCCAGCTTGCTTCCTTTATAATGAAAATGTGCAAAATGTTTTTAATTAGTTTGTTACCCTAGTGTTTCCAGAATGTGACTTTTCAGCAGAATACGTCTTCTACCTATCTTAGTGTATTATAGATTAATAAAATAGAGTGATTTAGAGAATTACATTATATCCTTTCCTTAGTTTCAATTGGGGGTTAATTGTAAATTTGCGTGAATTATTTTTCGTGATTAATAGCATATTACTAATTTTAGGTAGGTGGTAACTTTAGAAGCCAGCAATATGTAATTCCAGAGCTAGAAGTTCAAACTTTGATAGCCGCGTTGAGTGACGCGTTATGTGCAATAACTAGGCAGAGGAGGAAAATGTTGCAATTGAAACGACCTTTAGGACAGACTCATCTGGCTTACGTATTTTCCAGCCTCAACGCTCTGTTCTTTGGCTACTTCGCCAGTGTGTACCGAATTTGACTTCAATCAGGTGGCACTCGTTTCCTTATGGAACCATTAAGAATTAAATGCATCGTGCAGTTGCTGAAATATGCAAGTTGGTGGATTCACACGGTGAATAAACGATCTAGTAATNAAGAATTAAATGCATCGTGCAGTTGCTGAAATATGCAAGTTGGTGGATTCACACGGTGAATAAACGATCTAGTAATAGTATAGCTGCTCGATTAGGTCCAACTCTGGAAAATAAGTAAGGCTGGGAAGTATTTGGAGGTGTTGGTGATGCCCATCTTGTTGCACTTCACGTGCAACAACAGATGTATCACACGTTACTATTGCTGCGGTGATGCGCGCACGGACGGTATTTAGCCGCATTAGCGCCGCAAAAATTCAACAGCTTCGATTGCAACACACTGCTCACGCGCACAGCACACGCGCGGATAGTTATCCAAAGCGGTTATAAACACACATGTTCCATATATTCTACAGGCGGAGAACTGGCAGTCGTGAGGGATGAAGCAGCCGGCATTGAGTAGTCGTGCGCGCCTCACACAGTAGTTTGGCGTCAACACAAGAGCTGTTCTTTTCCCAAGCAATGATTACTGATTTTGAAATTTCTGTTCGCACGTAAATTAGTATTCATTGTTTTATAAATATTACAGTAAGAATAAGATTATTATATCCCGTTCACCGTAAATTTCAACTTTTCTGAAGGACTGCTAAGTTCTACTTTCAGAATATTCCTCGCCTCATACACACAAAACCTAACTTTGTCTAGAAAATTACATCTAATGGACAACGCAGCGCATTAGTGCCCTGTCAGTGTATTAATATTTTGCATAAGAATCTTTTCTTAGTTGGCATAACCAACACACGTATTTTCTCTTTTTATATTTATTGTATTTATAAATGTAATATTATAAAGTAAAATCAAGTTATAAATATAATAAAAATTTTGCCAAAAATATGACATTCCCAACAGTTATATTTTTTTACTTTTATGACGCATGAATATAACCGCGAGGCCCATCGCAATGCCAATTTTCCATTTGGCAAATTGTACAAAACGAGGAGAAAAGAATATCGTAGGAAGTACATTGATAAGTGGTTAATGAACCAGGAAGAGCGTGTGGCAACCCACAGCTGCCTCGCGCCGCCTCGGCCTGTCTGCCGGCTGCCTGCCTGCGTGCGAACACGGGAAATTAACGTCGCAGAGGATATTCAATAATTAGCGGCCGGAAATCACGCACTCCCACGACCAGCATCGTCCTATATCTGTGTTCCTACAAACGTCGCCTGCTTTCCGGGATTCTTTAGTGTATGCGCATGCATATTTACTTATAGAATTTCGGTTTCGTCTATTGCAAAAATATAAAAGAAATGATTCAAACTTATCTGCTGAAGAGCAGGCATTATAAGGTTACCCATTTAACTTTCGGTTGCAGTGCATATTAAAAATTATTATACAACATTGTTTTTTAAGCTGTGGGGCGATAACTACTAAATATCTATCATGTGATATATGCACGAAGAGTACGAGCAAAGCTATATGATTTTAATCCGATTGGCCACATTTAAATAAAGTGAAAATATAAAACTCATGCTTATATAAGGTGAAGATTTAATCAAATTTATATTACATAACATATTGCATAAGTAGATAAATTAGGAGAAATCTAGCGCAACGGTACCCAGCACCGATCGGACGCCATACAATGACATTGCCCTGCCGCCATTTTGGATCCAGATGACATCAACCTATGATCTTGACCTTATACCCATGTTTTTGAATGATCTTAAACAGAACAAAAAAACCAGAAATATACCCAAGAGCTACAAAATAAAAAAAAATTAAAATTTTATATTTTTTTTAAATATTTTTTTACATATATTGTTTTCAAAATGAAAAAAATTCTACATTTCCGAAGAACGGCTAAGTTAAAATATGCGAAAATATTACAATTCTTTCAAACACGAGGTTCTGGTTTCGGAACAAATATGGCAGATTTAACATCCTTGCTGTACGTCGACCAGCAGGCGACTACCACTACCACCAAAAGCTTATGAGATCTCACTTCTCTGCCTGCTTGTTCTGTGTGTGTGTGTGTGTGTGTGTGTGTGTCTGGGCATGCATTTGTTCTTCCTTTTCAAATTATGAACCCGTCAACCGTATTTCACCAATCTCGGTACATGTACAGTATTTAATAAGGGCACCTGATAATTATAATCTTCAACCAGGCACGTACTTTCAAAATGGCGGTAATTTTTATATTAAGGTTGATATTTCATATCTCGGGAACCATTCAAACCGCTTCAAAGCTAAATTTTGTATGCTGGCAGAGCATCGTGAAAGCATTCAATTTTGAAATAGATATTGTTGTTAGTCTGCCATTTGTAAGATAACACAGATGACAAAATAAAATATTTTTCTTTATTTCTCGAAAACTCTAAAAGCAATTCTCACCCAAATTGGAATGCAAGTAATATTATGAGTTTTCAGGTAATCGTAAGAAATTGCATTTGATTAGATAATGATTTCAAAATGGCGGCCCTACATGTATTTTAGTTTTATCTAGTATAAATACTATACCATTACACCAATTTATACCAAATTTTGTACGCTGAAAATATATATTTCAAGCATTATGTATGATAACATCCATACACTTTTGTCAGCCATTTTGTAAGAAAGTTCCACATGGAAAAAAATTGTTTTTGTCATATAATTCGATAGAGAGTGAAAGATTCCGTCCAAATTTCGCATACAAGTAGAACTGTGGCATGTGATAGATATCTTTCAGGTACATCAGTCAATTCCTTTCAAGATGGCGGCCATAAAGGCATCTTAGCTTAGAATGTTATATCTTCGAAACAATGTAATAAATTCCAAGATTACTTCTACAAAGGAACCGTATTTTTATACATCAGTGTGAGCTCTATATTATAATGCTTATTCCAGCCAAGGTGGCGCCCCTCTTACTCTCACTGCAGCCACGCCACACTGCTATATACGTTAGCAATATGACAATTGAGACGAGTACAGGTATTTGTGTGCGATCTCAACTCCTGCATTAGGTCTCAATATTTTTCACTTTTTATGAACCACATGAATGAAAATTCAGATTTATCCCCCCGATGCGAGTCTCCCATACATGCATAATTATACCATAATACGAATTTCAGGAGCCAACGCATACACTTAAAATAATTTAGCTCGATCGAATAAATACACCGTTAAAAAGGGCACGTAACTTCACACACGTACAATTTTGACCATTAAATTTAGGACCCTTCCATATACTTCTCATTTGGCCACCACGAGATAAAGATATTCCCCTCTTAGGACGATTTTCTCTTTTCGCTAAACCATACAAATTAATCACAAAGGTCGCAGAACACACAAAGCTACACTTCTGTTTTACAAGAATCAAATAGGCAAACATGAATAAAAAATAGTTATATATACTCATTGTAAGAGGAATGAAGTTGCAGCATGATCTCACATATCGAATCTATGATGACAGCATTTCGCTTTCAGAGCCCCGACCCTTGATCGTTTCGGGTAGGAAAATAATCGTATTAAAAAATCACATAATTTAACAATAATAACTCATGTTGGCAAAAACATTTTCTGAAAACAATTTTTATTGAGCATAGAGATATATTTGGTATTGACAATTCACGTTACGATTTCCTAGCATTTGTCAGCATTCCGAACTACCGTTTAGCATTTTTTTGGTAATTTGTGGCACCATTTAGCGCCCACATTGTTGTTGGTCCAGACGGTAATGCTATAAATATACACCGTAACAATAAAATATTATTCTGTTCGTATCCAAACTTGTAAGTTCTTTCATATGCTTATGTATAAATATTTTCAAACATACAATTCTTTTTGCGGCGTTAATATAGTGCTAAACTATTTTTAAAAAAACCCAGATTATTTGATCCTCATGCTTTCTTCCTCAGAATAAATGTTTAAAATCATAGTGTAGGTAAAATATAAGACTTTTTCCACTAAAATTACATATGCTTCCATGAAAACAGATGAAGGTATGGTAATGCAGGAACCCCATGCAGAAATACGAGAACACCTGCCCATAAAAGAACATACAATATTACACATCA
Organism: Clitarchus hookeri; assembly: GCA_002778355.1. NCBI lineage: Eukaryota > Metazoa > Arthropoda > Insecta > Phasmatodea > Phasmatidae > Clitarchus > Clitarchus hookeri. The sequence goes on along the minus strand of NQII01001889.1, from coordinate 27,946 downwards.
GAGTCCGAACAGCACCACATATTTTTATTCCTAGATGATCGCAATATTCCGAGGTAACCGAAAGCTTACAATTATAATTTAATTTAATCCCGCACATTCGGCAGAACACAGAGGCATGTCTTCTTAAAGGAATGTGTATCAGAGTCATCATATATTATTTTTTATACGCAGTACACAATGTTATATGATGGCATGAAGTCATCGCGGTATTTGTAATACCGAAATGATATAAACTCCAGTCAATCATGAACTCCAAACTTGCAGTGATACATATGCACATTTGCATTGTTCATCCCAGGTATGATATTATCATAACCATCCTCACGATAAATTTTCGAATAATAAGAAGCAGCAGGCAGATTCTCTAATATGGATTAAGATTTATGTGGCGAAATTTGTGCACAGTCTGCTACTACTATCATGACACGGAAGTGTTCTAATGCTCGCAAACCGACATAGCGCTTAATCACCCCGTCATGATGCCACCAAAAACATGTATGTATTAAGCAAGTACATACGCAATAAATAAACGATAGAACTAAAATAATACACACGTTTGTGCACAGAGATCTTTTACCCATGCACAGACAGAAAATCCCAGAGCTGCAGCAGAAACTACATGGGTCAGAAGGCCTACTGCAGTCAGGCAAAGAATGAAGATTTGGGTACATCAGTTCAGTACCACAGCAAGTCCAGCTGCTAGACTTTCTTTGCAAACGAAGACTTCTACACGACACTGCAAAAGATGGAGGGGGGATGCAGCAACGCAGCGACTGATGTGTTCACTTCCCATCATGAACACACGCTTAGGGTCAATCCATCAACACACATATTCGCACATGGTGCAACTTCAAGGCCAGATCATTCTTCACACTGCTGGTTAGCCCCAAAATGGCAAGACAGAGGTTGGATTTACAGCGGCTTAGATCCCACTAGATTTTCACACATGGGAATCTTGCTGGACGATTCTACTAGCCGACAGGATCTCTCAGTGAATTTGTATTTCCTTTGCCCTCATATTCTGGCGCTAGGTTCGATTCCCGGCGGGACCGGTCCTCTAAGGGGTTCTCCTTGTCATGTCACTGTTCGCCTTCATCTGTTGAACGCTCTAAAACCTTCTGTCATACACCCTTTTTCTGCTACAAACTTGCAATATATTCTCGAAAGAAACAATATTTTTTCTCCACACTTCGTATTTTTTTAGGGGAGGAGTAATCTGACATAATTTAACATCGCTGCCGCAGCACTCGCTTCCTATCTCTGGCCCACACACGGGATCCTCCTCTGTGTGGCTACCAGCAGCATGCTGAGGGGCAGGCTCCACTCTGCTCCGCCTCCCAACACAATCAGCCACCTTCCATTACCGGCAGTTGCACCAGTGCAGTTTAGTCCTAGCCTAGGGAATCATAAGTGGCGATGCCTCTGGCTGGCAGGTTTCCCCGGAAAACTCCCGTTTCACTCACACTTGAATACTGTTGTCGTTCTATATTCACCACTTTTCACCCTCGTCGGGCCTTAACACCTCGAGGTTAAATATTCCTCAAAAAATTTCCTCAAAAATATTCTTTACGCACAAAACACAATAAATAAACGTTAATGTAAAACCTTTAAATAAACATAAAAAACTATCAAAAACAAAATTAAAACAATAGAAACAAAAATTATTTTACCGAAACTAAAACAAACTTAAATATACCCTCACAAAATTTGCTTCAAAAATAATTTTCATAAATGAAAATTAAAAAAGAAACATAAAAAATGTATCACAACAAAAGTTCTCAAAAAAAGAAACTTAAAAAACAAACCACTAAAATAATTCTCAAAAGAAACTCAAGAAAAACATAAAAAAAAGAAACCTAATAAGGAACTTAATAGGAAACCTAAAAATCATATCTCAAAAACATACCTCAAATTCATACCGCAGAAATCAAACCTAAAATATACAACCTTTAAAACCATACCTGAACCACATAGCTCATAAAAATACTGGGCATTTTGCCGTCGGCTGCCGAGTATTTCTGCGGTTCTTTATATATTCTTAGACTCAGAAATTCAGTACAGCAAAATCCACACTTCGTCTCATCCTTCATGGCACTAAATTCCACGTCTCTTAAGAACGGCACAGATATATGCTGTCACATATCACNCACTTCGTCTCATCCTTCATGGCACTAAATTCCACGTCTCTTAAGAACGGCACAGATATATGCTGTCACATATCACCAAATTTCATTAGTTTTTTATCAAAACAAATTTTTGAGGGCAAATAATGTTATTTCACTTATTTCATAAGAATAAAGTATTTCTTCAAGTCTCTTCAAGTACGAACGCAGGAAAGTCGCCCATGTATGACTCGATTTAAGCTGCTTTTTTATAATTTATTTTCGTACGACATGGCAACAACACCNAGGAAAGTCGCCCATGTATGACTCGATTTAAGCTGCTTTTTTATAATTTATTTTCGTACGACATGGCAACAACACCTTGAGCGCGATTAGTAGGTTTCTGGTTATTATGAATGGAGTGTAATAAATTGTTTCGGGACAGATACTTATAAACACAAAAAAAATCAGAAAAATACAGTTCGCCATGTAAGTTCTGTATGGTTGCTATGCCCAGTGTGAACGATAAGTAAGTTCTGTATTGTTGCTATGCCCAGTGTGAACGAAAAGTACACTGAGGCGACAAAAGTCATGGGATACTTCCTAATATTGTGTCGAACCTCATTTTGCCCGGCGAAGTGCAGCAACTCGACGTGGCATGGACTCAACAAGTCGTTGGAAGTCCCCGGCAGNAGGAAAGTCGCCCATGTATGACTCGATTTAAGCTGTTTTTTTATAATTTATTTTCGTACGACATGGCAACAACACCCTGAGCGCGATTAGTAGGTTTCTGGTTATTATGAATGGAGTGTAATAAATTGTTTCGGGACAGATACTTATAAACACAAAAAAAATCAGAAAAATACAGTTCGCCATGTAAGTTCTGTATGGTTGCTATGCCCAGTGTGAACGAAAAGTACACTGAGGCGACAAAAGTCATGGGATACTTCCTAATATTGTGTCGAACCTCATTTTGCCCGGCGAAGTGCAGTAACTCGACGTGGCATGAACTCATCAAGTCGTTGGAAGTCCCTGGCAGAAATATTGAGCCATGCTGCCTCTATATAAGTCCATAATTGCGAAAGTCTTGCAGGTGCAGGAGTTTGTGCACGAACTGACTTCTCGGTTATGTTTCATAAATGTTCAATAGGATTCATGTCGGGTGATATTGGTGGCCAAATCATTCGATGGAATTGTCCAGAATGCACTTCAAACCAATGGCGAACAGTTGTAGCCCAGTGACATGGCACATTGTCATCCATAAAAATTCCATCGTGGTGTGGGTACATGAAGTCCATGAATGGCTGCAAGTGGTCTCCATTCAATGATCCGTTCAGTCCATACCATTATGGAGCCACCACCAGCTTTCAAAGTTCCTTGTTGACAACTTGGGTCCATGGATTCGTGGAGTCTGCGCAACACTTGAACCCTGCCATCAGCTCTTACCAAATGAAATCTGGACTCATCTGACCAAGTCACGGTTTTCCAGTCGTCTAGGGTCCAACCGATATGGTCACGAGCCCAGGAGAGGCGCTGCAGGCGATGTTGTGCTGTTAGTAAAGACACTCGAGTCGGTCTTCTGCTGGCATAGTCGTGTACAGCCAAAGTTCGCCGCACTGTCCTAACGGACACGTCCGTCGTACGTCCCACATTGATTCCTGCAGTTATTACATGCACTGTTGCTTGTCTGTTAACACTGACTATTCTGCGCACACCTCGTTGGTCTCAGTCATTAAGTGTAGGCCCTTGGCCACTGAATTATCCATGGTGGGAGGTTATGCCTGAAGTTAAGTATTCTCGCCACACTCTTGACACTGTGTACCTCGGAATGTTGAGTTCCATAACCATTTACGAAATAGAATGTCCCATGCGTCTAGCTCCAAGTACCATTCCGCGTTCAAAGTTTGTTAATTCCCGCCGTGTGACAATAATAACATCAGAAACCTTTTCACATGAATCACTTGACTACAAATGAAAGCCCAACCAATGCACTGTCCGTGTATAATTTTGGACGCAATACAACTGCCACCTGTATATTTGCATATTGCTATCCCATGACTTTTGACACCTCAGTGTAAGTTCTGTATGGATGCTATGCCCAGTGTAAACGGTAAGTAAGTGCTGTATGGTTTCTATGCCGAATGGGAACAATATGTAAGTTCTGTATGGTTGCTATGCCCAGTGGGAACGATATATAAATTATGTATGGCTGCTATATCAGTGTAACATATATGGAAGTTCTGTATTGTCGTTATGCCCAGTAAAACGATATGTAAATGCTGTATTGTTGCTATTCGCACTGGAAACGATATGAAAGTTCTGAATGATTTCTATGCCCAGTGTTAACGATATTTAAGTGGTGTATGGTTGCTATACTCATTTTAAATTAATGTATGTTCTGTTTGGTTGCTATGCCAAGTGAGAACGATTGTAAGTTCTGTACGGTTGCTATGCCCAGTGTGAAATATATTTGAATTCTGTATGGTTGCTATGCCCAGTGTGAACGATATGTATGTTCTGTATGGTCGCTTTGTCCAGTGGGACGATATGTAAGTTCTGTTTGGTTGCTATGCCCAGTGAGAACGATATGTAAGTTCTGAATGGTTGCTATGCCCAGTCTTAACGATATGTAAGTTCTGTGTGGTTGCTATACCCAGTATTAAAGATATGTAATTTCTCTATGGTGGTTATGCCCAATGTAAACGATATGTAATTGCTTTATGGTTGGTATGCCCAGTAAGAACGATATGTTAGTTCTGTATGGTTGCTATGCCCAGTGTGAACGATATGTAAGTGATGTATGGTTGCTATGCCCAGTGTGAACGATATGTAAGTGATGTATGGTTGCTATGCCCAGTGTGAACAAAATTAATCGATTGGATGGAGGTGACTTGCATGGACGGTGGGGTCGACATATCTCACGCTGTGCGAACAGTACCATTGGCTTCACGCAAGTTAGAATATTTCTTCAAAGTACATAATATAAGAACATTATTTTACATTGGCTACAACGGGGAATCATTGCAGTGAGTACAGAAGTGTAAAATAATAAATTAATTCCCCTTAATCCATAACCAGAAAAACTGCAAATCTAGACATACTTAAAACATGCCCAAGCCCTATCCCTTAATAATACATGATTCCGAACTGTCCTATAAAAACTTTCACATCCGGCAATGCAGAGAAATTTTTGAATCTTGGTTATAAAATGTTGCTAAGTCTAAACATAAAAAAAAATGGCATCGTGCACGCAATTTGAGTTCTCAGTCATCTGTCAATCAAATCTGAGGAGGTGATGCCCCATACAGTATGATTTCCGCTCACAGTTACCTAATGGATGCAAGGCAGAGCATCCAAGAAGCCAAATTGCATTCCAAACAGGGATCGTGGTTCCGCAGTGGTTAGACTGCTTACCTCTCACTATAATGATCGCAGTCCCATTCTTGGAGCTTTCATCCCAATTTCCACATGTGGAGCTGCAAGAGATGTCAGGGATCGGCGGCTTCTCTTGAGTAACTCCCTTATCCCGCCCTGCATTTCATCGTTGCACCATGCCCAACCCACTTCACCATAATCAACACCAATTATTTAATTTGTTAGGCGATACCAAAATCACCATCCCTATAATGTATTGGCGTGGGTACAATGATTACCACAAAATTTTTGCTACTTCAAAAAATTTATATTTACTGCCNTCCCTATAATGTATTGGCGTGGGTACAATGATTACCACAAAATTTTTGCTACTTCAAAAAATTTATATTTACTGCCATAAATCACACGAAGAGTAACTGAAGTGGAAAAAATATATCTCCCCAGTTAATGAAAACATTCAATACATTCGCATTACTGAGTTCTGTGAAATGGCCTTAGAAGCTGTGAAAAAAAAANCCCAGTTAATGAAAACATTCAATACATTCGCATTACTGAGTTCTGTGAAATGGCCTTAGAAGCTGTGAAAAAAAAATAAACCCTATATAACGGAAAAGTCCTCGAATCAGTAATGGACTCGCATCGCTGCAGTGGCTAGATCACTCACCTCCCACATTTGACAACTGGTTTTGATAGCTGGTATGGATTTCCGCAAGTGAGAATCGTGCAAAACTTTTTTTTCCTCGGGAACTCAAGTTTCCCCTCCCTCGCTTCCGGCAATACCCCGGTTATCTCATATCATTATGCTCATTCCTCTAGCTGGATGGGTGCACCAGACATGTACTTCGGGCAGGGCAGCCGGCTCTGCTGGACCACCAGTCTGTGCTCATTGCATATGCAAGTACCGCCCAAGATGGGAACTGCAAGGGGATTTACATTTTCTCGAGTTAGCGGTTGCGAACACAGTGCAACCCACCAGTTTATCAAATGGAATATTTCGAGGCTTCGGGAATTTGTCACCCCAGTNGTTTATCAAATGGAATATTTCGAGGCTTCGGGAATTTGTCACCCCAGTATCAGTATGCTTATCACCTATAATGAACGAAGAAGCTGTCGTCCAAACGAATATATTGACTGCTTCATTTAGCGAAAAATAAAAAAAAAAATTTTTAATAAAAAAAAACATAAAGTTAAAACAGTTTTGTACTTTTTGCTTAAGAGCAGGAAGCCCCGGGAAATTAGAAAACCCACAGATACCTTCACCTACGCATAAATATATGTTTATTTTTAAATAGGATATGCTTAAAGCATGTTTTGTATTATAATACTGCATGGCCTCAAGCAAATATAATACGGTGAAATCTCGTTTATACGGACTAACTGAGACCAAAGGCAATCCGGAAAATCGCAAATCCGGATAATCTGTGTAACAAGCAAAACAAATCCTTAAATAAGCCTACTTAACATTTATTACGATAGTAAAAAGCGTTTTGTAACAAAATTACATAAAATAGTTTAAAAGAAATTAAAAAAATATCAAAATAATTTTTTGCACCATTTCTTAACAAAGAATTGGTCCACTGTCTTCTGTTTCAAACACGTGTGGCGTTTGAATGAAGCACGGTCACGCAAACGCTTTATCATCAATAGTTCAGCTGGAGTGGTGTCGGGCTGACGCTCCAAGTACGCCATATGTTTGTCAGCTGGTCCGCAGCATCTGCAGGTGTCGTCCGCTGTTGCGGTGTGATCGCTCCCTCCTCCTCCACGTCATCTTCTTCCTCTCTGTCTGCTGTAGATGTGCATGCCGCTAAAATTTCTGATCCCGCCATACTGCCGTAGCCACCGTCATTGTTGTCTTTCAGCAACTCACTGACGTCTTCCATATCAACATCTGAGCACCCACTTATTGTTCCTAACATTTTCAGAAGGTCGTCTGCAGCCACTTGCACCACATCATCGCTTGCCATTTCGTTTGTAGCACAAATAGCTGGCCACGGTTTTTTCAATGACTTTTTCAAAGAGCTTTTTGCGATGCAATCCCAAGCGTCAGCAACCATATAAATAACGTCTTTGATATTGATTGATTTCAAATAATAAATCACACTTTTTTCCCCTTCCTCTTCAAATATTTTATTAAGCAGTTCTGTTCGGTAAACTCTTTTGATGTTTTCAAGGATTCCCTGGTCCATAAGCTGCAGCAGTGGGGTAACGTTTGGTGAAAGAAATGTCACCTTAATTCCTCCACTCACGAGTTCTTGTTCTCCCGGATGAGACGGAGAATTGTCGATCAGTAAAATAGCTTTTTCTGGTAAACTATATTCTTTCAGGAATTTTCGAACTTCAGGTACAAAGTAATCAAAAAACCAATTCTTAAACAAAAAACTGTCCATCCACGCACTGTTTGTGGTCAGTAAACCACTGGCAACGTATTGTGGTTCACATTTTTTAGCGCTCGGTGATTCTTGGATTTCCCTACAATGACAAGAGAAAACTTATGTTTCCCTGATGCATTGCTACAGTCCATAGCAGTTAGCCTACCTTTGCTTTTCTTGTAGCCCTTAGTCGAATCTTCAAGCTTTGATGCTAACGTTTTGTTCGGAAGCATCCGGTAAAAAAGCCCAGTTTCGTCAGAATTATAAACTTCATCGGGTGTCAAATCTTCTTATAAAACAAATTGTTCGAATCCCTTTTTAAAATTTTCAGCAGCAGCAACATTACTAGACAAGCTGTCTCCAGTCAGAGTAAGTTGGCGAATACCGTGTCGGTTTTTAAAATGCTCTAGCCACCCCTGGCTATCAGTGAATTCTAGGTCAGGATTCGGTAACTTTTTAATTAAGCTCACAGCTTTTTNAACTTCATCGGGTGTCAAATCTTCTTATAAAACAAATTGTTCGAATCCCTTTTTAAAATTTTCAGCAGCAGCAACATCACTAGACAAGCTGTCTCCAGTCAGAGTAAGTTGGCGAATACCGTGTCGGTTTTTAAAATGCTCTAGCCACTCCTGGCTATCAGTGAATTCTAGGTCAGGATTCGGTAACTCTTTAATTAAGCTCACAGCTTTTTGGGCCAAGATAGGTCCAGATACAGGCCAACCACGTTCTCGCTGACCACTGTACCACATGAATAGTGCGTCGTCTAATACTTCATTTTGCGCCTTTTTTGCCATTCCTCTTCCTTCCAAACTGTTTTTACATATCATTTTACAACAAAAATCTTCAGTTTATTTTCTTTGCTTCTTCCAGTCTGACACTTTTAAAGTTCCAACTCTCAATTCAGCACATATTTTTTTTAATGCTTCGCCTTTATCAATTCGATTAATAGCGTCTAACTTTTTATCCATTGAAACCATGACCTTCTTTCGTTTCAATGCCATTTTAAACTTGTACGTACACTACAATACACTCCCAAACACTTTTATAAAAAACATAAACAATATCCGGTTGAACCACACACAATAAACAATNGGTAACTTTTTAATTAAGCTCACAGCTTTTTGGGCCAAGATAGGTCCAGATACAGGCCAACCACGTTCTCGCTGAGCACTGTACCACATGAATAGTGCGTCGTCTAATACTTCATTTTGCGCCTTTTTTGCCATTCCTCTGCCTTCCAAACTGTTTTTACATATAATTTTACAACAAAAATCTTCAGTTTATTTTCTTTGCTTCTTCCAGTCTGACACTTTTAAAGTTCCAACTCTCAATTCAGCACATATTTTTTTTAATACTTCGCCTTTATCAATTCGATTAATAGCGTCTAACTTTTTATCCATTGAAACCATGACCTTCTTTCGTTTCAATGCCATTTTAAACTTGTACGTACACTACAATACACTCCGAAACACTTTTATAAAAAACATAAACAATATCCGGTTGAACCACACACAATAAACAATATGACAAGTGCTATTTGAAAACGGTAGGAAAACTGAGGAGATTGAGGGAGGGGAAGTGATGGGTAGGTGTTCAAGGTCAAGTCAAAGCTATTTATAGCTGGTGAGTCAATCCACTTCATATTACATATTATCTATCCGATCATTAAATTAAAAACATCCGGATTATCAGGAGATCTCGATCAACGAGGGCCGGATTAACGAGGTTTTACTTTACGTGAATTTTAAATATGTGTTGATTTCATAAATTTCATGTGTATATTATCTATAGTAATTAGTAATATGAAGAGTGTTATTATATATTTATTTTAATTACAACGTGCATACATATGTGTTGGAAAATATATCTGTATATTATGTTTTGCCAGGGCTTCCCGAAGGAACGAATAGTATATATTGTTTGTACTCAGGGTGCAGCCATGTTTTCTCTTTTAAAACAACTATAATAAATTGTTATTATCTGTCGGAATTAAACAGATTAATGTTTCCTGGGTACGGCCGCGCGCTACCATTCTGAGTAATATGGGTACTAACTCTCGGCCGAAAGCTTCCTACTACTTCGATCTCTTCCACTTAATAAATGGGTTGGTTGCACTTCGTTTCCAACAGCTCACTCCATCAAATGAAAACTCTCTTTCTGTTCCCACGTAGGGCGTGATCTGCGTATGCGATTAGCATAGGCTATTGTCCAGGTGGAGCGAAATACCGTTCCCGGGGGAAATGCGACACTCCTGAAAAGTTGTCAGTACGGTGTGATGAGATGACTGGAGCATTTCTGGAATGCTAAGGTGGAGGAAACGTTAGTTCCTGACATAAAATATCCTGCCGTCAGTCAGTGGCATCGTCCGGCACTATACTCACGTTTCGAAAATCCCTAACTGACATCGAACCCAGATTGGATAATTGGGAGCATGTGATCTAGCAATTGCGTCGCTGTGGTATCTTAGCTGATTCGAGGACCTTGTCTTTATTTCTTGTTTTTTTTCACTCATTTCCGCTATTATACCAGGCTTTCACTGAAATGAGCGATGCGATAATGCTAGAGGTTTAAAAAAAATTATATATTTTTTACTCATTTATGTTGCGAAAATTTTATCTAAGAAAAATAAATGCTCGTGAATCCAGCATAGACCATGTTTTATTTAAACAAGCTATAAAATGTATATTGGAATAGGATATGTTAATTTTGTTGATTTTAATTAATTTTTGAGTTTTCGAAATTTTCCTGGGTACTTTATAACCTTAAAAAAATGNACTCCTGAAAAGTTGTCAGTACGGTGTGATGAGATGACTGGAGCATTTCTGGAATGCTAAGGTGGAGGAAACGTTAGTTCCTGACATAAAATATCCTGCCGTCAGTCAGTGGCATCGTCCGGCACTATACTCACGTTTCGAAAATCCCTAACTGACATCGAACCCAGATTGGATAATTGGGAGCATGTGATCTAGCAATTGCGTCGCTGTGGTATCTTAGCTGATTCGAGGACCTTGTCTTTATTTCTTGTTTTTTTTCACTCATTTCCGCTATTATACCAGGCTTTCACTGAAATGAGCGATGCGATAATGCTAGAGGTTTAAAAAAATTTTTATATTTTTTACTCATTTATGTTGCGAAAATTTTATCTAAGAAAAATAAATGCTCGTGAATCCAGCATAGACCATGTTTTATTTAAACAAGCTATAAAAGGTATATTGGAATAGGATATGTTAATTTTGTTGATTTTAATAAATTTTTGAGTTTTCGAAATTTTCCTGGGTACTTTATAACCTTAAAAAAATTTCTCATTATGATCATACTAATTATATCCGCCTATACAATTTATGTTAATTTAACTGCACTCTTGGGTAAATATAATCTGACTAGTAAATATAGGACCTTGCCGTTGACAGTAGCATCATTGCAAATGGAACCAGAAACGCAACCATAAGTAGTGAGACAATTACAAATACACACGTGCCTAAGCCGGGACTCTAATCCAGNTATATCCGCCTATACAATTTATGTTAATTTAACTGCACTCTTGGGTAAATATAATCTGACTAGTAAATATAGGACCTACCTCAAAAATGAAGAATTCACAGAGGTACACACTGTTTTCTAGTGTAAATACCACATTCATTAATAATCTCCCCGTTTACTTACAAATAAATCACGTCTAAAATGCATATTTAACAAGAAATCACTGATATAACTAATGATCCTCATTTCCTCTACATGTGTGCAAAAATATTTTTTTTGAAGTTCTTAAAATATAAAATTAAATTGTAGGTGGGCCTTGAAGTTCCGTTGACAGTAGCATCATTGCAAATGGAACCAGAAACGCAACCATAAGTAGTGAGACAATTACAAATACACACGTGCCTAAGCCGGGACTCTAATCCATAAAACCTTGTATCATGAGCTAGTGTGCAATCAGCACACACCATCCTATTGTTTTATTTATTTTCCGAAATAGCGGTAGTCAAACACGCTTCCGTAAAACTGACAAGAATAGTATAATTGTGCCGTTAGAAAACTCGTCTAGCAGAGTTAGCAAGGTAAATGAAATCTATGGTACCGTCTTCAGTACCAAGTCAGGGAAAATAACTTGCTGTACGTATACGGATATTTGTTTTTCGGTTCAAATCCTATTACCTAAGAAATATCAAATAAATGGCACATAAATTCGATTCGGTACGTTGTAAATTTATTTTAAAATTTCCTGAAGAATTTTCGCCATATTATACGCATGTGACTGAGTTCGGAATATTCAGTCAAAACAACACTGGTACGGTAACTGGTATACCAAACATGTTAAAAGTAATTACTGGACGTTTACAGTCTCTGTTTATTTGGCGGGCTAATCACACGCTCATTAAGTAGGGTGTTGGCATACTTTGTTTACCAAAGTGAACCTCTGCTTTTTGTTTGCAAGTATTGGTTACTTGATAACAAGAGCATATATTAATTTGTAGCACTTTAATTAATTAATGTAGGTGTCAAGTCTTGGAGTATGTTCTATACATTTTTCATGATTGTAAATTTTATAACATTTTTGGATAATTAATTTTATTAATATTCATATTTTTCAATTATGAGAAGTAACCAGAAAACGTAAAAAATATTGTTTTTCTAAAGAGGTGTTTGTCATCAGGTTTAAACTAACATTTAATNAGAAGTAACCAGAAAACGTAAAAAATATTGTTTTTCTAAAGAGGTGTTTGTCATCAGGTTTAAACTAACATTTAATATGTTGTAGTATTATCTTTTAAAGATGCATACTATTGTTGTCGTAGCCAATGGCAAACAAATACACGGCAGGAATGAATCAGAAGTGTTTTTACAACCTAGCTGCAGCGCCTTTCCGTCAGTACTGTCAAATGTAAGTAAACGTGGGTAGCATTCGCAACTCAGTNAGCGCCTTTCCGTCAGTACTGTCAAATGTAAGTAAACGTGGGTAGCATTCGCAACTCAGTATTTCTTAATAAAACGGTATTTACTTACCATTAAACAAGGATTTGCCGACGGCCATACCATCATGGTAAAATGTAAGTCTTCTGATCGCCATGGCTCAATAAGGTAGGGTTTCGTCAGTACTTGGATGGGTGACGTCTAAGTAACGCCACGCACCTGAAGGAGCATACAACAGTAAGGAGGTCACAAGGTTAGACGGGGACGCGGAGGTGTAGTGGTTAGACTACTTGCCTCCCATCAAGGCCAACCGGGTTTTTTTTCACAACGACGTCGCTCCAGTGTTTTCACACGTAGGAATCAAGCCGGACGGTCCCGCTGATTGGCGTATTATCTAGGGTATCTCTCGCTTCTCCCTCCCGGGAATTCCGACGCTGCTCCATACTCGCCTCGGTTCAACCTCTTCGGCTTTCAATACTTGTTGCTAAGAGCCGCCAAATCTATGCACTCCACTTCACAAGGCTAGGCTGGAGGTGAAGTCGCGTCGACCAGGTACTCAATCCAGCCTTTCCCAGTCTGAGACAAGAGGCAATATAAGCACGTTTTTTTATAAAACAAGGATTAAAGATCTTGGGACAAAGATTACTATACGACAATTGGGTAGTTTGAATCTACGAAACTCAATGGTATTCTATCCTTAAAACTTTTATTCATATGTCATTAATAATTAATTTTACTGTATGTTTGCAATTTACTGGGCGCTTCAGGAGAATATCATTTTAAATTCGTTACTTTTAACTGTTTGACGGAACAAATCTTATTTATAATGCAGACGGTTTTTATTTGAATGAACGCATGTTCTCAGCAAATTTTATCCTCTAGAATACAGAAATCAAGATCCAAAAATGGAAGTCAAGTAAATTGATATTTATTGTTAGTAGTTAGATATAGTATGTTCTAAGACAGCGTCATAGCAGGGATTGCGGGATCCAGAAGCTTGGTAAGGAAATGACAAACTTCATGTGTTTGCATCCCGCTTCGGGGGCGGCCATCATGGCAGCCAGTATGATTCAAAGGCGGCCATCTTGGCAGCCAGTGTCAAAATGTGCAAAAATTTGCAATGATTTGCAAAAAGTAATTTTCAAAAATTAATTTAAAAAAAACATTTTTTTAGAAAATTAATTTTAAAAAATTTACTCTTAAAAATTAACGTTTTAAAAAAGCTTGATTTAATATTTCAAAATATTGTTTAAATATTTCAAAATTTTAATTTAACTTTTCAAAAAATGCAATTTTTCAAAAGTTCCAAAAAAATTATTTTTCCTCGCGCATTCCCTGGTGGCCATGTTGGTTCATGGAGAATCCCTAAGCCGACGCCAAGGGGACAGCCATGTTGGTTGCGACTCCCGAAGACGACGCACCCAACGGTTCTGCTCAGCCATTCAAGGGGAGTCGCAGTGAAGCAATGGGTAGAGCGCAACTTCATGCTCTTGCATTCACGCACCTACGACGACGAATCCCAACAGAGATGGAGCCAGGACATAGCTTCGGAGTTGTTACGTCATGCTCTGGTATTCAAGGGGCCGAGGTGAAGCAATGGGTATAGCACAAATTCACGCTCTTGCATTCACGCACCGACTATGGTGGCTCCCAACAGAGACGCATCCAGGACATAGCTTCGGAACTCCACGCTCATGCATTCCATTGGAAGGGTGCCGCAGTGAAGAAATGGGTAGAGCGCAACTTCAAGCTCTTGCATTCATGCACTGACTATGGCAGTTCCAACAGAGACGCAGCCAAAACATAGTTTCGAAACTTCACGCTCATTTATTGCATTAGAAGGGTGCCACAGTGATGCAATGGGTAGAGCGCAACTTCACACTCTCGCATTCACGCATTGACGATGGAGGCCCCCAACAGAGACGCCAGGCAGGACATAGCTGCGGGAGCTATGGGACACCACGCTCTCGCATTTCATAGCAAGGGTGCCGAGGTGTTGCGATGGGTAGAGCACAACTTCATGCTCCTGCATTCACAGGGGAGGGGGCAGACGTGTCCCGAGAAAGACATCTGCCTCGGGCTACCAGACTTCACGCTCTTGTATTCCATAGCAATGGGGGTGATGCTACGCCGCTGGAAAAAACGGAGGCGTTATAAGCCAAATAAAATAAAAAAAATTTCATTTTGGAATGCAATTAAATAAAGTCACAGAATTTATATTTCAGTAAGCTACAAAACTATAAATGTTTGTTCAGTACATATTTGCGGTTATTTGTATATTTACTAGGACTATATATCGTCGAAAATGCAAACATGAGTGAATGCAGGACATTATTCACACTTATTGTGTTATCCCAAATTTTCATAAAATGAATTTTTATCGAGTGGGGATTAAAAAACTACAGTTAACTCTGAGAGCCTGAGATTTGGAATACGAATGTTGTTAAATGAAAAATTCATCCAATTGTCGGGACATTATTTCTGAATATAACTCAGAATTTTCCAGAAAAAATTGATAAGTAATTCACAGTAAAATAAAATTTGTATAGTGCCAATATTTTATTTTCCGATTGAAAATATTGCTTCTACGATGTTTCACGAGATACTATATGATGCAATGCTTAGAAAGGTATTGTTTTATTGGAAATATATATATACAAATTTGTAAAGTAATATGATAAAAAATTATTATTATCATCCCAGGCGAGGGCACGCAAGGCAACGACTGCAAGCGGCACACACGTGAGTTGCGGAAATATATATATATATATGTCAAGTAGTAATCACTACCGCAACCAATCTACTTAGGCCTAACGAAAATACTACAAGCAGTGGCCGGGAGGGTTAATCTTAGTGTCTTCCCAAATTCGATTATAATTTAATTTCCCTCCTACGAGGTCGTATATGTCATGCGCTTGCATTCCAAACTAGAGGTTTCCTCAGAGTCTTCACAACCTTCCTACTAATAATATATACCATGTACTTGCATTCGAAGCCAGGAGAGTTAGCTCATGATCTTCCCAAAATCAATTAACATGTAAGTCATTCCNAGGTGAAGTCGCGTCGACCAGGTACTCAATCCAGCCTTTCCCAGTCTGAGACAAGAGGCAATATAAGCACGTTTTTATATAAAACAAGGATTAACGATCTTGGGACAAAGATTACTATACGACAATTGGGTAGTTTGAATCTACGAAACTTAAATGGTTTTCTATCCTTAAAACGTTTATTCATATGTCATTAATAATTAATTTTACAGGATGTTTGCAATTTACTGGGCGCTTCAGGAGAATATCATTTTAAATTCGTTACTTTTAACTGTTTGACGGAACAAATGTTATTTATAATGCAGACGGTTTTTATTTGAATGAACGCATGTGCTCAGCAAATTTTATCCTCTAGAATACAGAAATCAAGATCCAAAAACGGAAGTCAAGAAAAGTGATATTTATTGTTAGTAGTTAGATATAGTATGTTCTAAGACAGCGTCATAGCAGGGATTGCGGGATTCAGAAGCTTGGTAAGGAAATGACACCCTTCATGTGTTTGCATCCCGCTTCGGGGGCGGCCATCATGGCAGCCAGTTCATTCAAAGGCGGCCATCTTGGCAGCCAGTGTCAAAATGTGCAAAAATTTGCAATGATTTGCAAAAAGTTATTTTCAAAAATTATTTTAAAAAAACATTTTTTTACTAAATTTATTTTAAAAAAATTTATTTTTCAAAATTAACATTTTGAATAGTTTGATTTAATATTTCAAAATATTGTTTAAATATTTCAAAATTTTGATTTAACTTTTCAAAAGTTCCAATTTTTCAAAAACTCCAAAAAAATTATTTTTTCTCGCGCATTCCCTGGTGGCCATGTTGGTTCATGGAGAATCCCTAAGCCGACGCCAAGGGGACAGCCATGTTGGTTGTGACTCTGGAAGACGACACACCCAACGGTTCTGCTCTGGCATTCCGGGGGGGTGTCGCAGTGAAGCAATGGGTAGAGCGCAACTTCATGCTCTTGCATTCACGCACCTACGACGACGAATCCCAACAGAGATTGAGCCAGGACATAGCTTCGGAGTTGTTACGTCATGCTCTGGCATTCAAGGGGCCGAGGTGAAGCAATGGGTAGAGCACAAATTCACGCTCTTGCATTCACGCCCCGACTATGGTGGCTCGCAACAGAGACGCATCCAGGACATAGCTTTGGAACTCCACGCTCATGCATTCCATTCGAAGGGTGCCGCAGTGAAGAAATGGGTAGAGCGCAACTTCAAGCTCTTGCATTCATGCACCGACTATGGCAGTTCCAACAGAGACGCAGCCAAAACATAGTTTCGAAACTTCACGCTCATGCATTGCATTAGAAGGGTGCCACAGTGATGCAATGGGTAGAGCGCAACTTCACACTCTCGCATTCACGCATCGACGATGGAGGCCCCCAACAGAGACGCCAGCCAGGACATAGCTGTGGGAGCTATGGGACACCACGCTCTCGCATTTCATAGCAAGGGTGCCGAGGTGTTGCGATGGGTAGAGCACAACTTCATGCTCCTGCATTCACAGGGGAGGGGGCAGACGTGTCCTGAGAAAGACATCTGCCGCGGGCTACCAGACTTCACGCTCTTGCATTCCATAGAAATGGGGGTGATGCTACGCCGCTGGAAAAAACGGAGGCGTTATAAGCCAAATAAAATAAAAATTTGTTCATTTTGGAATGCAATTAAATAAAGTCACAGAATTTATATTTCAGTAAGCTACAAAACTATAAATGTTTGTTCAGTACATATTTGCGGTTATTTGTATTTTACTAGGACTACATATAGTCGAAAATGCAAACATGAGTGCATGCAGGACATTATTCACACTTATTGTGTTATCCCAAATTTTCATAAAATGATTTTTTATCGTGTGGGGATTAAAAAACTACAGTTAACTCTGAGAGCCTGAGATTTGGAATACGAATGTTGTTAAATGAAATATTCATCCAATTGTCGGGACATTATTTGTAAATATAACTAAGAATTTTCCAGAAAAAATTTATAAGTAATTCACAGAAAAATAAAATTCGTATAGTGCCAATATTTTATTTTCCGACTAAAAATATTGCTTCTACGATGTTTCACGAGATACAATATGATGCAATGCTTAGAAAGGTATTGTTTTATTGGAAATATATATTAACAAATGTGTAAAGTAGTATGATTAAAAATTATTATTAACATCCCAGGCAAGGGCACGCAAGGCAACGACTGCAAGCGGCACACACGTGAGTTGCGGAAATATATGTATATATATATATATATATTATATGTCAAGTAGTAATCACTACCGCAACCAATCTACTTAGGCATAACGCAAATACTACAAGCAGTGGCCGGGAGGGTTAACCTTAATGTCTTCCCAAATTCGATTATAATTTTTAATTTCCCTCCTACGAGGTCGTATATGTCATGCGCTTGCATTCCAAACTACAGGTTTCCTCAGAGTCTTCACAACCTTCCTACTAATAATATACACCATGTGCTTGCATTCGAAGCCAGGAGAGTTAGCTCATGATCTTCCCAAAATCAATTAACATGTAAGTCATTCCTACAAGATGAAATACTTCACGCTCTTGCGTGTCAAGCCGGGAGGATTATCTAAGAGTCTTCCCAAAAATAATTACCATTTAAGACCTTCCTACTAATAACATACACCACGTGTTTGCATTCGAAGCCAGGAGAGTTAGCTCATGATCTTCCCAAAATCAATTAACATGTAAGTCATTCCTACAAGATGAAATACTTCACGCTCTTGCATGCCAAGCCGGGAGGGCTATCTCAGCGTATTCCCAAATCAAATTATCGCTTAAGACCGTCCTACTAGATGATATACACCAGACGCATGCATTCCAAGCCAGGAGAGTTATCTCAGAGTCTCCCCCAACATATGTGCGAGTGCTATCTCAGACCATACACAACGATAAAGCATTAATGGCAACGCCCACTACTATGAAAACAATGTCGGGAACAGTCATGCCACTACTGTAACATATCATTTCCATATGGCTACAATGCGAAGAGGCATATGAAGCATACAATCTAAGCTATCGCGGTAATAAAATGAGAACACCACCGCTCAGAAAGGAATCTAACATGCTATGCGAGGCTGTCGTTCACTGAGGAAAGCCGAGACACGCAATACAAATTGACATGTGTATAATTTATATAAGCGAACATCACGTAAAATGAAGATCATTCCGTTATCGAGCGCTGTTGTGAAAAGTAGTCTTTTTCACAACAATATGAAGACAGAATCAATGGATGAAGACTTATCATCGCCAACATCGGCATCAACAGCAAGGTACACTGAAGAGCCACTACACGCATTACGATATCATCGTTACTACTACAATCGTGCACCCTGCTATAATATGAGGATGGAACCAATAGCGGAAGATTTACCGTCTACAACCTGGCCGACAGCAAGGGGCACTGAAGAGCCGATGCAGGCGATACGCCATCAATGTAACTACTGTGGAAGTACTTTTAACACAAGGTACAGTTCACGTCGGCATGAAAGTTGCCATTGCATGTTCAGCACGGCATACAAAACATTCCACTGTGATACCTGTGATGTCATGTTTGCCGGAAGTGATGGTGTGTATAGACATAACAATACATGCAAAGGTTATGTTTATCATTCATCAGGAAGCAAGTGCAAGTATTGTGGCAAGAAATTCAGGAAGCGTAGCTGGGCCAAACAACATGAAGATAGCAACTGTAACTTTGCTACCGTCTACAAGACCTACCCATACGATAACTGCAGTGCAGTATATTCGAATAAGAGCCAATTGACTGCTCACAGAATATATTGCTCGTCTGCTAAATAAGTCAACATAAAGGTTTCGCTCGAATGATCACTATGTTGAGCATGTATCAAATGTGATTATGTATTTGTATTCTGTCAAGTCTGTAAGTGAAGGTTAAAGTATGTAAATGATTTCGGTGTTATTTATTTATGTTTATCCTTGTCAATATTATGTTCACCTTCACCTCTGAGAAAAACCAGATTTTGACAAAGTCGAAAATATTATTAACTGTAAAAATTTAATATATTAATATAAACGATTACCATCAGTCCTACAACACAAGGACGACAGCTCGAGCCATCGTTAATACGGCCAGCTCTTAACAACCTAACATAGAATGAAAATTAACGATGTTATACACTACCAGACTATTCTGGACAGTACAACAGACTAGCAAATAACTTCCCTAAAACCCAACTGAAACAGTCCAATACGTTCAGTGTAAAACACTAGCAACAGAACGCGCCTGTTGTAATATGCTGTTGAATATGTGAAACAGCTCAGATGGTTGGGTGACGACGCAAGCGCCGTGCAGGTCTTGTCAAGTGTAACGAATAACACTAGCTAACAGAGTGTTATGTAAGGCTCCAAAGGACACACAGCTCCTGCTAGGCGCACAATAGCCTTCAGCCAGCATGACTGAATTCCGATGTGCAGAACACTTACCTTTGTGTAGAAACAAAGATTGGAACCTAGTACTCTGACTCAGAGGTATCTAACATCTACTATCATGGAAGAACATTCATGCAGACATGATTCGCGAACCTTTTGTGAAGATTGACGGGAAGTCTAGCAACATAGAGTTGTACAGACGTTAATGACTCGGTTGAAATACATAGATATATATATATATGTGTAATCATATACATAAATAAAATTAAGGATGGATAACTTACAACAAACTGAGATATGTTAAAAGAAAAAAAAAAATATGGATGAGTTCCTTAAATTAAATGTTAAATTTTAGTTAATCTGGTGCAACAGAAAGAATTATCGGTCCCACTAATAAAATAATATGGTCACCGCTGAAAGTCCCATAGGTACACGCAGCACGACGACAAGAACACTCCACGCCAGTTCAGAGCCTTGCGCTTAGCGGTGATGGTGTACTTGATGTGCCTGTCAGTGTCGCCCTTATCGCTCTCGCGCTTCTCGACCTAGACGTGGGAAAAAGTTCCAGATAGACGGGGCCTTAAATAAGATACAATAATAATCTCTGTTAAAGCGTTGCATGTGTCGGAAAGGTACAGTCTATCCCTCTTGTCAGTCATATAATAATAATACTTTTGTTTGATATATATATATATCTACACGTCACCACGATGCAGACCAAACGCTTACCCCAAAATATATATTATAGAACCAGTAGCAGGTGCCAGCGAGATGTCGTGTTGAACCTGAGCGCACACGCAAGGCACAGTGGACGGCCGGTGCACGAGTGATCGTTGAGAAAGCTGCGAGGGCTATACATATCCCTTCCGAAAAACCGAATTGGAATGGTAGAGCATGAGACATGTCTCCGGCAGGCTGCTAGGTAAAAGGTTGTTGGAAGGAATATGAGAAACCCAAGCTGGAATGACTGTTGTACTGAGCAGGATGGTCTTGTCTAGCACTATTTAACGTCTCCTAGAGTATCTCATCATGATATTGACATGAAAGCCGATGTCCATCTTGGATGGTGTCATCTATTTAAACGTTATTCATTTACCATATCAATGCTAATGTTAGGTTCACGTCCTTCACTAGGAAAAGACAATTATCAGATTTTGTCAAAGTCCGAAAGATAATTAACATTTTTTGTACAGATCCAAGGCACGAACTCAGTTCTCTATCGAACGTTTCTTGAATCGACTACCAATTTAATCTGGTGCAACAGAACGAATTATCGGTCAATCGAGTACTTGTGCCTCTATAAAATTAGGCTCTCTTAGGCCATTGCAGAAACAAACAGCAGCCATTCATAAAGTGCCGGTACAGAGTAGATAAGAACATAGAGACGAAACGGTGTGATGGTTCCTCTAATGTGGACGTACCCATTCGCTGATTGGCTGCGAACAGCTCCGGGAACAGACCTTACTGTATGCTACTATAGGTTCCGACCGTGTGCATACTTCCAACTTAAATAATATACACTTAATACACTCTGTTAAAGCTTCTCGTAGAGTATCTCATTACGATGTTGACATGAAAGAACACATAACATGTTCAGCTGATGGCCCATCTTGGATGGTGTAATCTAATTTAACGTTATTCAGTTATCATATCAAATCAATAAGGTTCACGTCCATCACTAGGAAAAGCTAATTATCAGATTTTGTCAAAGTCCAAAAGAGAATTAACATTTTTTCTACAGCTCCAAGGCACGAACTCAGTTCTCTATCGAAGGTTTCTTTAGACGACGGCGATCTTGGATGAGGTCATAGTATTATTTTAACGTTATTCATTTATTATATCCATGCTTATCGAAGGGTTCTTCAGACGAAGGACATCGTGGATGTCGCCATAGTAATACTATTTTAGCAGTAGTCGTAACCAAGCTACTGCTGACGCCTCCATGCTCACTGGTAAAAAAATTTGAGCTTGACCTTTGAGTACCGACATGGTGTACATGGAGGAATAAATTTGACAGTGACCTTTAATNGTAAAAAAATTTGAGCTTGACCTTTGAGTACCGACATGGTGTACATGGAGGAATAAATTTGACAGTGACCTTTAATCACTGACATGGTATTCATGTAGGAAAATAATTTAACCTTGACCTCCAAAAATCACAGGAAAATGCAAGTAGGAAAATAATTTGACCTTGACCTTTGAGCACTGATGTGATATGCACGAACAAAATATGAATTTGACACATTGACCATGACCTTTGATCACTGATGTGATATGCATGAGGAAAATAATAATTTGAACTTGACCAAAAATTTATCACTTGCGTGATATGCACATAGGAAAATATGAATTTGACCTTGACCTCCAAAAAAAATCACGGAAAAATTGTAAGAACTTCGCGGCTTCGACGATGGCGAAGCCATCGTCGAAGCCGCTGAAGACGGGAGCAAGCTCCCGT
>NQII01001888.1:334552-421261 GCA_002778355.1 Clitarchus hookeri | reverse complement strand
TTACGAATTAAAGGGATTTTCTCAAGGGACCGGCAAATTTGTACGAATTAGCGGGATATACGAATAATCGGGATGAGAAATATCGGGATTTCACTGTATCTTCTTAATTTGTCAGTCTCATGTCTTCATCGTGATGTTTTGATTCCAGGGAAACACTAAGACCTCCAACGGTGCTTCGGCTGAGGCGAGCGCTCAGAGTGCTCAAAACGTGGAGTGTGCAGGTCAGGCTGGGACGAGCGCTCAGAATGTTCAAAACGCTGAATCCGCGAATCAGGATGGGACTACTGACCAGCAGCCAAGGGGTCAAGATGTTGACGACGATCCTCAACCGGCGGGTTAGTATTCGCCTCCCTTCGTATGCGCGATGTTTTCTTCCTTTTTTCTCTGTTTAAATCAAAATGTTCTTCGCTCCACAGGTGCTTCGAAACGCAAAACTCAGCCTCTCGTGATCAGCGACGATGAGTATGAAATCACGTCAAACTCCTCACCATCCGCTGTGCGTCCCACTCCGGCACAAGACATTATGAAGGGAACGCTTGCTAAACTGCGTGTGGAGCTGGATTTGACGGAAAGGCGTAAAGGGTCTCAGTAGCGACTGCCGTGACTTGTGCAGAAAGCACGTAACTTGCGGCAGGGAATCGATGATTGTGAAAAGAAGCTGAGGCTTAAAGAAAAACAGAGAGTGTACGCTATGAAGCACAGGGAAAANAGGGAATCGATGATTGTGAAAAGAAGCTGAGGCTTAAAGAAAAACAGAGAGTGTACGCTATGAAGCACAGGGAAAACAAACGGCAAAAAATAATTGAATTGTGTTCTAAGAATCCCGATGCGGCGAAGTCGTTGAGGCCTCGTGCTGGCCCTGNAAACGGCAAAAAATAATTGAATTGTGTTCTAAGAATCCCGATGCGGCGAAGTCGTTGAGGCCTCGTGCTGGCCCTAGACGTTTAGAAAAGGAGCAGCCTGAATTACTGAAAGCAATAGTTGATTTAGCTATGTTTGGTGCATCTGCTGAGGAGCGGCGTCGCTGTGAGATAGTTCGCACTGTCCATACGCTTTCAGAGCTGACTAATAAACTAATTGAGCTGGGGTTCAATGTCTCCCGAAGTGCTACTTATATTCGACTGCTGCCTAGACGGGCAGATACGCGTGAGGCTAAGCGCCACGTAGTGACTGTTCCGGTGAAGCTGAGCCGTCCTGAAGCTGACCATCACAAAGCACACCAAGACCAATACTTTTGTGTGACCTCCATAAGGTCTCTGGAGACAGTAGCCTCAGTACTTGGCCCTCACTCCGTGACTTTTTTATCTCAGGATGATAAAGCCCGAGTTCCCATAGGACACACAGCGGCAACCAAGCAGGCGCCCTTGCTAATGCACGTTGAATACAAAGTGTCACTGCCAGATCACGACTTTGTGATTGCTTCAAGGCATAAATTGATTCCGAGCGTGTATGCTCTTTGTGAAGTGAAGCCCAATGAGATGGGTCGGCCAGAAGCCGTCTCATACAGTGGACCAATTTATATAGCAATCCGAAGTGGCAAGCACTCTTCGTCAACTGCAACTAGTCACGCTCAAGATTTGGACACTGTTATAACCCTTGATACTTTTTACAACTTTATGAAAAACGGCGACGGCGAAGTTAAGCCTGTCCTTATCATTTCGAGTGATGGCGGTCCCGACGAAAACCCACGATATCGCAAAGTGATCGCACACGCTATAGAGCATTAAAAAAAATATGATCTGGATGCAATATTCATTGTGACTAATGCCCCTGGCAGAAGTGCTTTCAACAGAGTAGAGAGGCGCATGGCTCCACTCAGTCGAGAGCTAACGGGTGTTGTTCTTCCCCATGACTCTTTTGGGACACATCTTGACTCCAGCGGCAGAACAGTAGACGTTAGTCTGGAAAAGGATAATTTCAAAAAGGCAGGGGAAATTTTGGCTGAAATATGGTCTGCAGTGTGCATTGACGGACACGAAGTCGTTGCTAAATACATAGACTCGAATAATGACACTTCCAGCGTCCCAGACCTTCCAGCCGAAGAATGGTACACCGAGCATGTTAGAGAGAGCCAATATTTACTTCAGGTACGCGGCAATTTGTTCACATTTAATAATGTATTGTTTTCTTTTCGTATGAATTTTCACAGTAGTTTACCTTATATTTTGACCACGATTTCATGCGTGCTTTTTTATATTTTTCTGAAATTTTTTAACGAGCGTGAGCACTTACGAATGTATTTTCATTTAGAGTTTAAAATAATGAATTGCTTTTAATTATTGTTTCAGGTTGTGAAATACGATGATCGGGACTGCTGTAGCCCACGCCGGAGTATTCTACATATGATTCTTCAAGACCGTTTTCTGCCACCTCCATACCCTATCAATCAGGTTGATGGGCATCCGACGGTCCCGGACCCTGAAGAGCATGACGGAAAGTCGTTCGCTCCCTTCTTGATTCGCCACTGCCTACCGATTCAACCTTTGCACGCCTTCATCAGCATGCCCTACGACCTCTATTGCCCAAGTGTACGTGGTGATCTAGAAAAGAGATGCTGCAGTACGTGCGGTATTTACTTTTCATCCATCATAAGAGCTGCAGAGCATCGGCGTGCAGTCCACAGTGCACTAGCTGCAACAGCGCGCAAAGTACGACCCTCAAGAATTGTCACACGTCGAGCTACTGAGCTTCTATGTGCAAGCGACAACGGTTTAGAGTGGCTAAATCAGAGAGAGGTTGAAGGAGCAGATGATTTTATTGAAAACCACATAGACATGTTGGTTCCAATAGTAACTCTTGAGACCGCACATGAGTCCCCGTGGACAGAATTAGAATAAATATTCTTTAACAAATTCATGTAGTTTCTACTTAAGTATTGTATTGTTTGATTTTATCACTGTGATTCTAAACTACGTAATTATAAATCTGTAATACTAGTCTTAACTAGACTTAAATAAAAATAATTAAACAAATTATGTTTTTTTTAATAAATCAATCACGGATTAACGTATTTACACAAAAAATACGAATTTTGAAAAATCTCACGTTTGTTTAGAGGGGGGAGGGGGGTCGAGAAAAATCTCACGACATCTCACCAAGAGGGAGGGGGGGTCGAAAAATCATCAAAATCGCCTCACGTAATTTATGGACGCTCCCTTACCACCGCACAATTTACAACTGAAGGTTAGCTCGGTAGTAATAATGCTTCGAAATCTAAACCAACCAAAACTATGCAATGGATTTTGTTTGGTGATAAGAAAACTGATGGCCAATGTGATTCACGCGACGATACTCAAAGGAAAATTCAAAAATGAGGAAGTTATCATTCCGAGAATTCCTATGATCCCAACCTATATGCCCTTTGAGTTTAAAGGACTTCAGTTTCCGATTCGTCTTGCATTCGCAATGACGATTAACAAATTTCAAGGCCAATCCTTGAGTGTTTGTGGTCTGAATCTAGAAAATCCATGTTTTTCTCATGGTCAATTATACGTGGCATGTTCACGCGTCGGCAAAGCATCGGCTTTGTTTGTTCTTGCGCCTGATAATAAAACGAAAAATGTCGTATATCACAAGGGGCTTCACTGAAGAAAATTAACGCGAGTACAACACATGCAGCAAAATACAGCTGACACACCATTGAAATACTTAATTTTTGTACTTTTATTGATTTTTTATTTTATTTATATATATTATCCTAATAAACTATTGAACTTAATAAATTTTGAGTATTAATTTTATTATACGTTAATAAAATCCTAAATAAAGCTAAACTAAAAGTTAACACGACATTCATTGGCTGTTAGGCGGTACGAAGTCCGCCGGGTCAGCTAGTTGTAAATAAACTATGTTCTTGCTTGTTATTATTGCAGTAGTGTGAATTATGAGCATAGGCGAACTAAGGGGTAGAGTGTGCTTCCAGCTGCACAGTAAGTTGATACATGAGTGGGAGAGGGGAGTGCTGAGGGAACTTTGGCCGCCGCTGGAATTTTTAGACTGAATATGTGAGATTAGTCTTGAAATATAGCATACTGTTAAGTGTGGAAGTAATATTCACTAAATGCTTACTTCTATAGCTTGTCTCCCACCAAAGCGAACCAGGGTCAATCGCCAGCCGGGTCACTAGCGGACTTTTTCATGTGGGAATCGTGCCGGACGATGCCACTGGTTGGCAGGTTTTATCGAGGATCTCCCGTTTCCCCCGCCCTTTCATTCCGGCACTGCTACATACTCACCTCAATCATCCTCGTTGGCTCTCAAGACCTCGCTGTTAAGAGCCACCCAAATCTCTTCACTAACTCACTTACCTCTATACGCAGCATAAAAACTGTTCTCGTTCTTGTAAGCATGTGATTTGAAGTGATGCGTAACACCAGTTGAATATATCACATAGATAAAATGTAATGAACCAGTCCACTCTACGTTAACACTAGCCGGCTTTGTACAGTTAGTTATGAACACTTACATTTACTAATTGTTCAATAAAATTATTGGCGAGTGTGAGCTAAAATAATCTCCCTGGTGTAGACTCCACCTCCACCCGCTCCTCTCACCCCCGGGAAATTGGTTGCTATATTCGCCACTGCCACTTTCCGTGTTCTAACATTGAGCTCTTTTGTTTACCTCCAGCAGTATAATAACAAGTCTTATGTCCGAGGTTAGAACACTGCTTATGTAAATACTTGTTATGAGATGTCAGTATATTTTCTTTGGCAGAGATTTTCTGCAATTAAATTGTTTTCAAATTAAGATAAAAATATATTTTCTTTAAGATCACGGTGATACCTCCCCAGTGCTATGGCATATAAGTAGGTATTGATTCTTCTCTCTGCGAAAGGCGCCAGCAATTGATGCTAGCCCTCAGTGTCAGGGCATAAGAATATGTTGACGCTACTATCCCTAGGTACAATTTACCAAATAAATTCACCTTCTTTCCGAGTTAACGTATGTCAGTTTTATTTTCGCTTAACATGTTAACTTCTACAGGAACACACGAGACAACTCACCCCCCCCCCCTAGCTACGTAGGCTATGTAGGGCTCGATGCTGCGATTTGTGTCGTGGGGAGCAAGGTTCGTCACACTTCCTGTATGTCTCTACTTAGCTGTCTTGAGGCGATGGTCTATCTCCCAGCCGGCGACCTCGGGACCGCTCCGTCACTTGGTGGATGGACTGCGACGCCTGGGCTGCGGCAGGTCCTCGCCGACCGGTGTTGACGTCTCGATGCCTTCCCTCGAACGCGTTCCTCCCAGCGCCACTCCGCACTCCACGCTTCACATCGGCCGACTGCCCCGTTCCTTCCTTTTCCTCGTGTTTTTGTAAGCTCGTTCGCCATATTAAACTCGCACCATCTCTGCACGTGGCCGGGCTGACCGCCGCGTCCTCTGGGTCGTAAAAACGTGTTCAGCGCTCCGGCTACCCGCACATGGGCCTGGCGTTGTCCCTCGATTCTGGCATTGAAGTTTACTGCTCCGCTCTGAACGTGCTGGGACACTTGGTGGCCCCCTTGGTCGGCGCATGTGTTCCTTCTGCCTCCGGATATCGCGTCGCTATTATTCTCGCATGCTCGCCAAAAGCTCTCATCATTTATTGCGGTAGCCATCTCGGGAGATACGCAGCTGTTGGTGTGAGCTTAGCATCCCCTTGTAGCTGTGAGACGCAGCTGCGTCTGTCTTCCTCCACATGTGGCCCCTACACCACGTGTTCATTCCGCCTTGGAATCCTGGCGCCATTCTTCTAGTACGCTCGCCAAACCCTTAATATTTATTGCGGTAGCCAGCCTGCGAGTTTCGACAGAGTGTGCCTTCTGACGAAAAATATATTTTGGGACGCGAGACGCGTCAACGGTTATCTTGGGAAAAATTAAATGTAAACAGACGTCAACGTCACTAGCAAGGTGATTTTGACACTTCTGATGGAGACCAGAGAGTCAGTGTTGGGGGCCATGTGTTTATTCTTATCAGGACTAGGTGACAAATTAGAATTTTCTTCCTCGTCGAAGTAATAGTGGCAGCTCTCCCAAATTACTGCTTAGACACACGTTCAGAAAATGGAAAGGAAATAAGACGTGTTCATATCATCAGTTTCACTTTCCACACGGTCCTTGAATTTGAATTATTAATTTAAGTTGAATATTATGAACAGTGGACACCGGCATTAAACACGAACTGATGCGAAGTGTGTCTAAAGCTCGATTCACCGTAAATTTCGTGAAAAAGAATTTTGCATTAAAAAGTCTAGTGTTAGAAAGAAAACGTTATCCATAATAAATGTACGCATCTTGTATTCAAAAACCATTAGCTACACTATATTAATTTCATTTTGGTGAAGTATACTTCTGGCCATCAAAACCGCAACACCAAGTCGCACGCACCTGATGTACCCCATATTGGGATCATGCGTAGAACAAGGTACGAATAATGACGTGATCAGTTGTTCAGATGAGTGGCACAGGACGTTCGCCAATGGCGACGCTGATAAGTGCTATATAAGTGGAGGTTTGGGAGAGATAGAGGCAATATGCTATTAAACTTTCTCCCATATAAACATTAGACCTAACCTTCGAGAAATTTTTTCGTCCGATGAAATTTAACGAAATTTTAATCACATAGGACGGACAAATTTTTTTGTATGTGCAAAAACATTTAATACACTTTTCAATAGTCAGTCTAGATACTGTATGACTGTATGTAAATTGTGAATTTGCTTGGTTTAAGACACGCATTTTTAAAAATACATCATACCCTTGCCTAATTTTCTTTCTTTCCCTTTACCCAAATCCTCTTCCTTTAAATCAGTGTGGTCCAACCTTTAGTTACCCGAGGGCCAATAAAACTTTAGGATAGGAATATGAGGGCCAGAGACATTCCAGAAAGAAAACAAATTACATTTTATACAAAAACTTTTATTAAAATTTATATTAAAAGAAGTTTAATATACTAGTTTTATATGCCACTTCATTTTACAATCGATAAATCAATATGATGATTGGAAATGCTTTCCTGATACAAGTTTATCAATATCCGCGGTAATTTAAGTATGGCAAAGTCTCAGGATCGATTGCAGTGAAGCACTTTCAATTCGATTTCTCGTTTTTGATTTAATTTGTTTGAGAGCAGAAAAAACACTTTCGCACCCCTATGTACGGCCAAACAGCGCTAACATTTGCAGAGAGAATTTAAGCAGTTTAGGAAAACGTTCTTTAGAAATCAGTTTCCAGAAATTTTCAGGGACATCACACTTTTTAGTCTGGTAGAATGGGTCTGCCTGAAGATCACAAATTTCCATTTGAAGGTCGCAGGGCACCGCACTCATTTCAATATCCATGGGGTTGTTTAACAGTGCAAGTTTTGGTTTTAGGGAGTCAAAATCCTGGAATCCCTGGAACTCTTCCTTGATATCTATTATTATTTCATGAAACATACTAGAATTTGGGTCAGTTTTTTCTTATTTCAACTGCTGACAAGATGGGAAGTGTGCCGCATTATTTTCCTTCAGTGCAATTTGCATTACATCAAGTTTTTTGCGGAAGCCCTCAATATGTCCATAAAGCTGGGAGATATTTTGTTTTCTGCCTTGTAGTTTCAGGTTTAAAGCATTAAGATGGGATGTTAAATCTGTCAGAAGAGTAAGATTATTTAAAAACTGGATTTCTTCCAGTTTTTCTTGATACTCATGCCCAATGTTTTCATTCCTGAGAAAAGCAATAATTTCATTCCTCAACCCAAAAAACTGTTGCAGGCATTTTCCAGCACTTAGCCAGCGCACTTCGCAGTACAATGAAATGTCACCATACTCAGCCTCCAAATTGTCCAGGAATGCAATAAATGCTCTGGGGTTATGTGCTTTATTGCCTCCCCTTATTAGATGTACAGTATTTACAACAGTTTTCATTGTCTCACTGAGCAATTTTTCCACAGAAAGCTTCCTGGTGTATAATGCAGTGGAAAAACAAACAATTCGTGCCTTTTTCTTTACACAATCCTACTAACCCAGTTTTATGACCAACCATTGCTTTACATCCATCTGTTGCAATGCCAGAGCACTTCAAAAAACCTCCATATTTAGAAATGACATCATCCAGTGCGTTGAATATGTCAATACATTTTTGCTGATTTCTAATGATTTCAATTTCAACAGTTCTTCATGAATTTAAAATTCTTCGTTTATTGTTCTGACAAAGATAAGGAGCTGGCTGATGTCAGCTATATCTGTGCTCTCATCTAGAGCTAGAGAGTAAAATTTACATTTTTCCAAAATGCCCACCACCCATATCATTAATTCTTCTACTTACTTTCTAATGAGACAAGGAAACTGTTTCAAAAATTCTAGCCATCTTATTATCTCCAAATGAAGATGCCATTTTTACAGCACAACTCTTAATGAGCTCAGCGTCCCTAAAAGACCTTTAACTTTTAGCTAGCTCTAAACATACCTCATAAGATGCCTTTAAACCAGCAGTGTTTGATGGTTGCTGAAAGATATTCTTCTGTCTAGTTAGTTTCAGCTTCAAATCATTAAACACACAACTTCTGGCACTTCCCTGGTATTGATCATATTTTGATTTATGCAAGCTGGTATAGTGTCACTAACGTTATGCTCCTTCGAAACACCTAAGACTTGAGAACAGATAAAACACTGTGGTTTTCCATTATTTTCAACAAAAAAGTAACTTTCCTGCCACTTAGACTGAAATTGTCGTTTCTCATCTTCAACACACCGTTTCTTAAGTTGCGCCATTTTAGGTACCGCTCTCGCAACAACGACGACAACAATCTCTTGTCGTACTATATCTCTCGAACAAACAACCACTTCGAACTGCCCTGCGCTCCGTTTTATAGGGAAACCAAAACCTTCCAGAAAATCGTCCGCAGCACACGAACGATAGCGAACCTATCGGCAGCCAATCACTGGTGACCATCCGTCACCTGGAGACGGGGCCGCTTCTCGCGCCGGACGTATTCCTGAAAAAACAATTCTGATTGCTGGTGGACTTTTCGGGAACTGGAGACTGTTATAAAGGAAATGAAGATTGTAAGGTGCTGCTGACGTAAACTTAAAAAAAAAACCTAAAGTAGTATTACTTAAAAACTTAAAGCAGTAAGAAGGGTAAGCGATTTTTTTCCAAATGTTAAATTTAAATATTGTTTCCAGTAAGAAGGGCAAGGGCCAACAAAAATGAATAGGCGGGCCGCATGCGGCCCACGTGCCACGGGTTGGATCACGCTGCTTTAAATAAATAAAAGCATTCCCTTCTCAATAGCTGAAAATATTATTTTGTTAAAATAATATTAATATTCGTAATTAGCTTTTACGAGACGCGGAATAATCCATTTTACTATTCATGATCGCTATTCGCCCAGACAAAAGCTAGCCGGTCAACCTACAGCCGAATAGCTAACAAGAGAATAAAATCTCTGGATAGTAGTAACATGAGTTCGTACAACACTTTTTCGGCCTAACACGAGAGTAAATTTTATCCAGTACAACTGATATTACAACTGATCCATGCATGGTTTATTACATATGTGCCTGCTATTCGTGTAAACTAAATTCATTATGTTCAGGTCGATTCAAAACGCAATGCACTGTTTTTACATTCAGAATGTCTGAAAAACCTTTTTCTATCATGAACTGAGCTTAAACGTCCAAGTGGTGCACTGTGGAGGACGGTGTCACGGGACTGCGCTGTGTAGCAGGTAGGATTTTAGTGGTGGTACGTGCATGGAGCCAGCCACGTGCTACGTGCCACGTGTCGGTGATTAGGGACCGCTGCACGTAGTCAATAGTTGGTCCATCGCGGGTAGTTCCGAACAGGAAAGCGGACGCACTTTACTCCGTGCGAGAACTTGGTGATAATATATTCCTCTCACTTCGGACGTGTTCGCTAGGCACAGCTACCTGGAGCTATTTGGCAAGTTTGAGACACCGAACCTAAGGAGCGGTAAGTAACGGCGAAACTGGCACGTGTATCAATGCATCATTGCCTCTACGCACCAGGATTTAGCGTCGTATAATGTGGCATGCAACAATGACACTTCAAGCGGTGAGCTTATTTTAAAATTTGAAATCTTAGCGTTGGATCGAGTTTTTTGCTGATTCAGTTAGCGTATGTTAGACAATCCTTCTGTAACTAAATCATTTAGAATCCTAGCCGAGTTCCCTTGAGGATGTTTCCGTACGCGTTAAACTGCTCGTCGTAAATCACTGCCAAGATTACTGCAAATACGCAATTCACCTTTAACGTAAAAATGTTTTTTTTTTTTTGTGGCCTGGTCGTCAGATTTTCTTCCTCGATAACCCCTCTATCCACCTCTTGTACCACTTCTCGGTGGCCTGTCGCTCACCAGCATCAGGCGTTATGGGTTGTTCACGGTAAAATGAGCACTTTCGAAAGTCCTGCTTAAGATTACTTGTAAGCACATTGTGTATCCTTCTGCCATATGTAAAATCAGCATTGCCATGAACCTGATCACTGTAATCCTGCCTCAGTAATGGGAAACTGCAAAATTAGAATAAAAGTAAATATTTTACCAATTTTATAATCCATAAACTCATTTGCTTTAAAAAAATTATAAAGAAAAATACTGACAAATGTTTACCGAACACTTTTAATTCATCGTTAAAACATGGAACTGCTTTCCCTCCATCTTTACCAACTTTACTGGGCGCATGCCACTATGTGCGCCCGTTAAAATTCACGCTGGTAGGAACAGTGACATTTTTCAGAGGATGATTTCAAAAGTGATCACTTTACCGTGAACAGCATTTACTCATCCGACAACAAGCACAAGATCGAGTTGTGAGTGGTGTGGTCTATTCACGGTTTCTNACCGTGAACAGCATTTACTCATCCGACAACAAGCACAAGATCGAGTTGTGAGTGGTGTGGTCTATTCACGGTTTCTTAACACTTTTTGAATCTGGCGTTGAAAAATTACCCCGTGCATGACATTTTAGGTTGTTTCCTTCATTTCTCACGTATCACAAGCATTATACACTTGTGTCAATATAAAAGTACCTTATTTTTGGTTAATATGAACAAAAACAGCTAGAAAATAGACGTGTTGCGGTAATTCCTAGTAATAAATTGTTGTTATGCAAAATATTATTACACAGAGTGTGGACGAATGCAATGCATTGTCCCTTTGGCGTAATTTTCTAGACTCGGTTAAGCTTTGTTTGCACGAGGCGGAGGAATATCCTGGAAGTAGAAAATTAGCAGGGCTTCAGAAAAGTTGGAAGTAACCGTGAATGGACTATACAGAGAAGTGGATGTAACGATAGCTACAAAGCTCCTGTGATTGACAGCTCACACTTGTCGACGACTAACACCTTCCAGAACGTCGAAAAGAGCCACTTTTTTTTCTATAAACCTGTATATGCTAAATTATTTTACTTTTGATTCGACGTGAGTGCAGAACAATCCAGAGAGGGTTATCGAATGTAGAAATACAGTCCTTTACCCACCGAAGCAGTTCTTGAGAATGAGGTTACGACGTTGACTCGCGAGTGTTCCTGTGTTTTGGTGAGCGTCGGTTATTATTTCCGACGCAGAGGCAGCTACCTAGAAGCCATATACGCTTGCAAGGAGCTATCGGGGTGCCTTCGTACATGTGGACAGATCTTACAACTTTTCGGGTACGAGGTGATCCTATTCCAAGGACCCAGTAGTAAATGCCTNACCGTGAACAGCATTTACTCATCCGACAACAAGCACAAGATCGAGTTGTGAGTGGTGTGGTCTATTCACGGTTTCTCAACACTTTTTAAATCTGGCGTTGAAAAATTACCCCGTGAATGACATTTTAGGTTGTTTCCTTCATTTCTCACGTATCACAAGCATTATACACTTGTGTCAATATAAAAGTACCTTATTTTTGGTTAATATGAACAAAAACAGCTAGAAAATAGACGTGTTGCGGTAATTCCTAGTAATAAATTGTTCNATCACAAGCATTATACACTTGTGTCAATATAAAAGTACCTTATTTTTGGTTAATATGAACAAAAACAGCTAGAAAATAGACGTGTTGCGGTAATTCCTAGTAATAAATTGTTGTTATGCAAAATATTATTACACAGAGTGTGGACGAATGCAATGCATTGTCCCTTTGGCGTAATTTTCTAGACTCGGTTAAGCTTTGTTTGCACGAGGCGGAGGAATATCCTGGAAGTAGAAAATTAGCAGGGCTTCAGAAAAGTTGGAAGTAACCGTGAATGGACTATACAGAGAAGTGGATGTAACGGTAGCTACAAAGCTCCTGTGATTGACAGCTCACACTTGTCGACGACTAACACCTTCCAGAACGTCGAAAAGAGCCACTTTTTTTTCTATAAACCTGTATATGCTAAATTATTTTACTTTTGATTCGACGTGAGTGCAGAACAATCCAGAGAGGGTTATCGAATGTAAAAATACAGTCCTTTACCCACCGAAGCAGTTCTTGAGAATGAGGTTACGACGTTGACTCGCGAGTGTTCCTGTGGTTTGGTGAGCGTCGGTTGTTATTTCCGACGCAGAGGCAGCTACCTAGAAGCCATATACGCTTGCAAGGAGCTATCGGGGTGCTCTCGTACATGTGGACAGATCTTACAACTTTTCGGGTACGAGGTGATCCTATTCCAAGGACCCAGTAGTAAATGCCTNTTCGTACATGTGGACAGATCTTACAACTTTTCGGGTACGAGGTGATCCTATTCCAAGGACCCAGTAGTAAATGCCTTAATTAAACATACAGTGTGGCCAAGGCTATGCAAGTGTTTTATACTTCTGTTAATGTAAAAGTACCATAGTTTAGGTGAATTAAAATTTTAAACTTATATTTTTTCTATTAATTATAATAAATTTATTATTATTAATATGAACAAAAACAGTAAGAAAATAAGTGTGTTGGTAATGCATGGTAATAAAAAGTTATGAAAAATATTATTACACTGACTGCGCACGAATCTGGTGCGCAGTCCCTTTGGTATAAATGTTCTAGACGTGGTTAAGCTTTGTTTTCACGAAGCGGAGGAATACCCTGGAAGTAGAACTTAAACAGGGTTTCAGAAGAGTTGTAAGTAACCGTGATGGACTTTAGAGTAGATTTACCTGCGGTACAATGAAACAAACAAATAAGACGAAAAATATCATGAGCCTAACTATTTAACACCTGTTTTGGGAATGTAAGCCATATGGGAAAATAATAGTGTGTTTTACCACTTTCCTAGGGTTTTTTCTTCCATTTCCCGGACCACCCCTTGGTCGTGCTTATGCTGCGGAGTTTCTGATCCACTTCACGAGAGACTGATACCACTGGTGACATAGCTGTGAAAGACGTAACTATATGGATTTTTGTAGTGTTATAAAAAACTAAGAACTGAAATTAACCTATTTTATTTAAAAGTAAGACGTCCATCCCTCGCGGACTTGGCCACGCCCTCAAGCATTTAAGAAGTATACAGTTCCAAATTTGTCAAAGACTGATTTGTAAAGGGCTCAGCTGACGGTAGGCAGCTAAACTCAGGAAATTCCGCTTCCAAATGTAGTTTATTTTACGTCGCCTCTTTTGTGGGGTGGGCGAGTCTGCACGTGCTCGTGAATCATGGTTACAAGGGTAGCAGATACCCGCATTCCTTCCTACGGTATCTACGGGAGGTTGTCAGCTTGGCTCACAAGTATTTCTGTCTAAGCTTAACTCGCCCGCGTGCGATGAATTATTAAATAAACGCTGTTGTAATTCAACGTGTTTAATGGAAATTTGAGAATCTGTTTTTTTTNCGCGTGCGATGAATTATTAAATAAACGCTGTTGTAATTCAACGTGTTTAATGGAAATTTGAGAATCTGTTTTTTTTGTCAAATTAATATTTTATTAAAGAGTGAACTAATATTGAAGTATACTCTAAAATTCCCGTCAATCCGCACTAAAAACCAGCTCTCATCACGCCTTACCCAGAGTTCTAACCCACAACACTTCACATAGTGCATTAAACCACTCCACTAAAATATGGGGATGAATAGTTTTAAAGGGCANGTTCTAACCCACAACACTTCACATAGTGCATTAAACCACTCCACTAAAATATGGGGATGAATAGTTTTAAAGGGCAAATAACGTAGGCATTTTAAATTTTACAATTCCGAGTAAACTTGGTATCCCATCTATTTGAAGAAAATAGAGTGGCTGTTAGAATGTATTGTCTTCATTCATTACAACAATTTAAGAAATGCGTTAAAATTATATTTTTCTTAAACGTGAATTTCTTACTATTTCCCCCAACTATATCATAATCCCAAAATTGACACTTTACAGTGGCATGTTTAACGGGCAGTATTACTTTAATTTTTTNCCCCCAACTATATCATAATCCCAAAATTGACACTTTACAGTGGCATGTTTAACGGGCAGTATTACTTTAATTTTTTTTTGTATTACTCCAAGTTATTGGGCAAATCAGTCCATGCCTTGGCTTAATCAATTAAATATTGAATTAAAATNTTTTTTTGTATTACTCCAAGTTATTGGGCAAATCAGTCCATGCCTTGGCTTAATCAATTAAATATTGAATTAAAATCAGTAGTAGTTTGGTTTAACTGATCTTCCTATGTTGCCTATATACGCTATCAAACTGGAAATATTTATTTAGTCTTGCATATAATCAGTGGCAGTTTAAATATTGCACTAAACTTAACTTACAACTACATTTTAGTCGGGATTTGAAACTGGAACCACACGATCCTAACTTATTAACGCCTAATGAACTACGGTCAAGGAGGTCATGATAAGTAGACGAATAAAAGGTCTAAGCTTGGAAAATAAAGACCTAAAATGGGGGAAATTCCTGGTAACGGAGGGCTCCGAACCACAGGATAATGACTCAGTGGTCAGAAATGTTTAAGTTGTGCGAGTGGGCGGGGCTCGAACTGTCACTGGTTCGACCTCCTTGTCGTGTGTACTTAGCAAGCACGGCCACTCAGGACCTTAGAATTGTAAAAGTAAACTGTAAAGTGAAATTGTTGAACAATCCCAAAATTCTGTAATGAATATCGTAAAAAACAGCAAATCAAATAAACCGTTTTCTCTACCGTGCATACTAGTTGTCAGTTAAATATTTCAATAACTTTCCTCATTGGTAGCATCATTTGTAAACTCACTCTTTTTAATTTATTTTCATATTGAGCATAATGGTTTATTAATAGTGCATGTATTTTCATTACAACGGCTTTCTGTAAACAGGCCAGGCACAGGAAGTCTGTCACTGCAGAGATACACGCTGTGTAAGTTGTAGCAGCATTTTCAAGGACTCGAGCTGCGATAAAAATGGCATCCTTCCAAATGAATCTCAAAAAAATACTAGCACTAGGCAGATGAATTCCGTGAAGCAACGTCCTTCATGAAATGGCGAAGACAACTATTTCATCACGGAAAATAAATTCAAATTACTTTACCTGTAGCTGAGAAAAATCATAATCACTTTCTTTGTTTCGAGAAAGAAAACCATTAAGTTTATTATTTTCGATTTTGTGTGAAATTTACACAATTTTGTCGTTTGAATTAGCATCATATTCAATTTATTTAAGAAATCTCGCCCATGCCTTTCCTTCGGTGAAATGAATGAGAAGAACGAAAGATAAGGAAGTTTGGGTAATTTTAAATGCAATATGTGTTGTAACGGCATAACAAACTGCACCTGCAATCAAGCGCACACCTACATAAACTGGAAAGCCCAACCTGTGAGTTGAGGTTTTCTCGAACTGTACCGCATCCTGCCATGTTGCCATTTCATTATTTTCTCCTCCCATATGCGTTTAAGGTTGGCTAGATCGAAATAGTAATGTCCATCTATTTTCTCTATTTAACCACGTATTCTAATACCGCTGTAAGTGATGATATATATTGGTCGGTACATCATCAGGAATTAAATTTACAGAGTTAACTTTAAAAAAATAGAAAATTTGTTACTTTTAAAGTTTATATATTAATTTAGTGTTGTCCATATTTTATTCACACCAGCTCATCCTGTAACATGCAGACTCGTCATGAAGTTCTGTCCTTTTCTCCCATACAATGTATAATGTTGTTTCAAATCAACGTTACGGTACTTTTAATGAATTGAAAGAAGCTGGGGTATGGCTTCTCGACCAGATTGTTCAAGTATTGCTATAAAAAAAAGTCGCACATGGTGGGCTAGTACATTTGCTTTATTAAAAAACCTACGAGGCACATAATGCATTGAAAATTTTGTAAGTATTACGAAATACTGGTAAGCGTAAAATACAAAATTCATTATATATGGGACTTACATATTTATTTAAAATTACAGATATTTATAGATTTACGATATGTCGTTTATTGTCTTGCACGTATATAATTTATGTGGCTAAAATATTTGGCGTTTACAGAGTCATTTGTGTAGACAGTAACACAATGTTTGGGATTTAAAAAGATCAATTTAAAATCTGGCAAAATAATTTCAACAGCAGTTTTTGAAAACTCCACCAACTCCTAATGTTGCTAAAGTCTTGCTGGTTGTATATCTGGTCTGAAATCTATTGTATTAGTTTAACAACATATTTTTCTAAAATAATATTTGTCGTCTGCTGCTGACATAAAATACATGCGACTGTGCGGAACGCCGAAGATGATCACATCTGATATTATAGAGGTGTTCAAATGAAACCAGTCCAAAGCGCGCCACGAAATTATTTTAGATTTTTTTTTNTCACATCTGATATTATAGAGGTGTTCAAATGAAACCAGTCCAAAGCGCGCCACGAAATTATTTTAGATTTTTTTTTGTAGGCCGATGCGAAAGAGGAACTGAATAGTTATTACATGCGTAGTGTTGTTGAAGTTTACAAGTGNATTTTTTTTTGTAGGCCGATGCGAAAGAGGAACTGAATAGTTATTACATGCGTAGTGTTGTTGAAGTTTACAAGTGCTTCGTAATTAGACGCGTGGAACCACGTGGGAGATAGTTGGTGTGATACCACACCCGTCCTTGTGACTTCTATCAGCCAGTCACTGGTGTATTGCGTGCAGTCCAATGTCAGTAGTGTAGAACCTTACCGTGCTATATATGTTGCCTATCTGCCAGGCCACTCGCCGTCTCTTTTGAAATATCCGCATGGATTTCTCGAAAATAGTTAACCTGAGAGTGTACCGACAAGACGTCTTTCTCTTTTAATTTAGATGTACTGATTCATAATGTGTCTTAACAAACCGTTTACATCTTCGTGAAAACAACGTATCATGCAAACATAGGGTAGCAAACCTCATTTACTTCATGAAGAGTGATTATATTACCAGCAACGTTCTCAGAGATTCAAGATATTTGTTATAAAAATCACTGTTCACCAGTTTGATACTCAATCGCAATTACTTTCTAATATTTTTAACTAAAATCATTTCAAAATTCTGTTTTTCAGGGCGCAGAGCTCTCTTCGTAATCACTTAAGGGGAAAGTAGTAGATTAGTTTTAGTATTATATTTTCGTCAGGAATAAACTGCCAGGTTTGTCGGTATTGTTCAAAACATCCTGTATAGAAGACTTTTTTCCTGGAGTTAATGACCCAAACNTAAACTGCCAGGTTTGTCGGTATTGTTCAAAACATCCTGTATAGAAGACTTTTTTCCTGGAGTTAATGACCCAAACTACACGATTA
The DNA here is from genome assembly GCA_002778355.1 of Clitarchus hookeri. Taxonomy (NCBI): domain Eukaryota; kingdom Metazoa; phylum Arthropoda; class Insecta; order Phasmatodea; family Phasmatidae; genus Clitarchus; species Clitarchus hookeri. The sequence continues at coordinate 403,610 of NQII01001888.1, read as the reverse complement.
ATACCGAGCTGTACACCATAACACTAGATATATCTGTACAAGACTATCAAAATCAAACGGGCCGGTCTGCTGTTTTCAAGAGTCATCATTTTCCCCAACAATTCGTAGGAAACTTTCATCTTCTCGAACGGTTAAAGCAAGCGATAAAAGGACGAAGGTTCGAGATCGATAAGGACATACAGGATGCAGTTTAGAACTGTTTCAAGCAGCTACAGATATCTTCGCGGACGGAATTCGTCGCCTACACTTGCTGTAATATGAGATGCCTGCCTGAACGTCATTTCCAACTTATACTGAGAAACTTTGTACGCAGTAAGCTTAACTTGATAATTTTTCATATTNTAAACTGCCAGGTTTGTCGGTATTGTTCAAAACATCCTGTATAGAAGACTTTTTTCCTGGAGTTAATGACCCAAACGGCACGATTAATACCGAGCTGTACACCATAGCACTAGATATATCTGTATAAGACTATCAAAATCAAACGGGCCGGCCTGCTGTTTTCAAGAGTTATCATTTTCCGCGACAATTCGTAGGAAACTTTCATCTTCTCGAACGGTTAAAGCAAGCGATAAAAGGACGAAGGTTCGAGACCGATGAGGACATACAGGATGCAGTTGAGAACTGTTTCAAGCAGCTACAGATATCTTCGCGGACGGAATTCGTCGCCTACACTTGCTGTACAATGAGATGCCTGCCTGAACGTCATTTCCGACTTATACTGAGAAACTTTGTACGCTGTAAGCTTAACTTGATAATTTTTCATATTTTCTTTCCTCTTCGTCCCAACCGCTCAGCCACGCTTGCTGAGCGGTTAGCCTGCTCTCCTCGCAACAAGGTGATCCGGGTTCAACCCCCGGTCGGGACACTCCAGATTTTCGCATGTGGGAATCACGCCGGACGATATCGTTGGTAGGCGGGTTTTCTCGGGAATCTCCCGTTTCTCCCGCCCTCTCATTCCGGCGCTGCTTCATACTCACCTCAATCACCCTCATCGGCTCTCAAGACCTCGATGTTAAGAGTTGTCCAAATTTCTTCACTCATTCTTCATCTCAAATGTGTACATCTCGAAATGGGTGTCATTTAAACATGCTTCATAATTTATCCAGTTAATAATTTTTAATTCCATATGTCCTTTACAGTTTAATCAAATTTTACCCATATTACACAAGGGTGACATAATTGCTTTAGTAGTTTATTCCGTGTAAGCTTTTCGGTGACGCTTCCTCAAGCTTTTGTTTCTAAAAATATGAAAATTTGTTTCTGTGTTCAAATGATAGGCTGTATTACAAAATAATGGTGAGTTCTTCTGTTAAAAGTGCAGTATATTAGGGTGATAGTATCGTTGTGTCCATTGTGTATCAATTCCATTGTGTATCACCCCCTTTTCATCGAACTCCTTGCTATACCACATAACTACAATTACAAAAGACGAATCCCCAGCTATTATTTACACTTTCGTAATTTCGGAATTCATAATCTTAAACAACCCCTAACTGGCGCTCACCCCGCCCTCGCAATATCTCTCAAATAGCATTTAATTATAACTTAATAAATAATTAGTAATGGTGAGTTCCGCACTTGTGCAGGGTAGAGTACTTCTTTGTTGAGATGTTGAGATGGTGTGATGGTTTCTATTACTACCTGGGAACGACAAGATCAAAGTGCCAAGGAAAAGTAACCAAATATTCCGCTCTTCGTTTGCTTGGGTTTAAATGCGCCAGTTCGTATACCCTTAAATTTGTATTGCTGGAGCGGTTCAATCAGTGAGGTTTCCTGAAATAATTCATACATTTCAACGTGGCCATTTGTTAACTTATTTTAAAGTTGAAAAGTAAGGGCTGACAGTTTTTTTTTTTTACACGCCACATTTACAAATCCAATCTATGTGTAGTCAATAAAAAACGTATTTTTAAATAATAATTATTTTTCAATCGATTAAAAAACAGGAACTAGAATTCTTGCAACCCCTTTCAAAATATTATTTGTAGGCATATGCATACATTTATTATAGCACATTTGCATAGTATTGAATTTCTAAAACTTTTAGTACATTTAAATGAAGTATTTTCATTTAATTTTAGTGTTCTGTTGGTTGAAGATGTGTACTGTAATTTACTCTTCGATTTTATATGGCGGGAAGAGTAGAGTTAAATTTGTAATTGAGTCTAATATAAAAGTTTATTTAATGCTTTATGAACCGCTGGTTTTAAAAAGTCGTAACCATGGTAATTGTATCCCCCTACTCTTATTTACAGGGTGAAGATAGGTAAGGAGAGCATGAACAATAAGAAGACATTCTAACATAATTTTACTCTTTCCCACTATTTTCTAAGTTCACAATTCTGTAACACTGTAACATAAATCTAAAAAATATTTTTAAAAACACATATAATAAAGTTTTTTATTTATAAAAGACTTGTTAATGCGTTAACCTACTTTCTCTAAACAGCGAAAGACGTGCAATAAATTTGTCATCGGTTCTCTTTCGGCTCCTTTTCACCTTTTGCTCCAACTTCTTGTCCGCGGGTCACCCTCCTTCATACGAATAAAACACATTACAAAATGAAAAGTCAACATAAACGAGCGAGTCACTTTCATTGAAAAAAATTCCCGTATAAAGATTAAGGAATGGTATTTATTATCAGCAAGGATGCTACTTTATTCGCAATATTCGACGAAATGTTTTTAATCTTTTTGCTTCGGTGATTTATGGTTTACCGTTCTAGCAATGCTGTCTAAAAACATTTCATGCTTTATTCCCATGTTTTTGTCAACTTCTGGCTGTCCTTTTAAACATCATAACACTTGACAATAATGTAAACTTTAAATAGCGATATAGCGTCGTTACAGGTATCTTGTGATCTACTTCTTGTTATTGTTATAATACCTGACGTAGATGGTGATGTAATGAGTAAATTTCAAAGCCAAAAACATCGACTAAAGCCCTCACAATATAACGACAAAGCGAGAAGCGAAGCTCCGTAATTTCGTCAACAAATGCGTTGGTGATGTCATCATAAAAACGACACATTAAAAACGACAAGGGCATCGTAAAACAGGCATGTCAGTGATAATAATATCGATAATATTCATTTACTTAAAAAACTATGCCAACTTTTGCTGAAAGAAATCTGAAAATAAGTTTGCAAGCAATCATTCGAAGTACAGGCTACTTCTGAAATAGGATAATTACATGACAGGCCCTGGGAGGCCTCGTGTCAATAAGTAGCCTACAACTAAAGTAGGGCTGAACTACATGATACCCATTCATATTATACAAGTTGTTGCAGACAAAATAGTACAAACGTTGTTATTAAACAACAAATTTTGGTGTACCATTAATGTGAACCAAGCCGTTAAATCATCCTCACAAAATTAGTAAAATTGGGCGTGGCATCATTGTAATGTTCGAAATTTTGTAACCGTGCATTTTCATCGATAATTTTCGACATATTAACTAACACGTCAGATTAACACAAAAATTTTGCCTTGGTGTAACGTTCTCAGGCCATCAGTTCTCTGGGTTTGTCAAATGCGGTATAACGCCTTGCAGTTATGCAACTTTTAATCAGAGATTTGTCTACCGCGCGGGTGCAGTAAAAAGTTAACTAATAGGTACACTGCAGATGAGTCGGAATTTAGGTCATACACGCCATTGCTATCTAGATATAAATGCTCTTAACTCTGTTCTTATCTGCGTGATAATTGTTATTGTATGTTAATCGTCACTTCAAAGCTACAGAAGAGTCATTCGAAAAAATGTTTACACTGAGATACTGCGGAAGGATAAACAACAGGCTGAAGTTAGAAACTACTCAGGTTTTCAAAAGTGCTTATCTTACCGCGAATGTTTTTGTATAGTTTGACTTCTCTCTGTTATTGAATTCGTGGAGCCGATCTCTGACCTACACATGTTTAATGCACAACTCTTTATGTAGATTTTGCNGTTTAATGCACAACTCTTTATGTAGATTTTGCAAAAGGTACAAACCAACACTTTCTGCAGGTTTTGCATCGCATTACCCAGTTACTTTCTTCATTTCCCTCTCCTAGTTATGCAAATTATATTGGATTTGTAATGTCCAGCGCGTTTACTGCATACTGTGCTTTGTTCGAAGCACGGTGCCTTAAGTTTTTGCCACGGACGGCACAGTGGCTTCAGTGCGCGCGCAGTTACTTCTGCCCTCGTTCAGGCTTGCCAACAGCAATTCCACCCACCCAGACATGGCGCGCGGACAGCAGACGGATTGTACAGAATAAAATTAGGCAAAGTAAAAAAAAAGTGTAATTGATTGATTGATAAAAGTTGTTATTGCAATAACATGAAGAACTACAACAACAGTGGAGTCAAAACACATTTACAAGAACAATAATATAGTTCAACATGCCAGTATACAATTATTACTCTTCTACTGACGTGGAAGTAGCAAGAAAAAGACACAGAAACTTAACTAAAACAAACAAAGAATCACATTTAGTGGCCAGTTGGGGAAAACAGCCAAAACCCCAAAATTAAGTTAAAAAAGTGTTATATTATACTCAAACAACCTACAAACTGAATTGATTTGCTATGGTTTGCAGTCGCCTTCCGGAGCATGGGAATGAAGAGAGAACGCAACAATCGGTCCTAAATTCATGAAATGATTTTTCCAAAGCTAAAAGATCCTCCTATCCGGGTTTTGGGCCTATTAGTTAAACGTCCTAACAAGAGAACTAATTAACAATTCCATGCGTTTAGAATGATGGTAGCCATCAACAGACAAACGATTTGATTGGAACTTGGTTTATAATCCATAGTTTTAATTCGGGCAATTACTTAAACAATACACCAGCCATGGAATTGATTTTTAATAAGAGGTAGCGTTCTTACAATATCTCGATAAACATAGGAGAAACAATGAAATGATAATCCTTGCGTGTTTTCTCTCCAAGAACAAAGAAATTTTCATACTACCGTATCCCGATTCCGGTTTACTCCTCACACTATTGAAGTTACAAAGGAAAGGTTCTCCATGCTTACTTACCTCTGGTGCACAGTGTTTCGGGGGGAAAAAACTTCACTGAATTATAGGAGGCTACATTCTTCTAGTTGCGACAATATCTCATGAAAAATTTAATTTTGCGAAAACTTTGCCTTTTTTTTTTTCTTTTCAGCCACAGCCAAAATTTTGTAACGCCTTCGGAGCACGTTATCGTATTATTCAAACACTATCCCGTTATGTAAACCTCCTCACTTTTTCCCCGCTGAATAATACATGGGGTTTAATAATAACGTATTTGATAGTTACCTCCTGCTTACATAACGAAGGTTTTTTTTTTCTTCAAATGAAATGTAATCGCATTCCTCTTTCCCCGAAGCATATCCGAATATCGCTCAGACATGATTATCATGTCGTTTGTAAGGGAGTGGTCGGAGAAGAGGCTACGAGGTAGAAGAGATGGGCGGAGGAAGAGAAGAGCGACGGCGGGTTACAGGAGTTGTGAGGTTAAGAGAAGCCGAGGTTCGGCTGGAGGGGCTTCGAGGCACGAGGGTTATGAGTTTGACGTGGAAGAGACAGCAGAAATGAAAACATGGTCATTAATCATGTACAGGCGCAGAGCGTGGGGCGTGACATATTAGCCTCCCCGGGGAGAGAACGTCCCGGGCCAAGTCCACGGATGCGTGAGGCGTCGGCGCCGCGCCTGTGCGTCGCCCTGAGAGTCTCTCCCGGCCGTCGCCCCAGACGACAGTCCCGCGTCTCGACAGTGTTTCCGCTTCCCACGCTCCGGCTTTCATTGATCGTCTACGTGGCTATAACACGTTCGCTCCCCGCAGCATCGAAGCCCCGATAATACTTTCGCTCGGCGTAAAGTTTTGTGGCCGCTATTCGCTCCCTACGTTTTAACGCGGGTTCTTTCGTTGTGTGNCCACTCCGTAGTTTGATGGAGCGTAAGGAGTTGGCTAGAAGCCTGAGTAAGGTATGAATGTGTTCGACTTTCTTAAACATTTCATTTGGTTTAGTTTGCAGGACATCTGCATTAAGCAGGAGAATTTAAAAGTTTTAAAAATCTTCATTTGTTTGCAAAAGTAATATCCAACCAAGGATTTTGGGTGGATCAGAAACGTCTGTCGTAAATCAAGGACGAGTCGCATTACATTCTTTCTGAGCCGAGTGTTGATGAATTTTTCCGATTGTTGAAAATAATATTGTGACCTAGACACTCGTCACTCCTATGGACAATATAGTCCCCCGGCCATCACACTGAAAAAAAACTCTAACACCACTCCTGTTTACTGTTGGCTCTTTCATAACAACCAATTTAAAGTTACTCAGTGAACTTTAAGAGTGCCTCGGAAATTGTTGTGTACGACTTTCGAGAATTTTTCCCCATGTTTTAATGGTAAAAATAAGTATTTCACGATGAATGAGCAGCGTTCGAAGCAGAGTATTCTTAAAGTTCTACATTCAGGCTTTTCCTCCGCCTTATGCAAACGAAGCTTAAAGAAGTTTAAAAATTTAGAAATTTTCGCTGAAAGTACAACGCACCGCATTCATGCGCANTATGCAAACGAAGCTTAAAGAAGTTTAAAAATTTAGAAATTTTCGCTGAAAGTACAACGCACCGCATTCATGCGCACTCAGTTTAATAATATTGCGCATGAGAACTATTTATTACTAAGCATTAGCTATTTTTACTCCATTGTATTAATATAAATTATAAATGGAATATTATAATATATTGATAAAACATAAGTAAAAATCAATTNTTTTACTCCATTGTATTAATATAAATTATAAATGGAATATTATAATATATTGATAAAACATAAGTAAAAATCAATTTACCCAAAAAATAATAATAATTTCATGCAAACACAAGTATGAAACGCTTGCGATATATTTGTATAAATCCTTGGTTCTCAAAACGTTATGCATGAAATGATTTTTCAGAGGTTTGATTCAGAAAGTGTGAAGTTGCCGCAAACATATTTTGCAAACCTGTCACTTATATGCATTCGTTACACAATGACGCTGGCATTATTATGGACATCCGGTAAACTGCTCAACGTTTATAGAAGTCCAGTAAATGTTTCCATCGATGGTATGTGTATTTCACTACACTTTTTTTTATGGAACCGGAACCAGTGGCTAGGAATATAAGTGTTGGAGAATAAAGCAGTTAGCCATGGCTTACAGTAAAATCATCCGATAATTTTCTTGGAGCGATTTGAGAAAACCGTGGGAAAGCGGCATCCTATTGACCGGACCGGGCATCGAACTCAGGTCTCCCCGAATACGAGTCCAACTTGTTACCCTTGCTTTACTTCTCTCGGGCTCGCTATAAAGGAATTTTACTTGTAACCTACGATGTCAGGGCAACCTGAGTTTTAAATTCTAATAATTTTTTTAATGACTGACGGGGCCGATATATGCACATTTTATTTATCAGTACTATCATAGTACCATACTGTACAAATGTTTGTAAAACTTCACACTAATGTAACCGCTTGTTAAAAAATATTACAAGATTTTTTTTGTTTGTTAGTTTTAAAAAATTTACATTTAAGTATCAAAAAAATGTTACTCCGTAAATAAGATAAAACTTTATAATTTATGGAGCAAATTAGTATTTACACTGTCCAATAAGCATGTTGAACATTTAGTTTTTCATCTCCCACATCCATAAAAACCTCTACGAAAATGTTTATATGTGAGGACTTTCTAGGTGCCTCGTTATAATTTCGTTCAAGCATTTCCGAGCCCCACCTCACGACATGTAGAAGTCTGGTGCTAATTTAACGTTGATAATTAGCTTCGTGAGAAGATCCGTACCCTACAGGACATTTACATTTGGGCGGGTTGGATGTGCACTGCGAACAACTCGACTCTTATATCTAGATTTCGTTCCCAAAAAAACCTACACAAATTGTATGTTTGTGTTATTTTCCGTAATTCTCTAATTGTTTATTTATTTGCCGTATTTTTTCAAGATCATTGGGATGCCAGGCAGGTGGGTAACACGCATTATACTTAAGGACTCCGCCCGTCACCAGACGCTTGAACTGCTTCGCAGTGTTTTTGAAATACGCGTTTTTGCCCCACGAAACTGTTACACGGGCGTCCAGTGTGCTGATCTACGGAAATAACAATCACTTCAGACTACGCTTATGTTAAGTGCTTTCAAGGATTCACGCACATTAGAAACACCATTTCAGAGCACTCTAAAATATGCAAAAACGGCTTTTTCAAAACACTGTATCTTAAAATACACGCTTCATATCTATACAAAAATACTAGAGGGCCTTGCACTGAACCTTGTCACAGACATTTCATCAATAAAATTATAGGGTCAGTGCTTAAAGACCTGGAGGTACTCGTAGCCCTGCACGTAGCGGCGATGGCGTAATTGATGCACGTGGCTGTGACGCCCTTATCGCTCTCTCGCTTCTCAGCCTCAAGCGCGGAAAACATCTCCAGGTTGGCGATTACTGCCTGTGATCTCTTCACGTTACTCTTGTTAGTGAATTTAGGTCATAATCGCTAAAAAAACGAAGTGGTTTCGGGCAACCACACAAAGTGACAATTTTTTCAGGGGCCGCGGTGGCTGAGCTGTTAACCTGCTCGCTTCCTACCAAGGCGAACCGGGCTCCATCCCCGACCGGGCCACTCCTGGACTTTCGCATGTGGGAACAGTGCCGGACGATGCCGCTGGTTGGTTGTCTTCTCGGGGATCTCACGTTTCCCCGCTCTTGCATTGAGGCGCTGCTCCATACACATCTCAATTGCCCTCATCGGCTCTCAAGACCTCGTTGTTAAGAGTCGCCCAAATCTCTTCACCTACCTCAATATTTTTTTTTTACAATTTGTATTATCTTTATTAATTATCCGTTTATAAAAATTGTTTACTCAGTGCAAAAAGTAAACGAAAAATTGTGAAGTAATCCAGTTATTTACGTGAAATAATATCATGACAGCGACGGGTTTTGCAGAAAGGGGCCGATCTTTGTCCATTGGGAAAGCTACCGGCGAGATAGCAGTTGACTATATGTGTAGCTCCGTAGAGGAGTATTTCGTTCTCGCCTTGGGAGGGCATGTATAGCAAAGCGCGTTTTATTACCACTTGCCCCTTCGACGAGCAGCAGCGTTTCAATACGTTTTTACTTTGCGAGACTGTTCGATGCNTCGTTTTATTACCACTTGCCCCTTCGACGAGCAGCAGCGTTTCAATACGTTTTTACTTTGCGAGACTGTTCGATGCGATGGTTATTACATAACGATTTCGAAGATAGTGATTTACACTAGGTAATTCCATGCTTTTTTTTCACTAAATAATGAAACACTACTATTTGTTGTTTTAAATTGTACGTTGTTTAACCAATCGTTCTAGGAAACAAAATTACTTGAACATTAAAAATGCATGACCACGGTTATCACCTATCTCTTAGGGCTTATCCTCCACCATCTCGCAAGAGCTGACAATAGCATTAACCATGACAATCTTTATTTATTTCATGCATTAAGATGTAATAATATTTCAATCTGTAGGTGAAGATTTGGGGATAGCAACGGCGTTTCGCACAGAATGAGCGTGGAATGCAATATGAGGAAAATCACCCATAGAAGCAGTTGACCCACCGAGTGAGGTGGCGCAGTGGTTAAACTTTGGATTCGCGTTCGGTAGGGCCTGGGTTCGAATCCGGATCCGGCAATCCTGATTTCGGTTTTCGATGGTTTCCTGAAATCACTCCAGGCAAATGCTGGAATGGTTNGAATCCGGATCCGGCAATCCTGATTTCGGTTTTCGATGGTTTCCTGAAATCACTCCAGGCAAATGCTGGAATGGTTCCTTACTACAGGCCATGACCGATTCCTATACGTTCCTTTATGTGTGAACAACTTGCTCTGTCTCTATAGGCCTCGCTTTCGACGAGGCGTTAAGCCTGCAGTCGACTGGGATTAAAGCCATGAACTTCCCGATGCAAGCCAGGCACGTTACGACGTGAAGAAACACGTTCGAACAAAACTGAACGACTTTTGTAGAACATGTAGGTTTCAGTGTGGCCAATTGTTGTAGCGAACATAAGCAATATGTATATTGTGTAAATATCATAACGCTCTGTGTCATCAGGTATTTACGTCGACTTTTTGACAAGTCCATGTTACACTGTCAATTTTTTCCGTCTAACTGCTTCAAACAATGTTGGCCCAAGAAAGTTTGAATGTTGTGACGTCTCCGTAATATCAGTGTAATCATGATTATCTGAAAATTTTTATTTTTCATTTTCCATAAAACATTTTGTATACAGATAGATGTAGATCTAAAATATATTTTGTATTTAATTCACTTGTCGAAATATTAATCGCAAACCTAAAAAAAAAGTAATTTACCACTCTGCAGTTCTTTGAAATGGCGAATAATAATTGGAATTAAAAATTTTAATGGGGATAATCAATTTATACAAAATTGCATACTAATAAAAACTTGTAGGCATTAAAATGTATTTTTTAACGAATATATATTTAAATGCAGTCAAAATTTATATACACAAAATTACATTCCTTCCTGTGCTGTTGCATGGTAACACAAGAGCATCACCCAACACTGTAAAGTACGTTTAAATAAAAAGCCTGACTGTAGATCAATCAAGTTAATACTATGACAGGGAAGCAGATATTCAAATATATCTGCGATATTATGACCATTTTTGTTTGAGATAAAATATCGTTGGTCTTATTTGTCAATGAAACCTCTTCAAATTTTATTGTGAAGTATAATCAAAGGCAAATATTTTGCAGCTTGACAGGGGCTTTATAATTTTACCGTCGACTGCTCCGCCTTTTCCGTGTGTGTCGTGTGCTTTTATTTCGTGACGCAAGGTTATTTCGCTTCAAAATGTTGCTAACTTGTCATAATAGTGGGCTGTTTCGCGAGATAGCGATCGCCGTTGGAATTACTGGTTCTGCTGTTTGCGTGCACAATTCGTACGGGAAAGTGTTCACGTTCGACTTAACTGCCTCTCCTCGGCATTCGAGGGACGGGGGTAAAATTGCGTAATTTGGTGCAATTTGCAACTGAAAAAGCATAATCGTGTAACAGATGGGTTCTTTCAGCTCACTCAAAATAGATATAAAACACGTAGCATAACTTTTCCCCTGACCATTGTTTATATCAATTTCTGTAAACGTCACAGCGAAGTCAGTTCTTTCAGATTTTTTAATGGTGATGTTTACAATACTATATTTTTTCTTTTCGGTTAAGGTGAAGACAACTTACATTATAGAATAAACCAAAACTCTCCAGTAAAAATCGGAATACATATTTATGAGCATTTAAACAGATGTTTAAATTGTTGTTAGTGGTGTTTAATTATTTTAGACCGATTCCTTGAACTCTGACGAGTAAATTTTTTTTTTGTTGTTGCTTTCCTCTAGTTGGTTCATGTTTCATTGATTTTTAGGTTATTTAATAGTTATAGATTTTTTCGTTAATTCTCTGGCATTTGTTTGATTTTCGATTTGTTTGTTTTGCTCTTAGACTTATTTTCTGTAGTGGATACAGTCCATGTAAATACGCACAGAAATATCGCATTACAATTGCCATTAAACTTTAAATATAATACTTAGGTCCTAATAACGAATATCCAAATATGAATACAGCACTTTAGTGACCTCAGCCATGGAAGTCTCCAAATTCTTGGAATGAACGATGGTTAGCTAAAAGTAGTGTGTATAAACGTATTGAAACCTTTTACTGCTGACCAAGTTGTTTTGGGTTTCAGTTTTCACTGCCNTTAAAAGTAGTGTGTATAAACGTATTGAAACCTTTTACTGCTGACCAAGTTGTTTTGGGTTTCAGTTTTCACTGCCAGTATAAATGGCGTACTGACATCTGTCGCGCAGCACGAGAGACGCACAGACATAAGTGGTGACGCGTACCTAGAAACTTCTTGTCAAAAATATCCTTTTTATGTTTTATTAATGATGCCATATTGATTGCGTTAGTATTAAATTGAACCTCTAATTAATAAAACATGAGTTCTTCTTACCAAACACTTGCACCCTAATAGTGAAATAAGGATAGGACTCAGAATCAGAGCACTAAGTATTTAGCCTGTTGGTTCGGAGTCCACCTAAACCACCAAGTGCCGTCGCTTCCCAGCATTTCTGAGCGTATCCGTGAGACGTAAATCTCAACACAGTCCGTAGCGCAGACTGTGGTGCTACAGATAATAATGAAGAGAGTATCAAGTTACAGTCATAGAAAGATAGCCTATTTCAAACGGCTTCATATTTTGAGGATTTGCGGGCAGTTTCTTCCTTGCCGTTACTGACTGATTACTTTTTATAAATAATGTAAGAAAATTTAATAATAATATTTACACAACGTTTACGCGAAATTTCGGAAAAGTTGCATTGTGAAAGTAAGATACTTTAAAGTTTTTTCTTGAAAGCATAGATGACGGAGACGTATAGAAAAGAACGATTTTTACGTGAAGGTTGCGGAACTGTTGTGAGTGGCCTGGTTTTCACATAACGGGCTGATGAGTTTATATAGATAATTCTATAGTCAACGTGTATTATTGGGCATCGAGTTTAAACAGTGCATGAAACGATATATATAGATTTACATGCATATATATATATATATATATATATATACACATATGCGTGTGAGTGTAAATATATACAATATCGCAATCAGTTGGCGTAGGTTTGATTCTCTGCAGGGATATGAATTTTAAAAAATCGCTCAACGACTGGAATGAACCTGTTAGTAATCCAGCTGTAACGTAAGTTTGTACTCACCACATTTTGATAGCGGCAGCGTTTTGAGTAGTTAATGTAATTCAATTACTATTTTATTCATCTTATTAACTAATATTTAACAAAAACTGTAAATAAAGTTGTATTAGAAATTTTAATATGAAGACTACATGTACAAAAATAAACACGTAATGTACAATATGAGTTGACTTAGGTATACAGAGAAGAAAGTTATTGAAAGATGAAATAATTCGAAACTTAATATTATGAAATAAAAATTGATCGTAGCACAAAAAAAAAAACATTTTCATGAAAATTTTTAATTTGCAAACAACAACTGTATGGCTAAGCAGAAAATGATCACCCAGTTAATTGATATTATTTTAGAATAATTTCATGAAGTAATTTGTAACTGTGACACGTTTAATAGATAATGTAATAAGAATAAAAACATAATTTTAATAAAAGTAAAAAAACACAGTATAATTATTTTTGGTGCCAGTAAAAGAAATTAGTCCAAGAAAATTATAGAGGATTTAAACGAGAGGTTTCGAAATGTTCCGTAAAATTAACAGTGAGTATTATTTCCTAGATTCAAAAAAGTTTCAATTTAGATATTTACACGAAAATGTAATGTATATTTTCAAGTGAGATGCTTCCTGCTGGCTACAAATATTTTGTTTACTTCTGTTCCAACAAAAATTCAAGACGTGAATTCAAGGCAGCGAAGTAGCTAATGACGTTCAACTACTTTCAAATGAAGTGCCTCTTTTACTGGGTTATTGTTTCACCGGTTACTGCAGTATTACTGCAGGCACTGTACGAAATCATCATGCTTGCGGAAACCTTTGCAAAAAGTCACTTCCTATTGGCTAATGCATATGTTCCTCTTTCAACCTTGTTCTTCCCCCAACTAGCTTCATCCTCACCCCGACTAGGGCTTCTCCAGATGTTTACTATATGCTGTATACTATATGTAAAGTGAGCACTTTTGAGGACCTAGTTACTTCTTTCCTATCAGCCATTTTTTTATACTTCCACCATGTTTTTAATAAATATTTCAATGTATGTAATAAACACAGTGTATACATTTCACTGGACTCAAAAGCAAACGTCTAAGACTACAATAAAACATATTTATTGACTATTATTCCAAATGAAAGCATCAAAAAGTGCTATTTTACCGTGAATAGCCTATATATACAAACTACTTGGTTCTACCATAGGCTTCAAGACAGACCTTGTGAGTTGCCTACCAGTCAGGCCACCCACTGTTTTGAAATATCCACATGGATTTCTCTAAAACGGTTCACCCTAGAGTGTTCCGACGAGACGATATTTTCTGTTTTTTTTTTTCTTGCAAAGGGTTTATTAACATCCCCCGGTGTTACGCCTGAAGGCTTATCAGGGGATGGCTAACAAACGAACATATAACCTACTCAAACTAACACCCATGCCTAACCTATGATTCGAACCCGGAACCACCCGCACCGCAGACCGGTGGCGCACCAACCGACTGCGCCACGGGAAATCAAACTTCTGTTAATTTTGAGGTGCTGAGTCATTATTTGTCTTAACAAATTGTTTACAGCTCAGAGTTACAAAGTTTTATGCAAACTTAGGGTGGCAAGGTAATATTTACTTAATGAAGGGAGAATGTGTTATCCCACATTTTCAGAGGTGTAGAATGTACTTTATATGAATCACTATTCGCCAATTTGTTACTTAATCGCAAGTTCTTTCAAATATTTTTAATTATATATTAATTAAATATTTTTAGTTATATTATTTCCTTCATGAATATAATTTTGGAAGTAAGTACTGTAATTTGTTATGAGTACATGTGAAAATACGAATAATAAGACGAAGACCACTGAGGTTAATTATAAGAACACGAGGAATGTAATTGTATGTTTTTGTTCCGTAGTTAGTGCAGGCATGTAATAAGTGATACGTAATAAATTATAACGAAAGTGAAAAATCACTTGCAAATTAGCAGTGAATGACCTTGCCTTGTTCATGTGCGCTGTACATAAACAGGTTAATCTCCTATCTCAGTTAGTTTGAGATATGCTGGAACATGCAAGTAAAATGCGTATTTATTACTACCTTAACTCGTTGCCGTCAAGAAGGTAAAGGCAAATATTACTTTCACTTCTCCTCACTTTCGACAACAAAGCCATGTTATCCCGGACTAGTCCTGGTTACGTGTTCAATCTGTACGTTCGCCACGCCTGAGAAAGGATTTCATTGGAACACGCATATACGAGGTTAACAAAGACTGCTTTATAAAGGCTGTCCCAATGTAATATTTACACTCTTTGAACGTTAACTACAGAGAAAATACTAAAGACGACATTATGGGACTACGTGTATTTGATGCTGTAAAGACAACTTTGGGTCTGTGCAAGCAGTTGTACCAATTCTGCGGTTGTCAGTTCCGTTTGCAGCCATGAGCGGCAGCACTACAATTGTAGAGTAAATAGCGGATCTGACAAGGTTCTCTTTCAAGCAACGTAAGATGATTATAAAGTGTTATTGGAAATGTGATGTGCATATACGATGGAGGACATAATTCGATACTGCACCAACATTACGTGAAACGATGACACGATTATGTCGCAAGTTTGATAGAACGGAACTGTGTGTGATGTGAAGAAAGGCCGGTGCGGCAGGAAGAGAACAGCGGACTAAGGAAGTGCGGGCTCTGTTGCGCACATTCACACATTCTCCCAGGAAGTTGAAGTCCGAACGGCAAGCTGCGCGTGAGTTAGGTGTCAGTAAATCAAGTGTCCATCGCATTTAATGTAATTGAAATTGAGTCACTATATAATCACTTTACTTCACGCTATGAATAAAAACGAACCTGATAGGCGTGTCGAATTTTGTTAAGTGGATTGTGAACATGTGAAACGACAATCAACATTTTACTGACGTAATTGTTTGGTTCGATGAGGCAACCTTAAAATTGAACATAATTATCAACCGTCACAACTGTGTGTATTAGGCCGATGAAAATCGTCACACGGTGGTAAAGCAAGCAATTGATATTCCTGGGTTAACAGTGTGGTGCGGTATGACTGTCAGATTACTTGTGCGACGATTCTTCTTTGACGGAACAGAGACGGGCAGAAGTTACCGTACCATTTTGCAGGAAAACATTGTGCCAGTTGTTCACCAACACTACCTGGATGACAACTGCTTTGTCCAGCGGTGCACCACCACATTGCCATCGAGACGTACGGTCGCTCCTGGATTAAATATTTGTTGGGAGGTGGACAGGGCGACGAGGAAGTGTTAAGTTTACCCCTAGATCTCCAGATTTAAAGCCGCTAGATGTTTGTCTGTGGGGAACTCTGAAGAACACTGTGCACGTCACAAAGCCACGGTCAGTGGACGCCATGAGAGATGCGACTATGACCGCCTGTGAATCAACTTCTTGGAAAACATAGCTACGGTTTATCGTTCTGTTTTACAACTTTGCAGACAATGTCTTGCTGCTGATGGCGGACATTTTGAACATTCATAACTATTAATATTCTCAAACACACCCAACGCCGTCCTTATAATGTCAAACACAAGCAGTCCCATCAGAGTGTCTTGAAAAGATAATTTGTTATTCCCGTTCTAAGAGTGTAATTACTAATTAGGGACAGCTGGTATAAGCACTAGTTCCCTAGCCTGCTCGTACAAATTCGCGTACGAGTGCATGTGCGTGTCTGTAAAGTTTTGCTCACAACAAGCATGTAAGCATATTTCCACAAAATATCATCTTTCTTCTACGGAACTTCTTGATTGTTTTCTCTCACGAAAATATAAGTGTAGATAGAAGACCATAAGATACAGTTGAGGAAACCATTTTAGGATTTATTTTCCTCTGCAGTTGGGAAACGTTTTTCCCAAGTATTATTTTTATTCAACCTTTTACAATTTTGAGCAACTGTACCGTACGCACTTCCAACGAAAATTCTAACATCTTATAGGCCAAGAATACTTATTCGAAATTTCCACCTTGTCGCAGTTAAAATATTAAATATTAATTATAATAGGAAACTGCAGAGAGTCGTAAGCTCTTAAGTTTTAGTAAAAAGAAAAGTTGGAGAAGACGTGAAATTATTTTCAATGTAATTAGTTCAACTTCGTCGGCTCTCTCCACACGAACCACCGAAACTGTTTTGAAGGAAAGTTGTTTGGATGCGGCTTGTGAGTTCCTGGAGTAAGAGCTAATTAATTAAATTAGCGTCGCCTTTAGCAGCAGCCTGCACTTCTTGCGCGTTCATAGTACGTTCCTACTGCATTTAACAAATTATGGAAGGAAATTCAAACGTATATACTCGTATATTACAAATTGCAAGAGCTTACAAGCGCGTCAGAGTACGCGACGCTTCGCCTTCAGAAACTGAGCAGTTAAATTTGTTTGTATTTGGGAGCTTAAAATTGTATGTCATAAAGATTAGCAGAAACCACGTTAGATCGTTAATTTCGTAGTACGTTTCATTTTACTGAGTATTTCGTATACGTATAAGTGTAGTCTACCAATAATTAACAAAAAAATTTTGTTAAAAAATTTTTTATAAGGACATATTTACAAACAAATCTTTAAAATAATCATGTAAAACTTATGCTATAGTACAAGATTATTGGAAAAATTATTTAAAAACTTTTAAAGTGAAACACTGAACGTCTGTATGTTGTGCAATTCACTTTACAATCCGTGTAAAAGTTCCTTGCAGGCAGGTATTGAATATAACGTTAGTAATGCTACAGTGCTACACGTAGTAGGCTTGAATGTAGTGAATTATGCCTACCTGACTGAGAAGAAAGTACATGAACTCCTGGAATACGGAGGAATTTAGGGAATAACGCAAAGAGCCATTTTCGTTTCTTTAGAAAATCTTAAAATAATATTTAATTGAAAACCCAATTAGTCACTGTCACATAGGTAAGGAGGTTGGATAATTCTAATGCATTCCATGAAGTAATTTGTTGGCATATGTATGTCTAGAATTAGTTAAATGTATTTTTTTCTCATAGATATTATCAGGGAAATTACAGCTTAAATGCGTTAAATGATATTTGCAGTAAACAAGCTAGTGGTTTATCTCTACCTTTAGTGGCGTATACTGTCCTTAGAAATTATTTTAGACCATAAACCGTTGGTGTGTGTCCAACTTATATTTTTTTGTTACAAACTTGCAGAAGAAGTCGGTGCTATTCGTTTACATGCTGCATATTGCTGCTTATAAGTGCCTTTCCCTTAACACAAAAAGACATTCAAGGCAGACATTTGAAACCTCATCGTATTATTAAAATTACAAATTTTAAACTGAAATCCACGAACCCCCGAGCAGCCAGTAAATTGATAATAATGTTTTAACTTTCAAGTAATAAAAAATATAAAACATTCTCCTGAATGCTACAAAGGTTTTTTATGACATGTCTGCCGTGTGTTTCCTGCATGTTGTTTATTACCAGCTACCAGTATTTTCAACATTGCCTCTTGATATCATTAATTATTTTTATAGCAGTTCTCGGTATCTCTTGGTAATAAAAAATAACTTCGAAAAATTAACACAAATACTTAAAAGAAACTATTTGTGAACAGCTTTTTTTGTAATTTTTTATGATGAGAATACTTTAAAAATTCTAGTGACTGCGAAATTACTTTTTGGCATCTATTCAGTACAGGTATTGCTATAGTAAAGGAAAAGGAGCTTTATTTTACATGTTCATGATATGAAATGAGAGTTTAGTTTGTACCGCGCGTATGTCTACGTGTTCGTTTTTCACAGGAAAGCAATTAAGCACGTTAAAGGAAAATTCAGTACGTATTAAATTTTTGATTGCATTCTTATTGATACAGGATACAAGCAGTAAGAGTTATAATAAAAATGTTCCATAATTCTAGCCACTTTAGACAGCATAGAGATCAGTGTTATGTAGCAACTGTTTTCTTTAAGTCACAATAAAAGAATTTTTTTAAAGTGAAACCAGAATTTCACGCATTCCCAGACCAATGATCGAAGGTCACAGTAATAACTGAACGGCCGTCTGATTCTTATCACTCGGAAGTTGAAATAATACACTTACAAATTATTTTTGCCGTCAAATATCTCTCTATAGCTTTTCCAAATACATTACGTATGCCTGAAATTTCGTTAACATGTTTAGCGTCATGACAGAATATATAAGTTTGACGTGAGCCACTGGAACTTTGCTGGTCCGACACGCCTTGCATGACTCAATCACTAGTACACATTCATCAACTCTTAGACTTTGTTGCCAAACCTAACAGAAGCTGGTAAGTGCTTACAAACTGCGGTAAAATTCTTCATCACTATTGTGTGCCATAAGTCACATTAATGTCTTAAGGAGCCCGCTTACCTAGCGCTTGAACTGCGTTGCTGATGAGTGTTCGAAATCGGAATTTTTTTTAACCCTTTCCGACCCACTTTAATTTACTGTTTCAGGTGTTGCAAACAAAACAAATTATGATACGTGCTGTACTTATATCGATAAAACATTTGCTTCATTGTCACAGTCAATAAGCTGTAGGCTATATGCTCGGCTATAGTTATATGAACCAATTATGACGCAGACCAGTAGGACGGTTTGCGAATAATTTACCAACAGGTAAAATCATTGACAATTCAGCTTCGCAGTGTGCAGTACAGGCCAAAAATTACCTACACGTGCGTAATGTACACAATTGTGAACACTGGGTCTGAATCGGTTAATTAAACTATTAATGGTGCGCTCAATGTGCTGATTTACAAAAAAAAAAGACTATACTATGCCTTTCGAATGCTTTCAAGATATCGCGCACGTTAGAAACGCAATTTCGGATTGGTCCAACATAGTTAAAGAAAAACGGCTTTTCAAACAGCTGTTTCTCATAATAGTCGGATCAGATACATACAAATGCACTAGAATATCCTGTATTGAATATTGCCACCTTTGCAAAAATCAAATTAAAGAGTCACCGCTTAAAGTCTCGAAGGTAGTCGCGGCAAGACGAGACTGCACGCCACTTCAGGGCCATGCGCGTAGCGGCGATTTGCGCGGACAGAGCAGTCCTTGTCCCCGCGCTTCTGAGCCTCAAACGAGAAAAACAGCTCGAAGTAGGTGACCCCTTCAAAACGCGCCTCGGTGACGTAGAAGTGCGCGTGCTGCTACCGCCTCTCGATTTCAGCAATTGTTACATCACGATTCGTATTTGTACAGTCGATGAAAACTTTCAGCTTTTTTTGTCGGGAGAACGCTTTTATGTTGCCGGCACATGTGCATCTCTAGGTGCGTCGTTATTCCCCTCACAATAGGATGGTCAATCGTGGATGACTTAGTGTCCAAGCGAGGTACGACACGGGGATTTGCATTCACGGCTAACTTCCACTCTGCTTCCAATACCCTCCCCCACCAGTCAAAGCTCCAACCGGCTCTCAATTACTGCAGCACCGCCAGAGCGGGCGATTTCGTAGGTTCAGCTCGCTGTATCGGAGTTCATAAAATGTACTCGTGTCGCCATAAACAGCCCCTCCTTCCCCTCCCTAACCCAGGATCGCATATTCCGCCGTGTGTCGCACCAGCTAATGAACGAACAGCTCGATAACTGACCCTCCCCCTACCCCCTTGCAATTCTCTCCTCTACCCATCCCTTTGCGTGTCGATCGTTTCATGCTTCCACAACATTTCCCCGCTGGAACTCCACCGAGTTAGCTGTACACTTGCTCCAAAAACTGGTACACCCACGATAACTCAGGCTACGTGTAACGAAATCGATTATGGATAAGGGTGGATGAATGAAACAAAAAGAAAATGGAAATTCGATTGTTCACGTGGATTTATTTTCAAAAACTGTTGTTAAATCCCTGAAGTACAAAAAATTCAATCGTACATTCAAGTTGCGTGTAAGTAAAAAAATATGCGTTGTTTGTTTATTAGAAGTACTGCTAGACTGAAGTGTGGTTGAACCTGTTAAATACGCGTGAGCACGCAAACAAATCAAAACGTTGAGATAAATTTCATTTTACTACTTTTATTTTAAGGAATAACGTACTTAAAGTTGAGCCACAAGTAATGCATTTGTTTCTACNAAATTTCATTTTACTACTTTTATTTTAAGGAATAACGTACTTAAAGTTGAGCCACAAGTAATGCATTTGTTTCTACGCTGTAGTTGACAGAGAATGTTTTTTTTCTTTAGGGAATTGTTTTTCGAACTTCATGTGTGGACTTTGCAGTGTAAATAAATATACAAACACGTGATTTTTATTTACAGAATTTTTATTTGTAAAAAATTTTTGGTGTGTTTTGTTTTTTGACCTGATTCGTGAACACTGAAATCTTTTCGCGTTTAATTTTTATTTAAGGGTGCAAAATGAAGTAGAAAAATAATCAACTTTGTTTCATCTGTGTTTAAGCAACACTATTGCAATATGCATTTATAACAACGTTACTTCTTAAATAAGTGTACTTTGCAGAAATATTGTAAAGGAAATAAGATGTGTGTGTAACAGGGTGGTAGTTTAATACACACAAAACCAGTACACAACTCAACAACTACATATTTGGCTATCACTAAGAAAATATGTACCAAATTTTTACTGAAAACATAACACAGTGGAGACGTTTCAGAAAAAAGTAATATTTAATTTGGAATCTTGTCAATAAAATACTTGCAAATAATAATTAAAGATTGCGTGCAATTTCNAAATTTCATTTTACTACTTTTATTTTAAGGAATAACGTACTTAAAGTTGAGCCACAAGTAATGCATTTGTTTCTACACTGTAGTTGACAGAGAATGTTTTTTTTCTTTAGGGAATTGTTTTTCGAACTTCATGTGTGGACTTTGCAGTGTAAATAAATATACAAACACGTGATTTTTATTTACAGAATTTTTATTTGTAACAAATTTTTGGTGTGTTTTGTTTTTTGACCTGATTCGTGAACACTAAAATCTTTTCGCGTTTAACTTTTATTTAAGGGTGCAAAATGAAGTAGAAAAATAATCAACGTTGTTTCATCTGTGTTTAAGCAACACTATTGAAATATGCATTTATAACAACGTTACTTCTTAAATAAATGTACTTTGCAGAAATATTGTAAAGGAAATAAGATGTGTGTGTAACAGGGTGGTAGTGTAATACACACAAAACCAGTACACAACTCAACAACTACATATTTGGCTATCACTAAGAAAATATGTACCAAATTTTTACTGAAAACATAACACAGTGGAGACGTTTCAGAAAAAAAGTAATATTTAATTTGGAATCTTGTCAATAAAATACTTGCAAATAATAATTAAAGATTGCGTGCAATTTCANAAAAAAGTAATATTTAATTTGGAATCTTGTCAATAAAATACTTGCAAATAATAATTAAAGATTGCGTGCAATTTCAATTTATACTTATTTTTTATATTATGTGTGGCCCCAAATTACAAACGAAAACGTGAAACCAAATATTTAAGTAATACCCTCGGCAACATTATCCCCTCTTGTGAACGAAATGTAGTTAGCTTTAGGCATGGTTTTTAAATTTCAAACTTTAAAAAAAGTTATGTCTTTTCTCAAACCTAGCATGAAACTTATGACAATGGATCCGTGATTAAAAGTTTGCAGGGACCAGTTCAATTTAAATCAAATTCGGCGTTTACAAAATTTTCTGATAAAACTTAAATGGCTTCCCTGCGTAATAAAAATAAATCGATGACATAGCTGAATCAAAAATTAACACATCGAAATACAAAAGTTCTGGACTATCTCGCTGATCTAGTTCATGGCTGGAGCATTCCTCTGAATGCTGCATGACATTGACGTGAGGTCTTCCCTTGATAGGCTCTCGACCTATAGTCCACATGTGTACAGCCCCAGCACTTTATCACAACGCAGTAGTTCATCTTACTAATACTTGCAAAAATTATGCGACCGGTGACCGCACAGGCCTGCTTCTCGCTGCATAAGCTCATGCGTCTTAGTCTTTATCGAGACGGCCTGTTTACTGGTGCGAACTCGGAAAAAATTTCCTCAAATCTAATTAAACTCCTTCAGGTTGAACCCACGTGGGTTAGCGTCCTCCCGTCGAAAAAACCAGGATGCCTTAAGCTCTTTAAAAAGACTTAACAAGTCTTCAAAAAAACCAACCAATCACGAGGGCGCTAGTGGCAAAAATTACCTATCACGCCACTTAGTTGCTACGGCAACGGATCAACAAATGCTCAGTAACTAAGGTCTTTTAAACCAAACAACGCTATTTAAATACGAAAGACTTATAAATATGTTGCAAAATAAATACATTTAAAAAGTATGTAAGCAGTTTATTATCGTAATAAATAAAATAATACTGAGTCAATAAAAATTAACATACACGAAAATAATTTTACGTACTGAAATTACGTAAATAAACAAATCATTACAANACTGAGTCAATAAAAATTAACATACACGAAAATAATTTTACGTACTGAAATTACGTAAATAAACAAATCATTACAACCCTGCAGATGGTTTAAACTCACGACATCACAAAATTAATTACTTCTAGGGCTCATTAGTAAGAAGTTTTGTTGTAATTTGTTGTGTGGCT
The DNA here is from genome assembly GCA_002778355.1 of Clitarchus hookeri. Classification (NCBI taxonomy): domain Eukaryota; kingdom Metazoa; phylum Arthropoda; class Insecta; order Phasmatodea; family Phasmatidae; genus Clitarchus; species Clitarchus hookeri. The sequence continues at coordinate 380,271 of NQII01001888.1, read as the reverse complement.
CGCAACTCTCTTCTATGTAAAAAAATCTCTACCTCTCATTTTGAGTGATGAAATCTAAAGTTTTGAAATAANCTCTCATTTTGAGTGATGAAATCTAAAGTTTTGAAATAAACAAAAGTATTTTCTGTTTATTGAGGCCCTGGGAATGTTTGGGCTGTTCATGTTGCGAGGACGCATAATGAGCGTGTTGCCTCTTACTNGCTGTTTATTGAGGCCCTGGGAATGTTTGGGCTGTTCATGTTGCGAGGACGCATAATGAGCGTGTTGCCTCTTACTGTTGTGGGCAAACGTGTTGGTCGCAATTACCGTGGTGAAGTGGTAAATGATAAAAAAATACTGGATTTTCAAATTCTTTTCATTCTAATGTTAAATAAGATACCCAAATATTTTCTAACGGGTTAGCTTGCCATAAGGTAATTTCATGCAATACGAAAGTAAACTTATAAATCTAAATCTCTATTATGTTCTTGAAAATACACGAAGCAAGGAGGCCTCTTCCTTCACAGCGATGAATTTGCGGATTTTTATCTTCTTGAAAGCTCTTTCAGAATGTGGAAATAAAATTTAAGAAAAAGATAACAAAATAGTTGTATGACGTTCTTGGTTAAGTAATTTTGAAATAATCACTCGAAAAAAATTTTTACCCCAAACTGCGTATATTTTATGGACACTGATAGTCATGATTATAATAAAATTGGCAGCTATAAAAGAGAAGTGCTTTCATATCTGAGAGCCATTCTATACGAGCGGTCAAAACGCCGTGTTTTTTACACTAGCGACTACCCTCTCGAACAGAACACACGCACGTAAGTCAATAAAAGTGGACGTATTAAAAAGGCGAAGTTTAAATTTGTTCACAAAGAATTCACTTTAGTTTTTTTTTCTGTTGGTTTTTTCACATAAGAGTAACGATTGGCCCTTTGTCTACGTAAAGAAAATTTTCAAAATTACTCTTGATCCCCGCGAGAATGAAGTCGCCAGGTCCCAGGCAATGTTAATTTTGCGTATGAGGGAAGGATACAAGACGGACAGACAAGTAATCCTAAGCAGGGCTTTTGAAACTGATTATCTAACCGCAGCATGTACCTACAAAAGATGTTTCTAGGCCAGGTGGACATCATATGCTGGGATTACGATGGTTTTACGTTACACGTAACAAGCGTCACCTTACTCTTTCATGTGCACGTAAAACGTGTTTATTTCAAGTGCCGTATTACCCATGCGTTACGTAAGCATGTAAACTTCTCGTACTGGATACAAATGTCGGGAACAGGAGTTGTTTCTCAGATATAAAACTCTGAAAATTCAAGTTATACGGCCGTGTTTGTGTTATAACTTTCATGTTGGCAAGAACATATTGCGAACGTGTGGCGGTCGTAATATATTCAAACTCTGAAAACAACTGGGAAAGGGCCATAACCTTCAGAATTAAATTTACCTGGAAGATGCAGACATTATTTCTGTGGGACGAGGCGGAATTCAACCGACAAACTTTGTGAGGTGATTCCCCTTGTAAAATCAAATAGAAATTATATACGATACTTTCTAACAAAATTTAATTAATAGTGTAGATATGAGCCCTTAAAATTCAAGCTTTCAAACTGTATTTTTGCAAAACATCGAAAACGAAGTGAGATGAAACTACGTCTCTCCGGACATTGTTTTATGGAATCGGAATATTTAACCGTAGAGCATACTCATTAATACCTCCTCTCGTAGCGAAAACAACAGGCATAGCCACCCTCTTTTTGCAGACAGATATTTACTGTCAGGAGTTGCTAACGTTTAATGGTGGTTTATTGAGCATTATGGCCTAATTAACAAAAAAAATGGGCCTTGCTACATTTGCACAAGACCCACCGTTTTCGGCGGCAGCGACACAGTTCCATGACGCGTAGACAAAACCAACACATCGCCAGAAACAAACAAGCAGCTTCTGTGCTGTAAGCTTATTAATGTACGATGCATGCTCTGTTCACAGCAAACCATAAAACTTTCCTCCTCCGTAGTCTTTGCAGAGTTCACTGCAGCGCACACCTCACGCGCATGTCGGTAGTATTGCCTAAGTGCTAGGCACTTTATCGCTACAGCCGAAGTTTTATGTGCATTTTACACGAAAACGGTATATCCTGAGTAGTTGCGACAAGAAGACGATTTTGTTAATTAGGTCATATCGCTCAATAAACCAGCATCAAAATTTCATAATTCCTGCCGGTAAAAAAATTGTTTGCAAAAGAGTGTGGCCAACCCTGTTATCATTACGAGGGAAAGTATTAAAGTGAGTTTTCTCTAAGGTTGAAGATCCCGATAACATAAAACGATGATCGGAGTGTTGGAGTTTAATTTCACTTTGTTTCCGATATTTTGCAGGAAAACATTTTAAAAACTCAATTTCCAAAGGCTTCTATTTCCTTTAAAATTCGGTTTAGGTATAAAGTAACCAGAATGTTTTCGACCTCATTTTGCGCAAGGGAGCCGAATTCCGCCCCTTCTTGTATATGCCAATAAATCGTGGATAATATAAATTGATCAGCTCGGGGAAATTAAATTGGGTTTTACTTGCAAAAATAATGGTAAACGTTCGGCACTTTGTGCGAAAAATTACATACTTCACTAAAACATAATTAATAAATCCTCACAGTGCAAAACTCTCTAAATATTCACAAATTTACGAACTGAGTCAACATAGCCTAACTACTAATATTGTTTCGTCTCCGTCCCGGGAAAATTATTTAATTTTCAAGGTTGAATACGTAAATAGACAAAACTGCGGGGAAAAAACCGTGAAAAACAAAGATAATAATACTTCGTTGCTATTGTGATAATGGCCCGCAAGATCACGTGGTAAAGAGTCACGTGTTACTTATTGCGCAAAAGCTAGACATTGACAAGCTTTTGACTTACGTGTGTTTTAATTAACGCGAAACGATCGCGACAGGTCTCATTGAAACATACTAGTCAAGGTATAACTGGCTTCCGCGAACGTAATACCTATAACGCGTTACGTGAAAAGTGAAGTCTTTGTAATTCAGGCCTAAGGAAGAGAGAGCGGGTCATGAGGCAAGCCCTTCTGAAAGGAACGGACATAGTTCCTGATGAGGGCGAAACCTTCTATGCCCTCCCATGTTGCAGCTTTCGGGTTAGAATGACGAACTTCGCACCTGTTTAAAAAGTCAATTCGTGTGTGGTGGCATTCACCGTTAGGTTTAATTATTTAGCTTTCCGAAAAGATAAGTAAAAACAGCCTTGGTAAATCTGAACGTGCGCTGTTCCTGGGTTACGTCATCTGGTGCATCCACAAAGGCAACACGAAAGCACATAGCTCATTGTTTATCATAAACCGCATAGGCCTTCTTCAAGAGCTCTGTTGTCCATCAGCATACGAAAGATAAAATTTGTACAAAATTTTTGCTGTGCCTACCCTTGTGTAAATTGAGTTTAAGGTGCGTTTCGGTAAATAAATGCCAAGCTGAACTTCAGTGGATAAGAAAATTTCCGAAGTAATTGCGTTATAGCTCAAAGTGGGTTTATTTATAAATGCAATTAATAGGTATATAGAGAAAAAATTGGAATTAACGTGCAGAGAACATGGCAACTTCTTCCACGCTTGTTATTTCCACTACGTAAAGGTGGGTTCGCAATCAAAATGCATCAGCACAGAGAATATAACATATATGTCACCAGAATTATTGAGCGAAATTGATTCACAATGACATACTTATGTATTATTTTTAGCCAATTAAAGTTGGCAATGGTCTGACGTCAATCGTCAGTGTTGGTAAATAATGGATTTTGGTAACATATTGTGATATTGTGTTGTAAAATGTACAGCTATTTAGAATATTTTGATTTTTTTTTTTGCTATAGGCAACATGTGTATAACTTAGTAAAGTCACCTGTTCTTCCCTATAAATTTATATATTGCAACATTTCTTCGTCTCTGTAGCATAAGTGTTATTTCATTTTAAACAAACAACTTCGTTGAAAATTTTATACTCCGCTCGGATTGGCTGTCGCTCCATGCGCTTGCACAAGAAATCAAATATAAACCATTTTCTTTGTGCACAATATCAGGGACTCTAATGCACATGACCTGTTATGCACAGTTGTGAATCAATACCGGATGTTCGGAAACTCTATGCCAAAACACCAGTAGGCATAGTTTCTTTGGACCAATCGTAATGCAATAGCCCTTTGCACGTGTATCTTGATAATCATTTTTACATAATTTCATTTTTATTCAATGTTGCATCGTACAATGCCTGAAGAACAAGGCTGTGCGATCATACGTGCAGGACAAGTTGCATAGGTCGTGGGCGCGAAACTGAATTACTACATACTCAGCGTAGCGCCCCAACCTCCTATGCAATTTGTCGTACACGCATGATCACACAGCCTTGTTCTGCTGGTGTTGCACGCCGCAGCTTATAAAACAATTATTTTATGCAAAAATGCGTTTCCCGATATAAATGCATAGGGCTTTTGTGTTACTATTGGTACAAAATACCATGTCTGGAGTTTGGGCACCTTGTTTTCGAACCTTCTGTAGGTTCAAAAATACGGCGGTCAATTCTTGTGCACAAGACCCATGTTCTGTGGTTACTGTTATGCTTTGAATTGTGAACCAAGCATAAATCGGCTCCTCATAAGAGGGAAAGCGAATAAGAATGGTGTCTATCTCCGGAGCACGGTTCAGCTCCCGTGCGAGTCAGGGAAGGACGTGCCGCCTCCCTGCAGGGTGGGTCGTTTCCCCGCGAGGCCACGAGTGCTCCATTATCNTTTTTGCAACTTCCTGCTTCCTCTTACCTACGCCGTTAACTGGCGATTTTATCGCCCACGGGGCGCGTCGCCGACCACGCCCGTGACTGGACGGCTTAGGAACTGTCGCTCACTTTAGCTCACTCCCGGGTAAATGAGCACTCCTGCACCAGGGACGTAACCAGGGGGTATATCAGGGCACCCCCCTCCCCTTACCGTAATAATAATAACATATTCGAAAAATAGAATTTGAAAATAATTTGCAACATTTATTTTTTTTAATATAAATAATACGTGATCCCCTTTAACATGAAGAACGTTTAAAGCATTTTGTGGTTCCATATCTGTATATTAATTAGCCCATTGATTGTAAATATTTTTTTAATAAACAAAAATAAACTGATATCTTTAGTTTTTCACATATGAGAATTTTAGAATCCCCCTTGAACACGACGGAGGTCTATAGCATTTTGTAGTTCCATCTCTATATGTTATCCCATTGGTTCTAAATAATTGTATGAACTAATAATGTTTAATATTATAACTTTCATATTTTTTTTCCAAATATATANAAGTAAATTCCTGACTACGCCCCTGGCCTGCATTATCTTCCCTCTCGTTTTGTGCTAGCGACCTGGTGATTTATAAATTTAAATGATCTGATTTCAGTGGCAGGCGTTGTGTACAGTACTGTTTTAACAATACGTTACGGTGATCGTCTGTCCGCAGCTATTTTCGTGTTTCAGGTTCGGAAACGTGGGAGCAGTAAGGGCGACTCTGCCACGCGCATCAAGTGCCCCATGGCCTCTGCGCGCGAGACTTTGAACTGGCGTGTGGAGTTGTGCTGCGTGTACATCTGAGGCTTCAAGAGGTGAACGTATCGTTTTAATTACTAGGAAATGTGTAGCAAGGTACTTTACAAGCTCCTATGGTAGTTCCGCTCATGTCCAGGTAGTAAGTTTTCAGATACAACAGTCTGAATAAGCAGTTTTAACAACTTTTTTGGAGAGAGGTGGGAAGGGGTCTTCGAAAATAATACTATTAGCGCATGTGATATATTTATATTGGCTGTTTGCGGTAAACTGAGCACTTTTGAAAGCCCTGCTTAAAATATACTTGTATGCACGTTGTGTATTATTCCGCGCTATGTAAAATTAACACTGCCATGGGCTTAGTCACTTTATTCATGCCTTAGTCAAGTGAAGCAGTGAAAATCTTAGAAAAGTAAATACTTTACAAGTCTACTAATTTTTTAAACTTTGATGCATCANGTCAAGTGAAGCAGTGAAAATCTTAGAAAAGTAAATACTTTACAAGTCTACTAATTTTTTAAACTTTGATGCATCAAAAAAAAACAGAAAGCGAAAGAAATAATTTAAGTTATCGCAAATGGTTACGTAACACTTTTAATTCAATGTTAAGACAAGGAACTACTTCCCCTACATCGTTACTAACTTTACTGAGCGCATATCACTCAGTGCGCTCGTTAAAATATGTGCAGGTGGAAGCAGTGACTTTTTCTAAGTTTATTTCAGAAGTGCTCACATCGTGAACAGCCTNCCGTTAAAATATGTGCAGGTGGAAGCAGTGACTTTTTCTAAGTTTATTTCAGAAGTGCTCACATCGTGAACAGCCTTAAGTACCTTTCCGTTTTCGTACGGGGTAAGTTTTAGTTTCTTAGGTATACATTTTGCGGGCACGTATAATAATTTCGTTTAAAAAATACTCGTTCTACAGACATACTGGAACGCAGTTCAGGCGTCAGGCAGGCAACCTCCTTAATAACGTTTAATAGCCCACTAAAGGCTGTTCACAATAAAGTGAGCACTTTTGAAATCAACCTTTTAAAACTGTCACTGTCACTTCCTGCATGTATTTTAACGGGTACACTGACTGGCATTCGTGTTCCGAAGTTGATAACGACGGAGTGGAAGTATTTCCATGGCTTTAGAAGCTGAATTTAAAGTGTTAGGAAAACATTAGAGAAAACTGAAATTATTTGTTTTACTTTCTGTATATTTAATGCATATAAGTGTAAGAATTAGGAACATTGTAAAATATTTACTTTTCTAATCATTTCAGTTTCACTTGACCGATGCATGAATAATGTGACCAGGCACATAGCAATGTTCATTTTGTATGTGGCGAAAGTACATGGAATGTTCAGACAAGTAGATCTTTAGCAGGGCTTTCAAAAATGCTCACTTTCCCGTGAACAGCCATTCCCAACCTTACTGTAGGCCAAATACTTCGACATGTGGTCACGGTAAGAGCAAAAGTTCTCAATCAGCCGTTAACCAACCACAATTTCGCTACAAGGACTTTCTACGTTTTCTATGTTAGCAAACGGGATAGTTGCAATTTTCAAAAAAGAAGCATAAAGTTATATTTTTTTGACTTGTATTTTGCCAGAACCTACACAATTAATGGACGTTGTTCTTCGCATTAGAGAGGAAAATTAACGAATTATGGCCACGTCATTTTAAATAACCGGTGATAAAACTGTAATTAACAAAAGTTGGATTAACCGCTACTTTATTTAAATGTGACAACTGGAATGATCTTTATTTCGTCCTAACAATCGTAACTTTTTTTAAATAAATAAGTGTGTTTACGAAAGCTTAGTGGAAACACAAATGCATTGTAGCTGTTTATGCTTGTGAACACCATTGGAGAGAGTGCATAATAGTTTTAAAATAACGTTAAAACTCAATATGTTGACACGGGCAAATATATATCGCAAATCTAATCCAACACGAACTTTTGTACACAAATAAACAGAATTTATTCATTTGCCACTACTGCCGCAAAGATAAGCCCTTGGCTACACAGCAAGGGACTCGATCCATGTTTTTCTGCATTTATTTATTTGAATTATATTTCTCCAGGGCGTGATAGTAAGCTGTGATCCCATCACAAACAATGACTTATACTTTTCTGAAGTCTAGTTCGCCGGTAAATGGATTTGCAAAATTTTTCTGTCAATGGCATTTACTGGTGGTGTTGGTGCAGACCTTGAGACCAAGTACCCTTTAAATTCCCTGCTTGTTTAGTGACTGCTCCAGTCCATTCTTAAGTTCGTCGACAGGTTTCAATGAGATGTCACAAATATACGCAAAAAATGGAAACGAACAATGTTGATCCGTCGAAATTTACTCTGGAAGATAAGTCACCCAATTCTTTTCTTACCGTAGGCTTAAGTCAGTGACAATCATTTAATGAAAAAACTTTCGAGATTCGAGCAAATGACCGTATTTCTACTACCTTAAAAAAGTGTTATGGCATTTCAAAATACTTTAATTATTAATATAAATCTAGGAACGTGATAATGATTATACAAAATACGATAAACTTATAATTGCTCTTCTGACGAATGGTTGTATAGGGAAACAAAAATTTCTGTTTTACTGCGAAGGTATTGTTGAAAATGCTAGATCGTTAAAAATTTTCCGCAGAATTTTCTGAAAATTTAACATACGTTTATGTGTCAATGTAGTTTCGTTAAAAGCGTTTATGTATCTATGTAGTTTTTTAGGTTTATTTAGGCCTAATTATAAGGTAGAGAGTTTCGTTTACAATCACAGCCAAACGACGACCTTTTCTTCTCTCAAATTGATTAATTTTNTAATTATAAGGTAGAGAGTTTCGTTTACAATCACAGCCAAACGACGACCTTTTCTTCTCTCAAATTGATTAATTTTTTAATTTTATTTAATTACCGCATATTTTAATTTTTTTGTATACTTTCTGCTTTAATAACTGTCGTTCATATCATGTNTTAATTTTATTTAATTACCGCATATTTTAATTTTTTTGTATACTTTCTGCTTTAATAACTGTCGTTCATATCATGTTTTTGAACTGTTTTGATAGTTTGTGTCGGAAACTGTTACCCACCTTTTTGAAGGCGTGTTTTTTAAATCAGTTTTAAACATAAATAGAAAATAACATTTCTATAAAATATTATCTTAAGAACGTCATATTTACTTGCTGCTACGTTCATATATTTCACCTTTATATCTTAACGGTTTTGTCCATTTGGCACGTAAAAACAACAAAGTCGCACAACTACACACGGAGAACTCAAACTTTCGTCTGGCTCATGCATGATCAAGAGGTTGCAACTCACTGGAACAGGCGAGCTGCTGAAGTATCCCGAAGGCGAATACAACGACGAGGGCAGGCCTGAAGGCCGGACCACCGCTGGGGAAGCCTCTCATGGCCACCGACGGACGCCGAGGGGGAAGAACTGAGGCCCGAACTATAGCTCCCGCTTCCGAAAATTATTGGCTAGAGCTCCGTCTAATTACATTTTTTTACCCACTAGTCGCTACGCGTAACGTGGCGTTATGTCTTTCTTACGGCGCGCGTCTTCCGCACTAAGCCGCGACGAGCATCCACGTCCCACGTGGACCGCCTACGGGACATAATCCGTCAGCACTCGCGTAACGACGGTCAGGCGCGGACGCAAATACACGGCGACCTATTTCAGATGTCCCGGACGATATCTGAGCAAAATTTAGCAAGTCTCTCTTGGAAAAGCACGGGTTCCAAATCTTCATCACATCGAAGTTACACCAACTTATCCTGACAAAAGGAAAGAAAGAAAAAAGTATTGTCCCTATCACCAACTAAGGCCAGTAGAAATTTAAATTACAATGTGTTTATCTTACATGCAAACCATTTTTTTTTTTTTTAAGTTACTGAGATTGTGGTTTTAAAAAAAAAACTATTGATTTTGAGTCTTGCAGGTTTAGTGGCGCCTGTTCCACGTGGGCATGTTTCTCGTTGCCCGGATGAAAAAGAAAAATTTAAACGGTGCTCGTACACGGGAGACAGCGATCACGTCAACACGGCTACGCGCATAATCCACTACCGATCCACACACCGGCCTGGGCGCTACTGAAGGGTTCCACGGCACAGCTTCGTTCAGGCGGCTTCTCCCCTCTCCTCCCTTCTCCTGCGACGCCGTCACCCCTCCAACCTTTTACAGAGCGACGTCGCCCACGCATGCGCAGGACATTCATTCCTGCTAAGAAGGTGAATGGAGAAAAAAAAGGATTGGACTAAGACAGTGGTCAGATGAAGGGAAACGCACGGAAATGCAGTCGGGAAATACTGTTACGAAATTTAACGGTGGTCGACCTCCCTACCGACGTTGGTGGCCGCGCAACACCCCCAGTCGCTGTTCTCCAGGGGTTATTTGACCCCTGTGTGCGATGGTTGAGGGAGAGGGTAGCGTTGTTAATACAGTTATTGCCGAGTCACTGCCGGCCGCGTCTATGGGAATGCTAGCTTCTAGTGCCCGACACAAACATCGAGCGAGGTCGCACGTGGTAACAGAGTGAACTCACTTTCGGGAGAGCCCGTGTTTATTCCTGGTGCTCCGTTTTATAGTGCGCCATTCACCAAGAACCAGACAAACACGTTTGTTTCATCATAGCTCTGGACGAAGTTTATTTTATTGGTAACAGAGGTACGTACGCTATTTCAGCTGGCGTAGACTCTTTGTCTCGTCTCACACAGAACGGAACAAAAAAAACTCTGGTTTCGTTTTATTAATAGAGAAAATATTATTACTACTACAATTTGCGTCTTATCCTTGTAAGTAAAAACTGTCATTCTTGGAGCTAAGGTTTCATATTTCAATTCAGATATTGTAAATATTCAAATAAAATTTAAAAATTGACTTCTGGTGGTTTTTTTGTTAACTCGAAAGTATGTGTTTTTTTAAGTGAAAAAAAAATTTATAGCAATAAATTACTAACTTTTCTATAGAAGATGTTTGTAAATAGCATGGCTACTAGTTTGAATTTTATTTAAATATAGGCAATTTTTTCGAATTATCCAGCTAGCATGTACTACTGGCGCCGGATCCGAGCTCAAAACATTACATTACATTCATATAAGGAAAATTTATATGCTGAAAATGACTTCAACTCTGCTAGGCCCACGAACAGTTAGGTTATTTTCTGCAGATGTCATTTTCAAATACATCAATAGAACGGTTGTTATCAGTCTGTTCCCTTCTTCATTTATCAACAGCTTCTGAGAAAAATTCNAGACTGGGCCTACTAGGAACCACCAATTAAAACTCAACACCAGAAAACGTGCCAAAAATGTGAGTCTGTTACAGCCTCCCCAAGATATCTACAAATTTCCACAGCTGAATAGCAACGCCCAGAAACCCCAATCCAGAAACTCCAAAGCAATTAAACTGAAATGCGAAATAAACAAAGTTGCCCCGAGGATGTAATATTTAATTACAAGCAAAAGTGAACTTTGTTGCATTTGTGATTGATTTTCATTCATTTACACTTATACTTTATGCCCATAAATAAACTATGTATAAAAAACACTAGTGGACCAAAACACACACAATATATGGCACTCAATAATAACCAAATTCCTAAAAAGTGCCCACATCCATATCACAGTTACCTAAATTATTTACTACACAATTTCCACAATTATCTTGGATTAGAAACGGCTTTAAATTTAAAGCTACAAGTGTAAATGCAAAATACTGGCACAATAATAATAATTCCTTAACATCATGCTTATTTGCCTATATAAAAAACTAGCGCATCTTGTATATTATGTGCTACTCCATAAAATGTTGCCACATTTACTAAGTTGTATAGAAACAAATTACTCTTCCAAAATTTTAATAATTTTGTTTTGTTGCAAAAGGTACATCAATTTACTAACAAGAACACTGCCAGTGAAAATATTACTTTCCCGGATTTTTTGCTGGCTAAACGCGTAAGGGAGAGTCGGGTAGCCCCGGCCGGCGGGTATCACTGGCCAGTGTTAGTTTCAAACAATCCCGCGCACATAGGTAAACAAATAACACGCCACAATGACCATAGCGCCATTTAGCCGTATAATCGAATCAACCCGGATGCGACCGCCGAGCGAACAACACGTTACAATCGTTCATTTACCTGTGCCTATATTGTAAAGTGCGCCGTTTACATTTTGAACTCAGTTATTGTTTATAAAATGTAAGTACTTCACCATTATTTATTGATTATCCTTTAAGATATTGATTCAAGTCTATACGTTAGGTTAATAATTTAGGTTATCTTTATTGACATTTTTAATATTAAATAAAAACATAGAATATGGTGGTCGGGTACCACCGGACACGATGTTGTCGGGTAACCCCGGACATTATTAGATGGAGAAATGTTTAGTTATTGTAATGTAGTGTTAAAGCAAGTGTGTAAAATATTGTTGTATTTTGCAGAATCACTTCAAAATTGCCAAAAGTCAAAGGGAATAATTACACACAGAGGAAATTGGGATGAAAATAAAATGAAACAGGCTATGCCATATGTCCAGGAAAAAAACTACATCCGTGAGAGAAGCAGCTGAGAGATATAAGGTGCCCAGAGCAAATGAATTGCTCAAACAGTTGACTCCTTTTCCTGATGCTTCTAAGAAACGTCTTGCAGTGCGTTCCCGAAAAACACACACGAGTGAGATTCTGACATCTTCGCCTTTCGAAAACGCGTTAGCAGAGAAAAAGGCTGCAAACCAATAAAAACAAGGTGGCAGTTAATAAAATGAAAACAAAGAGGAACATTCAAAGTTTGGTTCATCAAAAAAGAGACCAGGATACAGAATGCATCATTTGCGGAAAAACGTTCCCACAAGACTGGATTCAGTGTCATAAATACGAAAACTGGACGCACGAAGCGTGTGTGGACATTGGCCCTTCGGAGTAATACTACTTTTGTGATGTATGTAAGGCCAAAAAACGGTTTGGTCATCGTTAAATCTATGTCCGGGGCTACCCTCCAAAAATGTATCCACTGAAAATTTAAGCTTGATTTCAAGACTTGATATAAGCTAAGATAATGAACCTATCAGATTGTTACTTAATTATAATTGTGAGAGATATTATGTATTTACATTCTAGCATTATAATAAAGATTTAAATCAGCTGATTTTCAAAATGTCATGAGTTTTATTTATGTGGCCTGGGCTACCCGCCTCACCCCTATCAACAACGAGGCCATCGGCCAGCCTAACGAGCCACGGCTCGATAGTTGGTTTTATCCTCCGAAGCTCAGGAACCAAATGCTCACCAGATTGAACAGTGCAACCTCTATTTAAAACAAATCCCCCCCCCCTCAATGTCTGCGACTTGGTAACAGCGCATGACGGGAGGAAAATATTGGCAACATTGCAATGATGTAATGTATGCACACGCAAATTCAATAACATAAATTTATTTAATTCTACAGCAAACTTCATTTGTCGTCAACGCAGCGGCGTAGTTGTTGGATACGACCACGCCGCTCATGGCGCAATGTAGTCGCACAGTATGACGTCATTCTTGCTTGGCAGAGGAGGTCCAAACCAGGGTGAAAATATACCTTTCTAAGAGAAAGTTTGGGAGGGTGTTGTTGATCCTGGGATTGTAGATTCGGGGATTTAACGAATTATATATTCTCTTCATGACCAAGCTACCATCGGACAGTTTTATACAGTTTACATCAGACGTGATTGGGTGCGGTCTAAACTTAAGCTGTGTGTTGTAACGAAAAATTTTACCAGTCTTATTCATTTTGTCGTAAACGTATTTTTTTTGTAGTAGGAATGAGTGATTTGCGTGTTATCATTTTTAGCTAGGAGTCTTCCTGATGGATAAATATATTATAAAAAAGTGAAAAGTTGGTGATGAACAGGTAGGTGATACAGACAGCGGTGAAACATATGTGGTTTATGGTGCAGGCCCTAGTAAAATTCTGGAACAAACTGACATTTCGCAGGAGTTTAGAAAATTATTTGAAATGCCTAATGAGACGGGAAAACAGAAACGGGTAAAAAAAATTGTGTAAGTTCAATAGTGCATAATTTTCAGATCCATTTTTTAAAGATTGGTAAGTCCAGAAAATTCCTAAGAGGCAAAGAAAGGCGTATCGAATGATATTGCATATTGTAAAGTCTACGACACTTATATTATAGCACACAAGTATGACGTTTTTCATCACAGTAAATCAGAAAAACACAAACAAAATATTTAAAATATCGCTAAACACAGAAACTGTTACACATGGTAATTTCAGAAACATAGGACAAAGTTAGGAGGGCAGAACTGGGACTTAAAGGGCTTCTGGCAACAAATTATTTGCCTTTTCTTTTGATGGACACACTAGCACTTTCGTGTGCCGACATTTTTCCAGATTCGGAAATTGCAAAAAACATGTTCCTTCAACAAACTATGGCAACTTTTTAAATGAAGGAATCTATGGGACAGTACTTCGAGATACGTCTATGTGACAAACTTCGTATTCCAGGTAGTTTTTTTCTCCATGATAATGGATGAAACTACAGATCAGGCTTCGACTAAACAATGTGCTATTACTGTTATATATTATGATGAAAATAGCAGTACCGTAAAAACTAGATTTCTTGATATGTTGGAACCAAGTTCTGGCACTGCTGGCAATCTGTATAACTGCCTAACGCAATGTTTTCTTAAAAAAAGGTATTCCATTATCAAACCTGATTGAGTTCGCTTCTGATACAACCAATGTTATGGCAGGAGCAAACCATTCTGTTTTCTGTGTTCTTAAAGAGTATATTCCTGACATAGTATGCATTAGGTGCTCCTACCACATGATTTATCTTGCCCTTAACAAATTTTAAGTATTATATTCTGTTTAAGCAAAACAAATGGCTATGTAGGTTGTGAATAAAACTTTTTACATTAAAACTGTGTTATTCATTTAAGTATTATCCTAGTTTGTTTAAATTGTCCAGTATGTAATTTTATAATTTACATTTTAGTGCCATTCAATTTTGAAGCCATCTACAGTTCGTTATTTATTTTACCATAATTATTACAATATTAATATGTTAGCGACAGGATATTAGGTAATTTAGTATTTTAAAACTGAATACTAAACTAAGTTACCCAATAAGTCACTGTTTTAATATACAGGTCAAGTGACCTTTTTAGTAAATAAATAACCAAATTGGAAATGGCCTTAGGCGGTTACAATAATTGGTTTGGCACTTTTGTATATTTATATTCACTTTATAAAATGTTCATGTTCCTACCACATATTGCATGCAAATGGTAGAATGGCAAACCATCTACATTTTTATAACGTTGTCCCTTATTTTCAGATAGGTGGTATTCTTGTAGCATTAAATGCGGTGTATGTTATACCATTAAAAGAAATTATCTCAAACTTGATGGGCTGAAGTACTTACCTACTTCGTTCGCTAAATTTGCTATATATGTTTAGTAGTTCGTCAGTAAGGCACTGCGACCAAACCAATTATTTCTATAGCCTTGCGTCATATATCAGGAACTACTTCACCTACTTACATCAACTATGGTGGGAAATTTCTTCTGCTTGAACTATTTTTCTAACACGTGTCCAAGCCTTTGAGTGCCACGTCATAATTAATTATTTTCGTGTGTAGAAGAGAGTCGACTACTTATAAACGACGGTAACTTCTTGTTTAATACTTAGATCTGCTTTCCACGCCTAACTGAAAAGAAAATCACAAAGTTTTGAGATACATACAAACGTGTTTTGAAAAGGCTTTTAACATCTTATTTCTGCACTAAAGAAAATTTTTTTAATACTACGAGAGTGACAAGTTTGTTAAAAAAAATTGGGACGGTTGTTTGAATATTTATTCCCAAAACACGCCAGCTTTCCATTTCTTGCCCTGTGGCCTATTGCAGTTTTATACGTTATAATATGCTATGTACAAGCCGTTTCTTAGATAGTCTGAAAGGCCATTAATTATAAGTTATTAAAGCACTCAATAATTTTGAGAAGGTGAAATAAAGCATTAAATGCGTAACATAAAATAAATCAATATGCATCGTCTTCTTTACTAGCAATAGAAAATTACTTTTAAACAGCGCTATAACAATTAATGAAAAATATAAAAAATTTATGCAAATAAGTTTAAAGAAAATTCTCTAAATGTAAGTAATTATTATTTATTTTCCTTCGACAACATTTAAACAAGAACTATGAAACTGCAGCAGAACAACGGACCATTTCTTCCTCTTTTCGTTATGTTACGAAATATGCAAGAAACATTGGGTAATGTCATTTTTTTCTAATAATAATTTGGCAAAACAGGTAACTGGGCATAAATGTGTCTCTTAAAAAAAAACCAATCATCGTACAGAATATGAGGAAGGTCAAAAGGGCATTTGGCCCAATATTTTGCCAAAAAAAAACTTTTTGACCAATGGTGCGAGCCTACGGCATTGCAGCCATAAATAAATATAACTGTGTGAAATATGAGCCAGGTTTTATTTCGAAATAAATAAGCACTTGTGTTATTTCTGCCTAGTTTTAATTTTTTTTAACGTTTTATATCCTCCCGCCGCTCCTAAAATTTGATTCTTCCCAGAGCCAAATGACTAGCTTGGATGTATCATAAAAGTGGCAATGAAACTGTTATCTTATGCCTAGTATTATGTTAATATGTGAAAAACATGAAACCAATCTCTGAAGCCGCCAGTAAATAAACATTGCACGCTTAATAAGACGTTATCGCATAGAACGTATTTTCACAATTCTTTGCCAGCGTTTTTGAGTGTTATTAAAATTGGCGCAACTAATGACAGGAATTATTTTTCAGTGGCTGCTATAGAAGTTTTGAATTAACATAATGCAGGTGTGATTTTATCTGCTATGAACGTATGAACCTACCATAAGCTTAATATCAGGTGGACTGATTTTCGTCGTCTGTGGATGTCCTCAACACAGGCTCGCGATTTACCTACAGAAATGTCTAAATCAGATGTTTAAACAGTAACGCGGATATTTGTTCAGATTTAGTTTTCTAACAGACTTAGACTATCATTTTTTAAAAAAAGCAAATTATTATCGTACTCATTAATTCGAGGTACTTCGGACACTGGGGGTAACATGGAACAATTTACAGGAATTTTCGTTTGTACATATGCCA
Organism: Clitarchus hookeri; assembly: GCA_002778355.1. Classification (NCBI taxonomy): domain Eukaryota; kingdom Metazoa; phylum Arthropoda; class Insecta; order Phasmatodea; family Phasmatidae; genus Clitarchus; species Clitarchus hookeri. The sequence goes on along the minus strand of NQII01001888.1, from coordinate 363,549 downwards.
GCCCTGAAGTGAGTTGTCCAGTTGCAAAACTCGGTAAATCCGTTTTCGGCCAAAAATTATTTATCATATCCAATTTATTCTTTGCATGGCCCTCTATGAGCTATTGTAATGTAATATGCTTAAAAACCCCTCTACCTTATGTTAAATTGACACCAAAATCACTGTACTGAAGCAGAACTGTGTGCACCCATCACAATACTTTGTGCATCCATCCTTTTCACAATGTTGCAAAACCGGTTACATCCACAGCAAAAATATCCATTCAGAATCAATACAATAGCAAAATTTCGTAAATCCGTATTCAAACAGATGCATAACTTGACATATCACGAGTATATTGCCGAGATGTTTCTTGTGCCTGTTCAGATATTACCAGACAACTGTAAAGTTATTGTTGAATACTGTGTGCTAGGTTATGATTTTCCTCTGTTTTATTTAGTTTAATTTCAGTTTAAGTGTTAAATGACGGAAAAAGATAATGAAATACAAATTTAAGCAGCAGTTAATGACCCAAAAAATAACAAGAACTGATTGCCAAACTTGCTTTGCACAAAACAAAGACTAAAGCTTTCTTTGGCACATAGCAAAATGTATGAGAAGTAACACTAACTTTTGTATGCCAAAAAAAAACTAATATTGCCGAAAGTGCCCGACCTAAGTGCGTATTACAGTAGACAAATATACGTCTACAATTTTACTGTGGGCCAGGGTTCATCAAAATCACATCAGAAGAAAGATAAAACTTATTTCTGTGCATGGACGAAAGTTTACTTTGCAAAAGAGTCTAATAAAATTGTATATCCTATCCATCACAGGTTAACATCAACAAATGTGAGTGATATCAACACCATCCGCCTCATAACGGAAGGGTGTGGAGGTCAAAATAAAAATCTGATAATGATACATATGATCTGCTATTGGTTAACACAAGAGGCTCCACCCACTGGGAGGTGAATAAAGGTTTACTACCCTGTTGTTGACCATTCATTTCTTGCACCTGATTGCATTTTCGCCCGCCTTGAAAAAGCATTGAGAACGAAACCCACAGTTGTTGACCCGAATGAATACTATGAACTAAGGACATGGTGCTGCCATACATCTAGATACAAATTGCGTAAATGCTGGCTGGAAAGCAGCTGTTAGTGAGATCATCAAGCCACCAACTCAGTGGCATTTCAAATTATCCCCAGCACAAAGAATTGTCGCCACACATAGCAAACACGGAAATGTTCTAGTAAGAGGTGAAGTTAACTACACCATTGACTTAGGGAGAACATAGGCATCTGTATACGTGTGCAAGAGTTACTCAACACGCAAACCAGAAAGTATAGAAATGGGACTAAAACTGAATGATGCGAAGCTGAACGACATAGACAACCTGCTTGGCAATCACTTTGGGAAATGCAGAGATGATTCAGGACTTGATTTTCGTAAGAAGGTGATTGATGATAGTACGGAAGGTAACCGTGTAGGAGCAGATTGATATTTTGAGATTGTAGATGTCAGCGAGCTGCCAATGTAAAGAACTTGCATGGTCTTGGGAGCTGATGCTACTGTAACATAATATTATTTATTATATCGATATTTTTATTTCCATTTAGTTTTATAGTAAATAGATACTGTGTGAATAAATGTTGCCGTTCAAGTTGAATATCTCAGATAATAAAAAGTGTTTTTGATACTTTGAAAATTCAAATTTTCGTTTGTATAAGTATTCTGTATATAGGTAATTAAATTAGGTTACAGGCTGTGGACTGGAAAATTATCACTTTTTTAACACAAGCTACAACAGCTGATAGTTTACTGTGTATTTAAAAGTAATAGTTACTTTATATTTCCGGTCAAATTATAATAGTTTTCAATAAAATTTATTTTAAATTCCTTGATATATAAATCTTTCAGAACTTGTACAGTATGTGTTGGGTTTTGTGGTTTCTTGTTGCATACATTTCTATAACTGCACAATAAAAATTCTTATTAAGATATTACAGATGCAAAACTCGTTTACATAACTAATTTCAGACACAAAACTCGGAAAGTGCAATCTTAATTTTCGCAGTAACCCTGACAAGACACGCAATGTATTTGTGAAATTTACATAAAATGTTTCTGGCCACCATATACAGACACCACCAAACCACCAGCATCTTAGTACGAGTTTTTGTCATTAACTGAACATTTTCCTCTCGTATACATATCCAGTTTTGCAACTGTACGTTTAAAGAAGAATTACACAGTTTCATAAAGTTCGTTGCTAGCAATACTGTATCGTCCATTGTATTTTATTTTAGAACTGTTGTATGGCCAAAAAAAAATTTCAAGTATCGCAAGTTACCCCGATGTCAAGTGGCCTAGCTGTCGTTTCTTAGATTCATTACGCCCTGGTCGAAATAAGTGTAATTAACATTTCATCGCACATATTTGTGAGAACACTTTGTTAACGTTAGACCAAAACACAAGATTTTGACAGTCTCGATGGTGAAATAGGCGTTTAAATTGATACCTGCCCAATGCTATGGTTTATAAGTAGGTATTGAATCTGCTCTCTGCGTAAGGCACCAGCAATTGAGGCTAGCCCTCAGTGTTAGGGCGTAGGAATACGTCGACACTATTGTCTCTAGGTCCAATTTACTAATAAATTCACCTCGGTTTTAGGTTACCAATAAATAAGTTTTATTAACGCTTAACAGGGCCACTTATACATGTACACACGAGACAACACTCCCCTTCCCTTTTATACATAGGCTCCGTATTGTTTGGCGCGGCGCTTCGCGTCGAGGAGGGGGGGAGGCAAGATTCTTCACACTCGCTGGATGACTCTACTTATCTGGATGGAGGCGCTGTCTTCTCTCGGCTGGCGACTTGGGACTGCTCCAGCACTTGGTGGGCGTCTCGATGCCTGATCTCGAAGCTCCTCCTCCCGGGTCCACTCAGCACTCGTCGTCTGACGACGGCCGGCTGCAGTTGTCGTCTTCTCCCGAATTCGCTCCACCCTCCTAGATTCCCGTCGGCTGACTGCCGCGTTTTCTCGGACTCTTCCCGTCGCACGTCCCGTTTGACGGCCTCCGACTGAGGTTGACGTCGTGATGCATTTTCGATCCGGACGCCTCACTTCAGGTCCTCCGACTGACTGACTCGTTCACGTCTCTCAACTGACTGCCTGATCGATCCTCGACTCGTTTCGTCCGGCTCCGACCCGGACGCCTCGCTTCAGGTCCTCCGACTGACTGACTGACTGCTCGATCCTAGACTGACTGATCCGTTCCTCCCGCTCTCCCGTCGTTTTGTAGGCTCCATCGCCATATTCAACTTGCACCGTCCCTGCACGTGGCCGGGGTGCTTGCCGCGTCCCCCCTGAGTCGTAAAACACGTGGCCGCTGCTCCTGTGGTCCACTGTCGGCCTGGCATCGCCCCTTGATTCTGGCCTGAAAGTTTATTGTTCTGTTCTGCACGTGCGGGAACTCTTGGGTGGCCCCTTTGGTTCAGCGCACGTGTTGTTTTTATGCCTCCGGATATCGTGTCGTTATTCTCTCAGTACGCCTGCTAAAAGCTCTCTATGTTTATTGCTGAAACTAGTTCGGGAAAGACTCAGCCGCTGGTGTGGGCTCAGCGTTCCTTGGCAGCTGCGAGATGCAGCTGCATCTGCCTTCCTCCGCACGTGGTCGTTCCACCGGGCCATCCTGGCGCCATTCTCCCATCATGTCCGCAAAACCCTTAATCCTTATTGTGGTCGTCCACCTGCGAGCTTCGCCAGAGCGTGTGTTCTGACGAATAAAATATAGGGACGCAGAATGTGTCAAGTTAAACTTGCGTAACTGACACTGACATACTGCATCACCAACACAATGGTCCACGGCACGCTCTGCCTTTTAACTTCATGTCCTCTGTTCAATCATATAGTCTACGACTAGGTGTCACCACCACAGGCACTCACATTTCCTTTTTTTTTATTTCGTGTATAGTTTTCCTTTGCCATTATATCCCGAAGGAATAACTGGTCGAGGGAGATGAGGTAAAGAGCGGTTAAATTACCAAACTAACTTAATCTTAGTTCTGTAAAGGGCATGTATTTTCATGGATTGTACGAAACTCGAATCTTAAACCTTTCGAATTAAAGGCCTAGGTGATTACTACTATAATTACGAAAAATATAATTTTACGCAAATAGAATAATAGTTTCTCGTGGCAAACCGAACGCAGATCTGTTTAGCTTTTAATTAAAAGCAGCGTTTACGCAATTAAACGCAGTAGAGCTGTACAGATGACTAATAGTAATAACACAGATGTTCCAGTTTGTCTAACTAATGTGTATGTTTAATATAAATCGCTAGTCGAGAATTATAATTATTGCCGGTAATATCGGATGGAAAATTGCAGTATATTGTGTTTCAAAATGACTTGTAATTACAGCGGGTTTTATTTCACGGTAGCCAGTAGCATAATATGTTAGGAATTAAAATAATTCTGAAATTTGCTCCTACGTAAATAATTTACGTTCCCAGATACTCTGTGGATATTTGTTTTTAAGGCTATGTTTTATTGTAATGTAAGTCGTAGTTTTATTGGAATCCAAATGAAAAAGTGGAGACTTTGAAAGTAGTAAATACATTTAAATATGTTGTAGCATTTTTGCCAGCATATCCCATCCTTCCAAAGAAGTGTTGAAAAATACCTGGTTTATAGACTGCGTCGTTTGCTATTGTTAGGCGCTGCAGTGGCTGAAGTAAGTATTCATCTTTCCACAGACTTATGAGTAGATATAAAATAAGACATCTGGTAGTGGCACAAGTATCATGCATCACGATTCAGGATTCACCTGCCAACTCGCTTGACAAGGCGGACGCGCTGGTACGGCCATATTATCAAGAAAATTGCCTGTTTCGCCCTAAAAATCGCTTCAAAAATTATTTTACCCAAAAATATGTTTTTTCACCAAAAAAAATGAGAGAAAAAATGGAAAAATGAGGAAAGCGGATTCGAAACTCTGTGGTGCGAGAACAGAAAAGTCGTCAGAGGAGCAAGAGGATTCGAGCCTCATAGCGGAATGACCCACTTAATCCTCACAGCAGTAAAAGAGGATTCGAAGCTCCGGGCCAGGTTTAGCGGACTGGGCGGATCAACGGACGTGGCGTCCTCCCCCAACTTACATCCAACACCTAGCACATCCTCACCACCATACCTCCACCCCTCCTACTCACCACACACCTCTTCGCCACTGCCTCACCCTATCCCCCCAACCACCTCCACAGGAAAATTATAATATATCAAGAAAAATCTTTTTTTTTTTTAATTGAGGAACATATAACATTACACCACCCTCCTCCGCACACATAACCACACTTATATATTCCCCACGCCACGCTCAAACACCGCCACCCCACTGTCATAAAAATTCGAGAATAATCGTGAAAAGTGGAAAAATTAATGTTAAAAACAAAAGATTGTATAATATTACCTCGATATCCCCTTACTCTCACACAAACCTCACAAGCCAACACTCCAACCCTTCGCCGCCATTCACCCAATCATCAAAGTTGAGAGAAATAGTAAAAAATTGAAAAAATTTTAAAAATCGAGGAACATATAACATTACCCCACCCCCATCCCACTCGATCACATCACCCAAATCAACAACCCCTACCACACACCTGCCCTCCACCCAATCATACAAAAATGAGATAAAACAACAAGAATATAAAAATAATTCTAAAAGTCGTTGTTTGTTAATGACCTTGACGTTAATCCCATTAAACTTTACCTCAAAAAATCGAGAAAAAAAATTGTAGAGAATCGAAAGGAACTCGTAAAATTTTTGCAAAATATTACATCACTGACTTCTAAACCCATATTGGATTGCAATAACCTTGACAATGGCCCCAATAACCTTAAACTCAAAAAATCAAGAAGAAATTGTAAAAATTCTAAAAAAAAAACTTAAAAAACATACAGGAAAAATTACATACCTACTGTGAAAACCCAATTTGGATGTGTGTAACCATAAAAGTTCAATTATCCTACAAATGGCAGAGTACAGCCACTCCCTGGTACGACGATCACCAGCCGACTGGACCCACACATATATATTCCATTGGCTATATAGCCAATCAATCTCATGACCCCAAAGCGAATTATTGGCTTTACATAGCACACATGTCCCNCACATGCTAACCAAACACACAAACACATCTCTCTTCACTCCAATTCCCTCGCCATTTACTTACAATAGCTCAGCTACCATCAACATCCACGCATGCCACCAACGCACCACCTGACCCACCCTCCCACAATAACCTGCCATAGCTCGTCTCCTCACCACCCACCCTCGTCATCAACCGACCACACGACTCTCCAACCCGCTTTCTGTAAAATCCCCAATCGTTTCCTGAAGAGACTGACTCCACACAAAGTCTGGCTCCTGCCAAGACCAATTCCTGAAAGAAAATGGACAAGACCAACCCACCTAACCAACCATCTATATCAACAGTCGATGAAAACCCATCTCTAAAAAATAGCCTAATACGAATCGCGGTGCTAACTTCTTCGCACAAAAACTTCGCGAAATATTGGCGAAACTTTGCAAATCATTACAAAACCTTTCAACCAGAGCTGACCATACCAAAGGGCCTTGACAAATGACCAGGCCAACCAACCAGTTGCGAAATATTCCTCAGAAATATTGCACTGTTCATTTGTTTGCCATACATAACCCAGCCGATTTTGAACGACCCACGTAAGGCATAATAGTACAGATCCCACATAGGCCTCCCCCTCCAAATGCTCACATAAATGTGATCTAAAACAGACTCTTGCAATCGATTTACACACCACTGAATTAATAAGTCTTTCAGGGAAGCAGAACAGTCTGTATAAGAAATTGCTCACATTATTATGTATAAATAAATTTAGTTATTTTGTACAATCTATATAAAAAAATATTTCATACGTTCAATCTTTACATTTCTCAGATGTTTGCAGATCATGGATAGGAGCCAACAATCTCATCTGACATAAGCCAGATCCTTCAGTTCATCGATGATTGAAGATATTCCAACATTATGTGAGGGATCCCCGCATTTTTGAAGTTCAATCTGATGTATGGGCATATTAACAAGTTCATTGAAGTCTTCGGAAAGTACGAGTATGTAATGAACGTTCTAGACGACTTCTGCCTCCCTCACACCACTTGTCGCAGGAAAGTCGTTGGAGAAATGTGTGGAACATCAGGATAATCATCATCCTTCTCATTGGATACTTCATCAACAGTGTCGTCATGGTTATTATCAACAATGCTGTCTTTATGATCGTCTTCACCTCACGTGTCGTCCTGAATATCAAATTAACTTTTCTTTGTAGTAGTCGCATGGTCATCAATAGTATTTAGAGCTATCTATCGTGTTTTTTGAAGTTCGTCGACTTCACACGAAAGTCTTGCAACTGTACATTCTGCACAAACCGACTCTACCTCGCGTTGTAGGTTTCTCATTCCGTCATTAGCATTAACTGTCTCGAGATAAACGTTTGTGAAATCAGTACTCATAGATGCAGCAAGGGGTATTGCCGACATCACTTGCTGGTTCTCAGTAGACGAATCCTTGCAGATGTGTTCCTTGAATGAATCGTCTTGCATAAACTGCATGTGGCCATCGTCTTAAAGTTTTATCCTGCCAGTTATGTCGTCGTCTTCGAACATATTATATAATGTATTAGCTGGAGGTAACGATTGCTGTATCTTAGTGGACGAAAGAACACTACATGTGTCGGACTTTGCGGGTTTATTTAAGTGATCACGTCGAGTGAACTGTTTGGAACATTTATAGCAGATACGAATCTCATGGGATGGGTTCTTCAAATTGGCACATTGACAGCATTGTTTTCCACGTAATTTTTTTAGCTGTCGATGAATTTATGCACAATGCAAGTCTTACATGACATACGCGATTTCACATCGTCAGTGGTTTGCATCGTCTGCAAGCATTCATGAATCCGTACACTTACTCCTGCAGACTGACTCTTGCCGACTGACTCTTGCCGACTGACTCCTGCTGACTGACTCCTTCCGACTGACTCCTATCAACTGACTCCTACTGACTGACTCCTGCCGACTGACTTCTGCAGTTATATGTATTCGTCCGGAGTCTTAAAAATTTGTCATGAAGCTATGCATGACGAGGGTCGGCCGGCCGATGGGAGAATAACCTCTCCAGAAAAAATATAAGGCCGCAGTTAGTTGGAGACGAAGCTGAAGATGGAGGCGTCACTACCATCTTCACCCCTGAGGCCTCATGATTTTTCATATGCTTTCTACGGAGAAGTTATTCTCTCACCGGCCGACAGACTACCTTGCCATGCATAGCTTCATGATGTGGTATTTACGACTCCAGACGAATAAATACAGAATGCCCCATTTATCTCGGCAACCCACAATAACTCCATACCTAAGCTCGAAATGAAAAATATTTCATACAAAAATTATACAACTGGAAGGGACAAATAATAGTGCTCGGGAGTCAGCCTTATAGCATTATTTATAAGTGAGATATTAGTACTAATTTAAGTTTTTCTAAATGGCATTGTGTGTCTATTCGTCAAAAGTTTAATGAAACTCGTCAAGACCTATTCAAAAATGTATCACAATGTATATGTCTAATCGACAGATCGTTAAAAATCGCCACAGAAATTGGGACTCATAAGGGTCCATGAAAACCCATTATTCGTTGCCTTGCAGCACGATTACACTGCATGGTACGGTACATTATGATGTTGATTCTCTGCATTTGATGTAGAGGTGATATAAACAATGCAGGTACCCAGAGTTGCATATGCCAGTCCACAGAGGTTGCGCTTAGAGGAAACAAAGGAGCACACATTACTTGACGACTACTCAATCAGTCATCCGTGTGCAGTTGAACACAGTACACTGCCAGATGAGAGTTTTTATAACGAAAATGTACTCCAATAACGAGTATGTAGTAATGCTTCTCATCTATGGAGAATGTAAGTTAGCAGATCAATGTGTCATTATTTTACAGTATAGTGTAGTACATTCAAGTGAATTGTACTGAAAAACACACACAGTTATGTTATTACCATTATCAATAGCTTGGTTTCCTCACTCGTCATTCATTTTGTTGAAGGTCAGCATAATGCTCTTCAGGTGGATCAACTCTACAGGGAGCCATGCCCTGACAAGACCCTACCATCCAGATGGATGTTTTCCTGCCTCGTTGTGAAGCTTTGTGAAACGGGCAATTTGAACCCACAGCAACGCAATCGTCTTAGAACTCGCACAGATAAAGCTACTGAGGTTGCTGTTCTCGCTGCTGTAGCAATTAATCCACACATCAGCACATGCCAACATGAAAGGCGAAATTAACATTCCGAAAATGAGTGCATATCGTATTCTTAAGCGCCATGCATTCCATCCCTATAATGTACACTTACACCAAGAACTTCTAGGGGATGATTTCCAAAATTATGTAGAGTTCTGTCAATGTGCACAGCATCACATTATTATGAACCCGAACTTTTTTTCGGGTGTTCTTTTTACCGATGAATCGTCATTCTTCAACTCAGGCCAAGTGAATACGAGTAACATGCATTATTGGTCAGTCGAGAACCCACGATAGCTTCATGGGTTCTAGATCAATGTAGAGATAACGTCTGGCATGGGATGATTGACAATAAGGTAAAGGGCATTATTTCGAGAATGGTGACCGAAATGGCAGGGAGTATGCCACCTTCATACAAAACATTCTTCCTGATCTTCCGGAGGAGATATCTCTAAGTAAAATAATGATGATATGATTCCAGCACGATGGATGCCCTGCACATAATGCCACATAATGCTGTGTATGCACATCGTGTTTTGGACAGAAAATATTCTGGTAGGTGGAGGACAAGTTCAGTGGCCTGCACAGTATCCTAAACTTAACCACCCTGGACTTTTTTTCTTTGGGGTTACCTCAAAGGCGCTGCTTATTGAAATATTCCAACAATTCCAGAAAACATGCAGGAACGTATTGTGCATGCTTGTAATGCTCTTCAGCAGGCAACACTAGAGGAATCAGTGTTATCATTCATCCAATGACTGAACTTGTGTATAGCTGTCAATGATCACCTATTTGAATATATATATAATATGAATGTTCTACCCTCTGCAGTATCCATATGGATAGTACTACAAATGGGTAGTAGAAATCCCACTTTCTGTGTCATATTTACTGTTCATGTTATGAAAGTGTACATTGTGCTATATGTTTAAATAATTCTTGACAAGATTCATTGAACTTTTAACCAAAATATTCATGGTGTCATTTAAAAAACTGATGTTAGTACTCGTATCTCACTAATAAATAATGCTATACGCTGTCTCTCCAGGAGTGTTATTTCCCCCTTAAAGTTATACAATTTTTGTATAAAACACTTTCCCATTTGAAGCCCCTGTATGGAATTATTGTGGGTGGTCAAGATAAATGGGACATATGTGTATATATATGCATATAATGGCAAGAGTCAGTCTGCAGGGGTCAGTCAGCAGGATTCAGTTGGCAGGGGACAGTCGGCAGGAATCAGTCGGCAAGAGTAAAACGGCATGAATCAATCTGCAGGAGTTTGTCTGCAGTAATCGGTTTGCAGGAGTCGGTCTACAGGATTCGGTCTGCATGAGTCGGTCGGCAGGAGTTGGTTGGCAGGAGTTGGTCGGCAGGAGTCTGTCTGCAGGAGTCTGTCTGCAGGAGTCGATCTACAGGAGTCAATCTACAGGAGTCGATCTACAGGAGTCAGTCGACAGGAGTAAAGTATATGAATGAATGTATACTTGATTATGATGTTGGTTAGAGTGGTGTGGTGAGCAGAGGAGGGTGGTGTAATTTTATGTTCTTCGATTTAAAAAAAATTATATTTTTCTCAATTTTTATTATTGTTCCTGGTAGTGATCGTTGGTGGGAGGGAGAGGTCGTGGAGAAGATGTGTAATATGAGTGGGAGGGGTGGAGGTATGGGGGTGAGGATGTGATAGATGCAGGATGTGAGTTGGGGGAGGGTGCCTCGTCCGCTGATCCGCCCAGTCCGCTGGACCTGACTCGGAGCATTGAATCCTCTTTTACTGCTCTGAGGATTAAGTGGCTCATTCCGCCATGAGGCTCGAATCCTCTTGCTCTTCTGAGGACTTTCCGGCTCTCGCAATGTGGAGCTTCGAATCCACTTTCCTCATTTTCATTTTTTTTTTTAGAAATGTTTGAGTAAAAAATGTGATTTTTGTGTAAAATAATTAAATTCTGAAGTGATTGGAGGGAGGGTGAGATAATTAATTTCTGAAGAAATCGGTGGGATGAAACAGTCCATTTTTTAATAACACGGCCTTCCCATACTGCCGCTGCTGCGCGCGGCCGCGACCGCCTAATCAAGCGAGTTGACAGGCGAATCCTGAATCCAAATGTATGATACATGTGCCGGATCTCTCTTTTTATATCTACTTGCTATACATTTTTTTCCTTTGGGAACAATAATAAATAAACAGAAAGAATGTGCACTTAACATTTCACCCCAAACTAGTATTCGTCTGCAATACATAAAGCCATTTTTATTTGTCTTATTTTACAGTCTACCTGGTGGGACTCACTTTCTTCAATATTTTCAATAGCATCCGTGGTATTTTTTTCACTGTGTTGTTGGTTCTTTTTGTTTGTATCTTCCTCCATTCGTCTAATAATATATCGTGGAGACTGTTTTTTTTTTCTAGATGGTGTGCATTCGTGTTCTTTTATTGTAGACTATGTCACAAATTCTTGATGGTGTTGATGTCCGTGAATACAAATGTTTTGCCATTTAGTATGCCGTGTTATATAGCAACCACAGCTTTGTGTTTAAGGCTGTTGGTTTAGGATCGTTATCTTGGGTGAAGACATAGTTCCCAGAAGTCCCATATCGTTGACGCACTTGGGAGGTGAGGCTTCAGAATATAAATGTAGAGTTTGTGGTCCATGGTTATACCTATGAAACACAACTAGCCTACTCCATTAGCATCCATACACCCCCAAACATGTATGGAACCTTCGCCATGTTTCGTTGTAGCTGCCTGTGTGTCTAGTTCACAGGTTGTTCTCCGCCAATCAATATCTGCCTATATGACTTGAAAAGGTTGTATTTATTTTCATCTTTAAATACGGCCTTCACCCAGTATTTATAGCCATGAAGTTCCCTAGTNCGTTTTTTTTTTTTTTTTTTGTTTGTCTGACCGATATAGGGCTTCCTTTGCGATGTTTGGCCATTATATACACTTCCATGAAGCACATTTCCTATCGTTTGAGCTGTGACACGCTTTCCTAGTTCCAGTTCAACGTTAGCTGTAATTTTTGGAGCATTCACCTACGGGTGTACTTTAACTTTCCTACTATGTTACGTTCTTCTTTTTGCGTTGTACTAGAAAGGCGACAACTTCTTGTTGTGATACGTTCTAGTGCCATGAAACCTCTAGATGATGATGTTAACTTTACTGATGGATCTTTACAGAACCTTCCCTTTAAAAAACTCCTTCCTGCATTTTCTTCTTTCTTCTTCAGCTGTGTCGTAATATTTTCGTTCCATTTTAGGTCAAGGCTGTCACAAAGTGTTCATTGATGAAAACAAGCTGCCTTCTTTCCTAATACGTCACATGAAAGGCGTCTGCTGTGAGTGAGTCATAACACTTTGTTGCCTAGACGAATACTTTAACTTTGTGGGAATGAATACAGGGAAGTGGTGGTAACCAGACTTATACTCCAGGCTCCGTCGACAGGTGGAGTCAAGATGGTGTTACCGATGTTCTCAGGGCTTTAGGGTAGTCCGCCCGGAAGTACGCCGTTCCCTCTGTGATGGATGTCGTTGAGTCATCCCAAACATGATAATAGAGTCAGGCTCCCTCGTGCCTGATACCTGTGTTGTAGAGTTTATTGGGCCTATTTAGGCTGACCCACACGCCTTACACTGCTGTTCAATGAAATTTTATAGATATTGTGCAAATTTAGGCTGATGAAGGAACATCTGGAAGGTGGGTTGTAGGGGACCCGTGCCCCGAAATGCCAATAAGGCGGTGAGTAGAAATAATACGACGCGGTTTACTTACACGTGTATATCTTCCTTTGCACAGAAACTCTACGTTCACCTCAATGAGAATATATAAGCAGGCCCTGGGCACTCGCACCCGCCAGGTGGGCTTAGCTGCTCTGAAAACGCGTTACCGCGACATGAAAATTTTAGGTGAAAAAGTTATGCTTCCCCGGGCGATGCTGTTCCCAGGGAAGGAGGGGTGGCGTCTCCGGGTGCGATGAAAACAAAGGTTCCGGTTGAATTAAGAAATAATTACGGAAAACTAAAAGATTATTACAAAATACGTGAATGCACCCGGATCGTGACGCGGTGCAGGCCGGCCCCTCTGACTCTCGAACGATGACTGACTCACTGCGGCACGCGCGGGCGCCCATAAGGAAGGCGGCCGCGCGCCCCTAACGTTCTAGATTGTTCTACAATCCAATGTACCTTGCAGTGATGGGATAATGAATCAAAACAATAATTCAACGCCTACAAGTCAAGAAAACAAACAGAAAAAAATTCTAACATACCAATAAAAAGCAACATTAAATTATAGAATTAATACACGCATTTTAGGTAGCTGCGAAGCGTATTAATTTAAAGAAATTTATAATAAAACTATTTCAAAGGTCTGTCTTCTCATACTATCTGCACGTCCCTGTGTTTGTTTTTATTTATTAATTGAATAAATGAATTATTGCCCTGCAATTTATTTTAAAATATCACTCGAACATTCTCCAGGATCATGTTCGGCACCTCACCGGGTGAGTTCAAATCGCCATAAGGTGAGTGCAAGTAGAATGAGCACTGCGATGGTGCGTTGTAGAGATGAAGGGGGTGGTGTGCATGGAGTGACAGGTGGTCTGGGGAAGCATAGGACGCTGTCCGTAGTCAACTGTTTGACGTCCGAGTGATATGCCTTACAAAATTCGTGTTCTGACTGTACATAACAGAACATATTAGCATACATTAAAGTTTTTTTAGAAGTATGCTTATAAACGGCCTCTGGACAGCCCATTTGGCAGTTATTTCTTTGATTTTCATATAGAATTTACATTAATGTAATGGAACTATACCCAGACGAATACTTTTTTGAACCACTGTAGTTGAGTTTTTTCATTTGCATTAGAAAAGCAATGTAAAAACCGAAAAAGGTGCACAAACGTGACCAAAAAACGTACTTCTAAACCAAATTAAATAAATAAAATGCACATCAGTAGAATGATTATCTGCGTTTGGGCACAAGGGCGTGGGGCGTCAAAGAGTCGAAGCCAACTGCCACCATCTTGAATTTCCCTTTTCACTCAAAATGTCCCTTTTCCCCCTCAAAATGTCCCTTTTTCCCTTAAAAATGTTCCTTTTATCTTCAAAATTTACTTTTTTACCTCAAAAATTATGTATACATAAATATATAAATATGAAATTATTCTAATTTAATTTTATACATAATTATGTATAATAAATATGGGATTATAAATTTTTTTAAATAAACTTTATACATAATAATGTATATATATAGATAATAATATGAAGTTATTTTTAATTAATTTTACACCTTATTATGTATATCTAATTATGGGAATATATAATTACTTTTAATTTCTATATTTACATATACATATGCCTGCAAGCATATTTAAATAACATATTGTTATGTAAGTATCTGCGTGTTTTCTTCTGGGGCTAACAAGTTTGTGGGTTTCCTCAGAGTGCTCCCATATTTTTTTACATATAAATTTTATGGTGGAAGGCCTTTTGTAGGCACAAACTAGGCTGTTTGCTCTAAAAATAACCGCATTTATATAGAAAAATTAAAGTTGACGTTCTAAAACAGTGAGGTGAACATCGATTTGGAAGTGCTCCCTCATCATACCACGAAGATGAATTGCGAATACGAAGGCCTGCCTTTGAAATCACCGTTCATGGAGCCGCAACCTGGATCATCACTAACTGGTTGTCGCCAGCGCCGAATCTGCGATCGAGTTTTCACCTATGGTTAAAATCCTCGTCGGCATGAGAGAACGGCCTGCACGAAGAGCCCTTTTCGTGCAAAGAAGCATTACGACATTGGTCCCATGCAGTATGTGCAAGGCGATACATTGAAATAACATACCGATATCTGCAAGGATTCGTCTACTGGGGGTCAGCAAGTGTTGCTGGTAATGCATTTTGCTGCATCGTTTGGGTACCTGTTCGACAGGCAATTATGATGAGACAGTTAATACTAAAGACGGAATGAGTCAGTAGAGTCGGTTTGTGTGGAATGTACACTTCCAAGACTTTCGCGTGAAGTCGTCGAACTTCAAAATAAACGGTCGTCGGCTGTAAATACTGGTGAGCATACAACTCCTGCCACAAATGAAAGCAAATTTAATATAGAATACAAAACAGGAGGTGAAGATGACCATGAAGAGAGCATTGATGAAAATGAACATGAAGACAGTGATAGTGCTTAAGACGATGATTAAGACTTTCTCGATACACTTACACACCCCTCCAACACATTTGCTGCAACAAGCTATATGAAGAAGGCAGAAGACGCAGATAATACTGGCTACCTATATCCCGAAAACCCTAATGAAGTTATGATATACTCAGATATTTGATAGACTAAAAACGTGGGGATCTCACGCACATTAACGAGACATCTTCAATCATTAGTAAACTGAAGGATCTGGGATATATCGCATGATGTGATGACCTGCTTTCCTCTAAAATTGTAATTACAAAATAGCAATAAATTATCACTATAAATTTATTGGTTTTCCTTTATTTTTGCGTGTCACGTCCTTTTTCCCTCACAACTTTAAAGTGGTGCTATGAGCACACGATTATTAACGGAAAGATCTGCATATAGAATGATAATAATGACTTTAGTATAAAAATGCATGGATAGTTGACTGCATACAAAACATTAATTTTGTCGACATGTACAAATTTGGAGACAGTTGGTGAACGAATGTAATTTCTACACATATGGGTGGGGGACAAACCGAAATATTGATCGAAGGATCAATCAAAGGATTGGGATTGATCAAAGGATTGGGATTGATAGAAGCAATTGGATTGATCGAAGCATTGGTATTGATCGAAGTATTGGGATTCATCTAAGGATTGGGATTCATCGAAAGATTAGGATTGATCGAAATATTGGCATGGATTGCTGATTGCAGTGCATGTTGTGCTGATTGTGGTGAATGTGGTGCTGATTGTAGTGTGTGTGGTGCTGATTGTGATGCTGATTGTGATGCATTTGGTGATGATTGTGGTGCATGTGGGCTGATTGTGGTGCATGTGGTGCTGATGGTGGTGCTGATTTTTGTGTGTGGTGCATGTGGTGCTGATGGTGGTGCTGATTTTGGTGTGTGGTGCATGTGGTGCTGATTTTGGTGTGTGGTGCATGTGGTGCTGATTTTGGTGTGTGGTGCATGTGGTGCTGATTGTGGTGCTGAGTTTGGTGTGTAGTGCATGTGGTACTGATTGTGGTGCGTGTGGTGCTGATTATGGTACTGATTGCAGTGCTGATTGATGGAAAATTTGCAAAATTAATTGAAATAATAATTAAAAACAAGTCTTAAATTCATTGTTTAAGTTTTTTAATATTATTTGGGGACTTTTGGATATTATGAAATTTTTTATAATTTATTTTTGCGTGCAAGGTTATCCAAGGTCATGGTCACTGGGTCAAGGTCACATATGTGAGATCAAGGTGAAGGTCATCCAGATATAACATGTTGGTTAGAGTTATCAGTGTCACCTAGCTGTTGAAAATGTTAACAAATGACAAACTAAGAAACCAATATGGCAGGTGGAGTGCATTCAACAGAATGAGCAAAGGTGAGTAGGTAGGGGAGGGGAATGTTAATACAATGTGATTGATTGGAGGGAGTCGGTCGTCTGCTGGACGTGGTGCTGTGGGAAACCTCCGAAAATGTAAGTTAAAAAAATAATTTTCAAAAATAATAAATAATATTGTTATTTATAAATTTTTATATATTCTAAGGAAATGTTTGGGATTTTTGACGAATTTTGGATTTAAATGTTAAATGTTACCGTGTTAAGGTCAAAGGTGAAAGTCACATTGATCCAATATGGCGGTAGTAGTCAGTTATAGGGTAAAGTTATAGGGTAAAGATTTTGGGTCAAGGTTGGGGTCACCTGGGTCCAACATGGCGGTTGGTTGATGTCAACATGGTGGTTGGTCTGTTCCAGTTCCTCGTCCCTTCTAAGCCCAAACATTAAAAATTGTAATTCATAATTATTAAAATAAATTTTTTTATAATTTTTTAAAAATATTTTGAATTTTTTTTTTTATTTTTGGTGATTTTTGGGTTTAAGGTCAGAGGTTATGGGGGTCAATGTCAAAAGTCAAGGTCACATGGATCCAATATATTGGAATTAGTCAATAATGTAATATGCTTGCCGACTTTATGAATTTATTCAATTTTTACCATTTTCTTGAGTTTTTGTTTTCAAGGTTATCCAATGTTATGATGATAGGGTAGAGGTCATGGGTAAAGGTCAAGGTCACTTGGATCCAACATGGTGGTTGGGTGACATCATAACATGGTGGTTGGTTGGTTTCAGTCCCTCGTTCCCTCTAAACCCGTACATTAATAATTTTAATTTTATAATTTTTTTTAAATACATTTTTAAATAATTTTTTATAAATATTTTGGTGTTTTTGGGAATTTTTTTGACTTTTTTCGAATTTTTCGTGCTCATGGTCTAAGGTCACTGGGGTCAAGGTCAAGGTCACCTATATATAGCATGGCTGACAAGATAACTGACAGAACCAAGATGGCTGATCTACTCCGGCACCGATGAATCGATTTGGCATAGGTACTTTTTTGAATGAAAAAAAGGACTTTTTGACGGTGGGAAAGGAAAATTTTGAGGGGAAAAGGAAATTTTTGAGGGAAATTTGGTAGATTTTGATGGTAAAAGGGAAATTTTAAGGGAAAAAGGGAAATTCAAGATGATGGCGGTCGGCTCCGACGCTGCGCGTCCTTGTGCCCAAACGCCGATTTTCAATCTACTCACATCGGCTGACTCCTGCTCTTGATGCTGAAGGCCGACAAGATGCGACTTACAGCCAAGTAGCCAAAGGCGAACATTCAACAGGGATCGGGGTGTTAATAGATTTTTGCGTGAAAATCATTTCAAATTCGGTCTCACGAGTGTTCTAGTCTTTTCTAATCCCGGAGAAAGTTGATTCAAAGCTGAAATAGTACCCAGTCGAGAGGCGGCCGGATATAAATGGCTGAGAGAAGGGAGGACAAGGTTAAACGGTTGGTTGGAGGGCGCCAAGCAGGTAGCTCGAGGTGACAAGCGAGGCGTAGTTATCAGCTGACTGCAGACAAATTGGGCTGGAAGCTCTCGTGCAGTCAGCTTTATGAGCCGTCAATACGGCGTCCCTCCACTCCCCATCCCTAGTTCTAAACCATCCTCCTTCTCCCTCTACTCCTGGCATCCTGCGTTTCTGCTCGGTTTCTCGCAGCATGCTCGCAGCTCAGCGCAAACAATACGATCGGTGACGGAAGACGGAGACATCGTTCAGTCCGCAGTTTTACGCTCAGAAACAATACAACATGTTCCGTGGGCGTCATTCAAACTTCGCCTCCACGTACTTTTTATGTATTCCCTCTCCACAGCGCTCGTAATTTTTTCTCTGGAGCTGAGTTTGAGCTCGACTTTTACAGCCCCGCGGCGAAAGAATAGAGCTTGCACGCCCCCTTCCCTTCTTGGGTTCCTAACTCTACTCCCTTTCCGCCATCGACACTGTTCGTAATAATGGCGGACACTCGCAGGGTCGTGGCAACTCTTCCGTCTCCTAATTTATGGCTGTCGTAACTGGCTCATGGGGTGACTTCTCCTACCCCTCTACCCAGCAGACATAAAAATTGAATTATGAAACATGGCCTCAGAGCTGGAAGTCAGCAGCTCGAGTGCAAGTAAAGTTAAGCGCACACTAGTCCGCAACGGACGGACGGCACGCATCGGACGAATCGAATGTAATTAGCGTAGTGTGCACACTGCATTCGGAGCGTCAGCATTTCCGAAAATGGGCCTGCGCCATTCTGCAGGTGTACTTCAGAGCACGGTGTAACCATCTCGTGTGATGATCGGTAGTTTGAGAACAAATTCGATTGTGCTTGATTGCTGGTATGGACAGCGAGGAATAATTTGTTGCTATCAGTAGTTTGCTGGCAGAAGAAGAGGAGCGGGCACAGAAACGGAAACGTAACGTTATGGGTACACAACATAAAAAGGAAAAGGCCGAAGTATGGTGAATATCATACATTGTACCCTGATTTGGTTGACGGTGACGTCAAGTTTTTCCAGTATTTTCGGATGACTGAAGCGAGGTTAACAGCACTTCTAGACATCCTTAGACCACATCTACGAAGACAGACAACAGCATTCAGGGAGTCAGTAGGACCTCAAGAAAGACTCGCATTATGCTTGAGGTATATATTCATTAGGGTAATAAGTGACAGGTTAGGTAGTGGAGTGAATGACAGGATAGTATATCGTTCAGTATGTAAAGATTGTAAGTTTTGATATGTGGGCGGGCCGTAACAGTTATGGTTTTGAGAGACGAGTACGGTGGGTGAGGTAAGTATGGAGCAACGCCGGAATAAAAGAAGGAGGGAAACGGGAGACCCCGAGAAACACCACCGACCAGTGGTATCGTCCGGCACAATTCCCGCATGCAAATATCCGGGAGTGACCTCGGCTGGGGATAGAACCGGGATCACCTTGGTTGGAGGCGAACACTCTAGCCCTGGGACACCACCACGGCCCCTGTAAATATTGTAAAAATGACGGAGACAAAGGGAGGTGTTATAAAGATATAGTTTAATATTAAGCATCACNGGCCCCTGTAAATATTGTAAAAAGGACGGAGACAAAGGGAGGTGTTATAAAGATATAGTTTAATATTAAGCATCACGTTATTTGAAAAACATACTGGGACAATTACAGTTGTTAGAAATATGTTGAATGAAACGATATATTTATTTGCCGAANTTTATTTGAAAAACATACTGGGACAATTACAGTTGTTAGAAATATGTTGAATGAAACGATATATTTATTTGCCGAAAATGTGAAAGATATGCAATACAACCATAAACGAAAAGTGAAATGAATGAAGTATAAACTATACAGAGTTTATGGACTAAAATTGAGAGGACTTTTAACAAAGGCGTCAGGATTAGACTGGCTATTACTAGAGGGACCTTGGTTGTCTAAAATGTCTTCTTGGGTTGGGAAATGGGTAGACATAGAAGAAAGGGGCGTATACGACTGAACCTCTCAATTTGCCAGCCTCAACTCTACATGTATTACCATCTCAAATAATGATTGTTTAATCATTATTTGGTCCTGACGTGCAAAGGTTTTCACAGTACGAGCCAAATGTGCAAAAATTCAGTTAAATTATCATACTGGTGGGGCGCGGAAGCAGTTGTCTTTACCCGTCGCGATAGATAACCTTGGAGAACTGATGCTGTGCTCACTTGTGCCTGGACTCTCCCGGACGGTTTCTTAGGACGGACACGCTGAAATGAACTAGAGGCTGAACCCTGTGTATTAGACGATACAGGGGAAAGTGTAGGATGTTAGAGTGTTGAAGGGTTTCGTAGGAATCCTCTTCTTCGTCTAAAGCACTTGCAATAAACCCAACTGGCAACGAGGTGTTTGTCATCCTCTCTTCCTCATCATGCAAGTATGGAGTCAGGAAATCCAGCTCTTTGTTGAGTTTGAGTGGCTTCATTTTTGATGCTGCGTGTTCGCTTTTCGGTTTTCGTACTTTCCGACGGATATCCCTGATTCTGGTCCATTGCGATCTGCATGCTGCGCCTGAAACAAAGGATGCAGCATTTAGTATGAATTACAGTATATTTATATTTCTGCATAAATATCAGAATCAGTTGACTGGCAACCAGCTAAAGTGCGAGCTGGTTAAAATGGACACTTGTAAATGAATAGGGCCAGTTTGTGATTGTTAACAGACAGGCGGTTCGAATATATTCCAATTAAATATTATCGGTATGTGTTAATTCCTGCAATTACTGTTATATTGTTTGGTTGCGTCTATATTTATTAAACAATGTAACATGTATGGTGAATATAACCTGAAGAGAGACCTATGTATAAGTTATACTCCATCTCTGTTTAACTTATACACAGGAGTACAATTAATATGTTCATACACATAGTACTAATGTACTTACCGGACTGACTCATTTTACACCCCATATATTCCCTNGTACAATTAATATGTTCATACACATAGTACTAATGTACTTACCGGACTGACTCATTTTACACCCCATATATTCCCTTATGTTGTCTCTGCGTTGTTGGTTGCAATATTGAGGGTGCCGCGGGTTGTAAAATTCCTCATATTCTTGCACAATATCGATTAAACCGAGCTAGTGCCATGTTCACCATTCAGAACTCGCATCGAAACTGGCGAGAAAATGCCGTCCTGGTTCGAATGCCGTGCTCACACTGCTTGGCAAATCAGGATGGCTCATCCGCACGCATCGCATGCGCCGGACGGAACGGGTTTGACTTCTCTCCCCGGAAACCTCGTCGGCACTGTGCNGTACAATTAATATGTTCATACACATAGTACTAATGTACTTACCGGACTGACTCATTTTACACCCCATATATTCCCTAATGTTGTCTCTGCGTTGTTGGTTGCAATATTGAGGGTGCCGCGGGTTGTAAAATTCCTCATATTCTTGCACAATATCGATTAAACCGAGCTAGTGCCATGTTCACCATTCAGAACTCGCATCGAAACTGACGAGAAAATGCCGTCCTGGTTCGAATGCCGTGCTCACACTGCTTGGCAAATCAGGATGANCGTCCTGGTTCGAATGCCGTGCTCACACTGCTTGGCAAATCAGGATGACTCATCCGCACGCATCGCATGCGCCGGACGGAACGGGTTTGACTTCTCTCCCCGGAAACCTCGTCGGCACTGTGCGCGTTTTTTAAGGACGCGATGATGTATGCACTCCACTCATGCCTTTGACACAGAATAGCCAGGATCATCCAACCGCAGATGCTGTATCCGTTCCGGATTTCAGAGAAATGACCGGGCTGGTGAGCAACGTGGCAGGAAGTCATTACGCTGACCAGCGCCTAGGAAATAAACTCGTCAGGCGTCGGCACGACGTACAGGGGAACATCCGTAGTACAACGTATCCAACCAGACATTTAAACTCGAAGTTAACCAATGAATAGACACGCCTACGCACAAAGTAGTTCACGTCTTGTGGTCTTATTTATTTATTTTGGTTCCAATTAATCCTGAATTCAGCCAATTAAGATCCAGAATATAAAAAATTTTGTCATTTAACATTGTCTTGTAGCCTACATGGCTAAACTAACACCTTCAAGTACATTATTTTGTAATACGCATGCTTAAATACACCTAAGTCAAAAATCGTTTGACGTAAACAATAAGGAAAGGCACTTTATTGATAAACGGCGCATCCCCCACCAAAAGTAACACCACATCTTTCTGCTTCTGTATACCTATTAATTACAGGAAAACTAGACGTTTTAGTAGAATTTGCCCGATTATTTCGTATTGAGATGTACGAATTTCGAATCTGGAAGATTGTGAACAACAGTGCAACGAAATGCCATTGAAAAAGCTATTGTTTTTTTCCGCATGTAGTACTTTCGGCGCTGGTTATTATTCACGGGTGCGTTTCCCTCTAAAAATACTTGTTTTAAATACATTAAATGTAATTTTCGTCATGTTCCTCTTGGCTATTCCTAATCTTGCTTGACAAAAAAACTAAAGAGTGATCAGTACCAGAACTCGGGTGTCTCTAACTACCGCATGTATATTAATGGAAAATTTACTTAATTTAAAAGAGGTATCGTAAACTACTGAAGGTTATGTGAACCGAGTGTTGGGCTACGGCGGGTTACGTCGGCCGTGGGTTCGGCTTCTGCAGGTTGCGTCATCAACTCCACAGACACTTCGCCTGATTCACCCGCGCAGAATAATCTTATAGAGTTCCGCGGGCATGTTACCTGGTATTTATATTAATCAGTGTTTTATTTTAGAAACAGACTTAAATTATATGAATTCAATGTGTCTTTATTACTCACAGCACTTTATTTTAAAATATACTCTCTTCCAGTTCTGCGCATTATTTAATTTTAATGCAAAAAAATATATTAAAAGTTGTATTTTGAAAAGTTTAACTCAGGCTGTAAGGGTGAGATTAAAATAATAATAATATTTGAATTAAAAGAATATGACGCACAAACTTTGCCAATTATTTATTCCCATTTTAGATTTTTTTTAATGTCCCCGGAAAGTTTAAATACCAAAATTATATAACTAGTCTTCAGGTTGTGTCAACAAACAAGTAGCGTAAACTTTTCACTGCCTAACTTTATCCCGTAATAAGCACGAAATTAATTTACAGGGCGCAGCAGCTGCTGTTTTCCGCGGTCGTTGTGCCGAGATCATGGTTTTTTTATAGACTCTCAAAGAGCATGTTCATTTCTCTGCCACAAGTTTAGTAGCAATTCGCATTTTCCTGCCGCTGTTGCTGGGAGAGTAAAACTCATCACGCCGCATATCAGCAACAAATCGGCCACAAAGGAAAGAGTTTCCATACTAAGTTTTATTCGTCACTGGGAAGAACCATTTTTTACTCCATCTTCAGAATTATTTATACTAACGAGAGTTTTATATAGGCCTTTACATAATTAATATTAATTATTAAACTTATACCTTAAATTTGAAAACCTGGAATATGGATAATTTTTGTTGAAGAGCCAGCCGAATCAGCAATTTTACTTTAAATATTACATAAAGTATTCATGATAGGAAACTAGTAATCTGGATAGCGTGTATACAAGGTATTTTTGAATAACATGTAGAAATTAAATTACAGCATCTGTGCGCTAATAGAAACAATAAATTCTAGTAATAAAATGTTTGGAAAGGTCATCTAGTATTTTTTAATTGAAGTTGAAGTTCGGCAAAACAACGCAGGGAGTCCCCAGCTTTAAGTACATGCGTGCACATCAGGTTGCATACCAGGAAGGCGAACGGAACTGGCGCGCCATGCGGAGAGCGCCTACACGTAGGACAACATAAANCATCAGGTTGCATACCAGGAAGGCGAACGGAACTGGCGCGCCATGCGGAGAGCGCCTACACGTAGGACAACATAAATGCGAGGTGCGTGTGGGCCGCTAGTATCCGCTCGTTAGTACACAACTTGGACAATGGTAGATTAGCAATTGAGTAGTAAAGTCTGCCAGAAGAGACTGCAGTTTATTTCCAACAACACATTGTGGCAATGTAGGGTCTGCATGTTTTTTCATGGTGGCCTATGCACAGGAAGTCGCCACATGACGAGCCAGTTCTGTTTGTCTTCGTGATATGCAACTTATTGTGCAAGCAGTTATGAGAATTTGCAGACTCCCAGCGCTNTCTCAGGTTGCATACCAGGAAGGCGAACGGAACTGGCGCGCCATGCGGAGAGCGCCTACACGTAGGACAACATAAACGCGAGGTGCGTGTGGGCCGCTAGTATCCGCTCGTTAGTACACAACTTGGACAATGGTAGATTAGCAATTGAGTAGTAAAGTCTGCCAGAAGAGACTGCAGTTTATTTCCAACAACACATTGTGGCAATGTAGGGTCTGCATGTTTTTTCATGCACAGGAAGTCGCCGCATGACAAGCCAGTTCTGTTTGTCTTCGTGATATGCAACTTATTGTGCAAGCAGTTATGAGAATTTGCAGACTCCCAGCGCTGNAGCCAGTTCTGTTTGTCTTCGTGATATGCAACTTATTGTGCAAGCAGTTATGAGAATTTGCAGACTCCCAGCGCTGTTTTGCTTACTTAAATTAAAATTTAAAAAATTACGTTTCCAAAATGCTCTCACAAGGATGTATATTTCTATTAGCCCATAGATGCTGTGGTTTTAATTTTGCCGTGTTATTCAAAAACGCCTTGTATAAACAGCTACAACGTTTAAAAAAATCCTGTTGTTTTCATTAAATTATTTTACGGAAAATATGGATTTATCGCCCTTAATTTTATGCGGAAGTTTTGTGAAGCGAAAGCATAATTGTTATTTTAACATATATTATTAAACAATACTGTGTTATCCTAAATACACGCAGGTAGATATAGCATGTTCACGGTAAAAACTTTTAAAAGCACTGCTTACGATCTATTTTTCTGCTTATTTTGTATCATTCCGCATTATATAAATGGAGCATTGCCATGGCCGTGATCACTTTATTCATGCGCCATCCAAGTGAAACGGAGGAATTGTTAGGAATGTAAATGTATTATGGTACAAATATGAAATTATTTATTCTTATGTGTGTAAAAAAGAAACACTAACTTCAGTGGCCATAATTTGAACATTACACTCGCAATACAACGCTGAGATTGGAAACTATTTTTTACTAATTTGGGGCCAGTTTAACTGAGAGCTTACCTGCCAGTATGAAGTGTGGCATATATTTATTTAGAGGCAGTGATTATTTTCAAAGGTTGGTTTTAAAAGTGCTCACATTACCTTTAGCAAACGGTATTGTTCGAGTCCTGAGTCAATATAATTTCAACTGTGTTGGGGCTACGCAGAACATTAGAAATCCCAAGCGAAAATGAAACTCCCGTTAGTATTCTCTCCTGAGGGAGGATCACGTATGGATGAGAGGAGGCTGATTTTACACGAGGCCGGTCGTCTTACCTGGGGTACAGACCTGTCACGCTGACCAGCCCGAGGAATGGATGAGGTGGTACAAGATGGGAGTGGAGATGCAGCGGAATGAATACTGGGTATAAAACTGGACAGCCCCGAGGAAACCCCCTTCCCCCTCCGCCAATAAGAATCCTCCGTTCAAAAATGTAGTGCCCGTCAGGGCCTGGGATTAACCTGGGGACCTCAGAGTGAGAGGCCAGTGACTAACCAACTAAGCCAACAGTATAAATCCCGAGTATTCATTATAAAATTGATTACACTTTGGTCAAGACGACGTGGGACAAATAAGAGAATTTCCCTAGCTGGCTTTTATGTACACAAACGCCCATTATGCGCGGAGAAAATTAATCTTGCCCCACATCTTACAGTTTACAACCCACTCCGGTCGAAACCGTCACGTCACTTGGTTGCTGAAGTTGTGATATTTCTAAGAGGATATAAATAATAAATTGTGAACCCACAAGCAAGGAACTGCGGTAACTGCGCCTTCCAGTCAACAAAAATCAAATCGAATAATTACGTGCACCCGTTAAAAAATAGAGAGAGGGCTGGTTCTTAACTAATTAATTTTTTTGAAATTATATTTTTAAATTGAAGATATCTGCAAGAACAAAATTCTCTAGGTAAACTAACTGGCATACTCACAATGGAGGCGAATTAATGAAAGCATTTGTGGGAAGTACCGTTTGAATTTTGGTTTATTTTTTCTCGACGCACGTTAAAGAATTGCTTGACCCCAAAATAACGTATTTATATTTGTAAATATTTCATACTGAATTTAAATTTACCCATATCCATGAACGTTAATTTTTACACGAGGTGAAGATTTAAAATGCTCTAAAGTGAGAAAGCTGATCTGAGTTAAATACAGAAATTGTTTTAATGTAAAACTTTTGCATGAAAATTTATTTTTTATTTTGAACAATGGTTAACAAGCAATAACAGACACTATAAATTCGTATTATTGGAAGTGAAACGAATCATGAAAAATATATTTCAGTTTGGGAGAACTAAGTTATAGATGGAAGCCCTCAGAGACCCCTATTCGGAGTTTTGTCAGTGTTGCATATACTTATTTACAGCGAATCTGACTGCTCAAATTCACCTATTCAAAACAACTTTCATCAAGCCCCCGAAACGTAGCAGCCAGAAATTGATTGAATATATGTTTTATACCAGCGTTTCCAACCACTCAATCATATGTTAAGTGCATTTTATTTAACAGTATTATCCACTATACAGTCACTATGCTTTCTGGAGTCGCTCCTTCTAGCTTTCTATGTGGGCGACCAATATACCTTAAGTGAATTTTTCATACATATGTGAATACACACAGAATTAATATTAATTCAACCTACCCATTTTGTTGGACGACTTCTTATAGAAAATGTGAGGAAACATATGTGCTACTTGCAGTTGTTATCGATTCCTAAGGCAAATACATCCCGAGAAAATGTAACTGGAATCTAAGTAAATACACAATAATTCAACAACAATAATAGTATATGAACTCATAATGTTTTCCGCTTTCTTGCATGAGGGGACANACACAGAATTAATATTAATTCAACCTACCCATTTTGTTGGACGACTTCTTATAGAAAATGTGAGGAAACATATGTGCAAATGTAACTGGAATCTAAGTAAATACACAATAATTCAACAACAATAATAGTATATGAACTCATAATGTTTTCCGCTTTCTTGCATGAGGGGACACAACCACTTAAATTTAATATTAACGAGTCATCAAAATCAACACAGAAAAAATAACCAACTTGCCATCTTAATCGGTGTGGTATATGTGCTGTCTGTACTAACAAATTGCTGAAAATTGTGTGACTATTAACCTTTTTAACAAGAAAAGTCACCTCGACGGGACACTAAGCCACGGTGTTTGGAATAAAGAAATTTAAAAAAGTTCAAAGTAGTTTTTGGAACCTGGTAGTTAGCAAACACCTTCAGCACACAAACCAGAATTTTTACCTGGCTGTCACTTTTCAAAAACCACCATTAAATTGTTCTGCTGGTTGATTTCAAAGGCCGTACCCGAGATAGTTCTACAAATAAGAATTTATGTCGAATGTACCCGGGAAATCAACGTTGCCGCGCATATTTCAGCAATTCGTTATAGACAAAACATTTACCTCAAAAGTTATGTTGCGACCCATATTTTTTCAGTGATGAGATTTGATGCTCTTCATTACTTTTCCAGTACTTGTGAGCTCTAACGCATCAGAATGGAGGTATATTAAATTTCGTCAACGATTTATTCAGATTTTTTGAAATTATATTAACTTTTCACGTACATTTTAATGGAGGCTTAAATCATTTAGTAATTGAGGTAGGTTATGAGTTGTATACGAACATGGAAAATTCTATATCATGTTTTGGTTTATTTGAAGTAAAACCGTCAACAATTAATTCCTAATCTATTTATGTAAATAACCAACTTTCAAATTTTGTTAGTCAAATTCGTACTCAACCTGTGCATCTTAGGCACGGTCTGCCCCTTCGTAAACGATACTCTCAAAACAATGTAAAACCTGTTGTAACAGTGTGAAATAAATAGGTAATCACTAGCAATGAACTAAAGATGGGTGGTGCACCATGCTGTTTGCTTAGCATCTTGTTTATATTCCATTTAGATCAATAATGACAAAGAGTCTTCAAGACGTTTCTACATTTTTGTAGTATTAAAATTATGAAGTGTGTGATTTACAAAGTAATTCAAAAAGTAAATTTATAGATTTTTAGATCAAGATTTGAAATTTTTTTTTCAAGAACGAACTAGACTGTACAGTACAGACGACTGAAGTTCAAATTCAGTTGTGCAAAATTCAAGATTGGTTTTAATTTCTTCGTCTTGTCATTCTTGCGTAATTTTTCTCTGCAATTTTTTTAAAAAAGCTTCCTCTTTATTTTAAACAAGTTTAAACAAGTTGTTTAAATGTATTTATTAAGTGGCTGTGTGAAATGCGTTTTACAGTAGTATATTCGTGATTACCTCCAATTTTTCTGAATCAGTG
Source organism: Clitarchus hookeri (assembly GCA_002778355.1). Lineage (NCBI taxonomy): Eukaryota > Metazoa > Arthropoda > Insecta > Phasmatodea > Phasmatidae > Clitarchus > Clitarchus hookeri. Next base: position 334,674 of record NQII01001888.1, on the reverse strand, counting down.
CTAAATTTCTTTTTTTAGGATACTCACTACGTATCCTTTATCCTTCCGCTACTTGTGGAAACAATTTGTAAACCAGTCTGGAAGTAAACATGGGTGACGACACTTGTGTGGGCGGCGTGGCT
>NQII01001888.1:211652-334526 GCA_002778355.1 Clitarchus hookeri | reverse complement strand
GGGGGGGGGGGGTTCCGTGTATGCGGCTGGAGGAAGCAAATCTCTACTTAGTACTAAATAAACTGTAAACGGGACCGTAATATGTTTTTTTGCATGTGACTTCCACACAGCTCCTAACATCAGGCATAGTTCCTAAATAACATTATGTGTCTAGAAATGTTGCTTCGTCATTTCTCCAAGGTGATTTCCTGTGACAAGCAGAGAGGCGCATTCGACTAACACCATCGTTATGCACATAGAAATAATTATCCTTCGCTTTTCCTTGGGCCCTGAAAGGTATCCTTCTTCCTCCCTCTACAACTCTCTCTCTCTCTCTCTTTCTCTCTCTCTCCCTCTCTATCTCTCTCTATCTCTCTCTATCTCTCTCTCTATCTCTCTCTATCTCTCTCTCTATCTCTCTCCCTCTCTATCTCTCCCTCTCTATCTCTCCCTCTCTATCTCTCTCTCTCTATCTCTCTCTCTCTTGCCATTGGCCAACCGATATACCCTAATGCTCTGTTTTGTTTGAGAAGTGCTAGGCACTTGTCAGTTTGTCAGCAAGCATTTTTGGAACCAGGCAGGAAGCGATGATGGTGAGTTTTATTCCTCGTGTAAGAAAAAATATAAACCTTTTAAATGTGCTGAAAATAAGTGCCACAAAATGTACTCTACTTCAGAAACATAAAGATAAAAATATTAACGTGTGCAATTATAATTATTAGTTACTTTTTATTAACCACCATTCAGTCACCCTTGTTAAATTTTCTACAAATAGCTCGGTTTATTTCATTTTTACAGTACAAAAACAGTTTAATTTCGACTTTGACATGCCATTTAGCAAAACCTACGCTATCTAAAAAAATGTTATCTGAGGAAAAAGTAGTCACAGATAATGTCTACATCATGTCACAGTCTCTCAAGACCTCACTGTTACGAGCAGCTCAAATCTCGCCAATCGTGTTGCAGTGGCGACTACATGGCCAGGGTGAGTGGCTACACGACGAGCCAACCATCCGGTGTCGTGAGGTCCGACCACACAACCCCATTCAAATCGTTTTGTGTGGTGATATTCTTCGCGAGCACGACACACCGTGGCATGCTGATCTGCCCCTTGACACGCAGACTCTGCCTTTCCAGCTGCTGTATGGCTCTTTAAAGCACTGGCTACTGGCCACAAGCGCTCCCCATCTCTTGTGTTGCGATGATTTTTTTAGATCGCATGGTTTTTGTTAAGTAGCATGTCAAAGTACAAATGTCACTGTTTTTGTAATGTACTAATAAATTAAACGGAATTGCACAGAGTAAGCTTACTACTAAAACTGGGAACTGACTTAAAATATTTAGCAAGAACTATTATAGATATTTTAATGCTACCAACAACATTCAAATATAACTATCAGTAAATTTTGCCATAAACATTAAATTGACTATTTTGTGCCAATAGCTTACATTTTAGGGTAGCAAGACTAACAAGAATACAGTACTACCATCTTCTGAAGATGAATAAAATGTATATTGTCTTGAAACAAACGCCAAAGACAAACCAACATATCGTATTTGTACGCTTGACAGACAATCAAAAACAAATATCGCATTTTAATTAATTTCAAGGTATGCTTAGCAAAAGTTACTTTACAACAATATAGGCGCAGCCACAAATAAAAAATATGCAAGAAATTCCATATTTTTAGGAATTTTTTGAAATAACAAAAGCATTTACTCGTACGATTTTATAAACGCTTTGAAGACGCCCTTGGCATATTATTTTCTGTGCAAATTGTCTCCTTTCTGTAAGTAAGTTCCTTTTCATTATTTGCACATTTCTAAAACAGTAAAATTGTGATCTTGACAAGAATTTACGTGAAAACCCTGCACTCAATATTTTTTGGCGAGGAAAGAGTAATTACTAATAATGACTAAAAGTTGAACAATATGTGGTACAAATATACTTTTTGTCGGGGCAAACGTCCTTAACTATTTGCAATGCATAATTGGTACTGTTTCCATTTCCAGTAGTGTATAAAACCCTTATGATACATGACTTATTCAAACAACATGCATATTAAACGCGGGGCGATTTTTCAGATGTTTAGTTCACAAATTGTGAATATCTTGTGGATAGACTCACCACATCAATGTTTATAGCAGTGTGTTTTAAACAAAAAACTACTTCTGTTATTAATATTTTGAATAATAAACTTTTAATAATGTATCAAGAAGGAAATGCAATTTTTTCTAATTATTGCCAGCAGTAGTTTGAGGATCACAGTGAATACTTACTTTAAACTAATTGCATTTACGGGAAGAGATTATTTGCCAAAGGCTGATTTCAATATTTCTTGATCAACAACGAACCAGAACTGCAACATAAAATTTCGGGACGCAGTAGAATTACGGTTCACAGTAGGTATTGCGTGATGTTCCATTTTTACGTTGAGCTGCTGCCGGCTCGGTAGTTCGAGGCCTAAGATATGAAAATGAAGGCTTTAGTTTAACAACAGGAAGAGGAAGTGTGGGGAGGAAGGCCGCACGTCGTAGACCATGAATATTGGGGCGTTGCTGAGGGATGAGGGGGAAGTGACGTGAAAAGGGGGGTAGGGGGGGCTCATCGTAGCGATATGTAAACCAGGAAAATTACAGTTCTATATTTCGTACACCCCAAGTAAATAAGGGGTTCGAAAGAATTTCCGCACGCTCACTCGACTGTTTTTTTTTATCTCCGGTGATTGACGCAGGGTTAAAAAGAAAAGAAAATCATATAAAATACAGGAAATTTAAAATGCAGAAACTGATACTACGCGGAGATTTGCAACTTCGTGCAGGGAAAAAATGTACGCTTTTCTGAAGAAGCAAGTAAAAGGAATTTAGCTCATATTTTCTACCCGCGTCTGCATTAAACAATAATATATTGGAAGATTAGTTAGGTAGTAACGTGAACTACAGACAGCTGTTTATATAACCTCTAAGAATATGTCAATTTGTTGAGGGGAGGGGGTTTAGCAAACCGAAATCTTTGTTTGTTTGGGTTCGTGCTATTGCCGTACATTTAAATGATTTCAAATCGTACATAAGTCTTCGGAGAGGAAATACGAGGGCTGATTCAGAAGTTATTACAACTATTGTTTCTCTTCCGAAAATGATCCAACACAGGAAATGTAGAGTTGAAAATGTACGACAAGTAGGTTTTGAAGGTGACACCACATGGGGCACCACATGCAAGAATTTCCGGCAAGGAACAAAGACAAACATGGCTGCTTGAAATCACCGTTTAATTGATCTGTTCTCGTACAATACTCCCATTTGAACTGGTGCGTATCGTACGTGTACGAGCTGTTTAACATCCTTCAAAGTAGTCTCCGAGGTTGTCCACGGTTCGATGCCAGCGATGAGGCAGGCGGGAAACACAATCGGCTGCATGAGACCCGTCAAATGCTGCGACGATGTCTTGTTTGTTGGCAAAGCGTTTACCACGCAATGGCCTCTTCACTTTGGGACTAAGATCGTAGTCACGCGAACTAAGATTGGGTGGATAGGGAGGGTGTTGCAACACCTCCCATCTCCAACGCCGTAAACAACGTGTGACGCTACTTTCTGTATGAGGTCTAGCGTTGTCATGTAAGACTATAGCGTTACCCAACTGTTCAGAACGTTTCTCTTGAACTGCACGACGAAGATGGTAACGCATAAATGACAGGTAGTAATGTGAATTTACAGTACAGCGCTCACGAACTGGATGACACACTAAAACACCTTGACTGTCATATAACAAAATGATAATCATCTTAGTGGGTGGCGGGTTTTGCCGTACCCTGTGTCTCCGCGGTTATCCAGGATGATACCATTCATTGGACCGTCACTTCAATTCGGATTCGTATGCTCGTGTCGATGTTTCATCAATTGCAATGATGCGGTTAAGTATGCCATTACCTTCACGGTGAAAGCGTTCCACATTGATACGACATGTCTAATATCGGGTCCACTTCTCTACCTCAGTTAAGTGATGTGGCACTCACTTGGCACAAATCTTCCATACATTTAGTTCCCGCAGTAGAATTTGCGCACTGACGACACAGGAAAACCTGTATTCTGGGCTAATTCCATAAGAGTCCAGAGAGTGTCGTCCATTAGGCACTCATCGACCACTGTCACTCGTACGTCGTGGTCAGCTGACACAGCACTCCCACTGCGAGGTAGGTCGGCTGTTGACTCTCTTCCCTGTTTGAAGGCCTCTGCTCACCTTGCCACTGTGCGATAGGGTATAGCACGATTGCCCAATGCTTTCCGTAGCTATACATGACACTCGCGTGCATTGCGGCCGCGGCGTACGGCTATCTTGATTTGCGCACACTGTTCGACTTAGTTTACGTCCATTTCGCACAGCTGTCATCCGACAACTGACATAGGGAACGTGCTCATGGCCGGACGGATTGTTACGAACTAGCTTTTCAGCCAATTCGTACATGAAAGATGCTGGGGGCGTAACTCAATAATCACTCAATGACTTCGGTAGAGCACAACAAATATAAGATGAGTTTTATTAACATTAAGCTTTTACAATAAATATTTACGATACCATTTACCGGAGGAGCTTTACGTTGAATTTATTATTATTATTAGTCATTATATTTAACTCACGCCATTTTAACTTAACCTTAACTGGAACGTCACCACCTTGTTAATGTTGCCGGAGGCTGATTCTATGAGACGGTTAACGCCGGTCGGACACGCCCCATCTACCTGGTCAGCTTCTCTGGTCGGGTCGCCAAAAGGACTAAAGATGAAAGACGCACGACGACAGACAGACGCCGGCCTATATCAAACGCGTAGTTCTGCGGCCCCGCTCAGTGACCGGTGGAGGGGATTTCTGCAACTGTCTTGTTTCGCAAGTATCAACGACCAAATGGTGGCGTTGCAATCCCGCTCGTTTGCAGGTTTAATGTTTGAAGGTGTGATCAGGCAAGCCGTTCAGCTAAGGCCTGACCACACCATAACAGGAGGCACTCATATCCCATCTGACGGCAACAGCAGTTCAACGTAGGGTAGCACACATTGACGAACCGTGGACAACCTCGGAGACTACTTTGAAGGATTTTAAACAGCTCGTACACGCACGCTACGTACCCGTTCAAATGAGTGTATACAGTATATACGATAATAAATCAATTTAACGGTGATTTCTTGCAGCCATGTTTATCTTTGTTCCTTGCCACACATTTCTGCATCCATATCCCATGTGGTGTCACCTTTAAAACATACTTGTCTTACAGTTTCACCTGTACATAGTACATTTCCTATGTTTGATTCCGGAGATACACAATAGTTGCTATGACATCTTAATCGGCCCTCGTATTTTTTTTTATATATTACCTTGCAAACTTTTTGTGATAATACAAGTGTAGGCTGTTCACGATAAAATAAGCACTTTTGAACCAAAGCTGTGAAGAAAGTACTGCCCTAACTACACACTGGCACGCCGGCTCATAGTTAAGTTGGCAGCGAATTATAAAAAATATGTCCTAAGGGTCGCACCTGTCTGCATCGTTTTTCTCCTTTTTTGGCCGAGAAGTGCGGGAGCTATAAAGTCACACTGGCAAGAGATACAAGAGCGTCATCGCTGCTACGCGCAGGGCTCTGAACCGGCGTGCTGTGTTCTCGTAGTGCTGCGTGTAGCTATAGGTCTTTCAGCCATAACTCTATCATTTTATTGATGAAACGTCTATAGCGAAGTTCAGTACAGGCTCCTATTGTAGTTGACTCGTGTCCAGCCAGTATGTTTTAATATGCGTCAGTCTGAAAAAGTCGTTTTTAACTATATTTGACGGATCCAAAATAATATTTACAGCATGCTAAATAACTGTAAAGAACCATTCCGTCCTCGTCTCAGATATGTCCTTTCGTAGGTAAACATACTGGGGGCACGTTTAATAGTTTCTTCAAAAAAACAGGATTTCAAACTCTCTGCGACGCAGTTCAAGCGCCAGGCAGGCGGAACACCTAACTCTTGACGTTTAGTTACGAGTGTTGTTTAAATCTGTAGTATCCGAAGTTAGTATGTCTTGTTTAATACTCATCAGGCTATGAATTTTAGTATTAATATCAAATTTACGTTCCTAACAATTCCACGGTTTTACATGGATGACAAATGAACAAAGTGAACAGGCCAACGGCAATGTTAACTTTACACGTGGCAGAAGGATACAGCAAGATAAGTAATACTAGACCTTGCGGAGGGCTTTCAAACGTACCCAACCAACCTTAAAATAAGTTATATATTTTTATTTTTAAGAATAAAAATTGTCCAAGAAGTTTTAGGGCATCTTGAATTAATAAATACTAGTTAACTACGTACTTCCTCATTAAATTCTAATAGCCGCTAATTTTAAAACTTATTTTTCACTTAAGTCTATTTTCAAATATTACAAATATTTTAATTAATTTTTTTAGACGCTTTATGCATAATCTCGAATTCGAGGCCCTCGCTCCCCACCAACTAGAATAGATTCAGTAGTCTCATTAGAATCTACAAAAGACTTCAACCACAGGAAAAATAAACTGGCATGTCACAACGAAGGACCACATATAATATGTAAAATTAATTATGAGAGCTTTTATGACGTACAAAATAAAATGACAAAATTTGTTTATTAAACTAAATAAACATTTCATTAATTAAAATTCATTACACCAGGTATAACTTAAATAAGACACAAAGTTATTCATTTCTCAAAACAAAAAAAGTTATTGTCTTCAGTAAATTAATCTATTACATACATATGTACAATCCAGCCTATTCTTGAAAAAAAAATGTGTTCAAATTTTCTTTGATTTTGATAACGTCTCTACATCAAATTCCCTTTTCAATATCTAAATCGGTAAACTCAAGCTAGGACGCCATCTTAAGAAGCGTATAATCCTGGTTTCGAATCCCCAGTGAATGCCATTTATGAATATAAGCTTAAGCTAATATTATTTGTAAACCGTCTTCCGATAGCATTGAGGATGAAGAAGGTGTGTTCGCCAAAACATGTTACACGATCGCCACTAAGAAATTACTGTAAATAAAATGTATTGTGCTGCCCTCGTTATATATGGTAGAATCTTAGAAGGAAATTATTGGCTACCTATGGAAAACTTATAACTATGAAAAAGTTGTCGAATACTGCTCCAAAATATGGAACACGTATTACTTCGCTATAAACCTCAAATCACCCCCGATGTGTAAGGGCTGGAGCCGTGCTATAAAACACAACATTAAAACGCACAAATCGGTTACAAATCAAACAGTTTAACGTAGCGTCCGTATACTGGTGGGGAGTAGAGTTGAGTTGAGAGATTTGGGTGGCTCTTATCATCGGGGTCTTGAGAACCGATGAGAATGAAGTGAGGTGAGCATGAAGCAGCGCCGGATTACAAGGGTGGGGAAAATGGGAGATCTCAGTGTACCCGCTGACCAGCGGCGTCGTCCGGCACCATTCTTACACAGGAAAATCAGAGAACGGCCCCGCTGGGAATCGAACCCTGTTCACGTCGGTGAGAGGTGAGCGCTCTAGCTTCTACACACCGCGGCCCCGATAAAACCCTTAACTAACCATTGAGCGATAGTCGTAATTATATTACATAACGGAAGGAAACATCGAACCCTACAACGAGATAAATAACAGAAATATAAACATAAATTCGTTTATATTACAAATGTGTTTATATTCTCATACACCTACATCAGAAATCTGTCAAAAAATGCAAAATTTTTTGTGCTGTGTTACACAATTTTTATTGAAAATTTTGTCACGGCATGTATAACGGTTTTTGGGGTGTAGTTTAAAATAACTAGTATTTGTTTTCTTACTATATACCAAAATTCCGGAAAATAGGTCACTTGAAAATTTAACTTTTTGGAAGTTGCCACTAACCTGCAAAGCTTAGAATCAAATTGGTTAAATCGTCAAGAGGCATAGTATATTACGCTGAAAATTCTGAGACTCAGCAATCAATTTCAAATAAAGAACTTATAAATTGTCTCAGTTGTTTTAAAAGTTATTTAAAAAATTTATAAGAAAATTTGAAGTAGTTAATTTAGTTTATTATTTTATTGAATGTTCTCGTTCAGAGGTGCCAAGTATTGCAAACCTTATATACATATATATAAATATCACAGAGATTGTTCATCCTATAATTCAAATCAATACATAAGGCCATAATTTTATGAATACATGAAAAATTTAATTTCAAAAACTATTAAGTACGTTCCACGGCACTATTTCACATTGTTCCTGGGAAAAAAATTTGTTGAAAGAGAATATTAATTTTTTGGAAAGTTCACATTATATCTTGCAGAAATTAACACGTTTGGTTCACATCGATCTCAAGTTCATGGTACAGTACAAAAATATTTTAACCCTATACGCCATAAAGCTGCCATTTTTTTAAAGTTATGTTCCATACGTCAAACTTCAATGGACGTTAGTGTAACACCACAGGTATAGCAAACAAGAGTGGGAATGAATTGCGTTGTTACTCAGAAACAACATATAAGCGTAATATTTTCAGGTTGCAATCAATTCCAAAACGTTACGTATTGTCATCTGTTTAGTAAGGAGACTAAAGTTCAAGTCACAAGGGCTATTTATAGCTTGCGGTATTGGTTCAAGTATTTAAAATTATTCCTAAGATGTAAAGTATCTTACAAAATTGTTTCTAAGATCGCCATTTTGAAAATAACTATCAGAAACTTTACTGAGAAACATATAAACAAGCTCTTCTTAAAAAATATATTCCCTAAGTCTCAAGTTCATGATGACTATAGTGTATTTAAGTGAAAAGTCGACTTAGAAAATATTTACCACTATGTGACTATGGATGCTGCGAAACTTATGCGTAACTTAACAAATTGCGAAACGTTTGTTGAGAGTTTATTTTGTTTTTATTAAGTTCTAATTGAGCTATAAAGTGGGGAAAATAAATGGCGTAGGTCTTCATCTTCGGACTCTTTATTTGCAAAGGGCATGCGTAGAACTGAGGTTTCGTTCTAAAGGTGAACACAGAAGCGTTTTCTTCTTATTTTAATGAGCTATTTTTGTTGTTACGTATGTTTCTCTATTGAAACTGGATAACATTCAGTTCTATTTCAAAAATCTTACTATATCTGCTTTAAAATCATTGATTTGAGATGCCATAATTATTATAGGACTACTATGAAGAACATGAGAAGTGAAGTAAAATACAGAATTCCTCTTACGTAAGTTCAGTTTTTTCCACGATGTTAAAACTAAAAAAAAGAACAGACATTCCCGCATACCATAGATAATGTCAGGAAAAAAGTGTTACAAATTGATAGGGGTGGTACATGAGATGAAATGGAGCATATCTTATTAAGGTTCCCATTTCCGGAAATGCCTCTCCCTGCCCAAAAACGGCTATAAGAGCGAACAGAGGTTTTAGACAACCCAGCAGAGAAGAATATGGCGTCAAGTGTTAAGAAAGGTGCGTGTATATAAAGTTTTTTTACTTACAGAGAGAGTACATTGCGTCTTTCTGTGTGGATAGTGCTATAGAATTATCATAATGCCCAAACGCAAAACTTGTAATTACTAACACTGGCAACAGTTGCGGTGTTTTGAAGCCGCGTCCAGACTTACTGCGTATCATTGCATCGTATATCCGTATCGTATCGTTGTAGAAAGAAATTTTTGTACTATACCAACCCGTATCCACAGGCTCAAGCAAAATGGTGGGCACTCAACAACGTAAAACATAATATAGCTGTTTGTGCAAGAAATTATGGGTAGTTGCGTGCAAAAATAAATTAGTTGCAAGTTTTAAAAACGCTAAACACTTAAAACAACTAAAATAATCATAATAAAATGCCGAAAATTTTAAAAACACGTGACGCAAGAACTAACTGTTAATGTAAATGTTTCATATCCAAACAGAACTCTTAAAATGAAATAAATGTATTCTTCTTAACCGAATAACTTCACTAATATTTTGTAGATCTTTACAAACGTATTTAGTACTAAGCTAATGTCAAACTCGTAAGTGAAGTTGGTCTTGCGATTAAGGGTGTGGGCTAATAACGCAAGGAACACGGGTTCTAGTCACTATCCTGGCAAGGTGTAGATCATTCTTTTTTTTATATTACATTTGGAAATAATTTTTTTCACTATTCTTTGTTATAACACCATCACATTAGTTTTCTAGAAGAAAAATAATAATTTTATGCCCGCTTCTTAATAATTTCAGATGTAATACAAGTCTATAATTTTTAATATTACAAATATACGTTTTGCAGGTTTTACAAGAAAACAGTTTGTAGTTTTACAAAGGATTTTCTTCGCAACTGGATTTCCAAAGAATTTTATTGTAAAAGTACAAAAAATATTTTACAGTGTGGTGATTAATTTTGAAAATTGGTTAACTATGGAGATGCATGAAACGTGTATTGATTGAATCATATTAACAGATTATTACCACGAAATATTAAATTAACACATGAGCAAACGCTGAGACTATGAAAGCCAAAATGGTCTTTGTCGGCGCATGGTTGAATTCAAATTACTAACATACGCAAGACTTTGATTAAAACAGGTAGACCTACACACCCACACACCATAATGCAAATTGCATTTCATTGAATACATAATAATTGGTGCTTGGCGTCTACAGATTCATATACCTGGTGAGGTGATCTAATAAAAAGACAACGCTATCCATAATCAAATTTATAACGGTCGTGACTCCTTTATAATTTTTGATTACTTAATAATATTTTAATGTTTTCAAAGCTGCCTCTGCGGAACAGCTTGCACTATTTTCTAAGTCTGTGTCAATTGATGTTCGTCGTTTATTTCAGGGTTCTGTTCAGTAAACCAATGTGGCCGTTAATTTCTCTTAATTTGCGAGGGGCCGCAGTGGTGTACTAGTCAGAACATGCTCTTCATACCAAAGTGAACAGGGTTAGATTACCAGCAGTGTGACGCCCGGATCCTCGGGTATGGGAAACGTGGTTGACATTGCCTTTTTAGCCTACTTTCCGAAGGAAACAAATACTTGTGATATCACTTTCCTGTCTGTGTATATGTATGCATGTGTGTGTCTGTGCGCGTGTGTGTCACCCCTTTCAATTTTTGAACGCATCAACCGAATTTCACCAAAGTCGGTACATATATAGTTCTTAGTAAGGACACTTGACTTTTATAGTTTTCGATCACTCCGGGTACTTACTTTCTAAATGGTAGCCATTTAAATATTTAGGGTGATATGTCATATCTCGAGAACCATTCAACCGATTAAGACCGAATTTTTTATGCCAGCAGTGCATCATGTAAGTATTAAATTTTAAAACATATGTTGTTTGTCCGCCATTTTGTAAGATAGCACCAAATGAAAAAGTTATGCTTTTACATTATATCTCGAAAACTATCAAAGAAGTTCTCACCAAATTTGGCATGTAAGTAATACAATAAGAGGCAAGATAAACGTAAGTAATTGAACTGGAATATTTACTTATTTTCAAAATGGCGAACATACAAATATTTTATGTTTACTTAGTATATATGCTATACCATTTAACCATTTCCGAATAAAATTTGTATTCTGAAAGTACTTATTGCAAGAGTCATATATGCCAACACATAGCTACATTTGTCAACCGTTTTGTAAGATAACGCAATGTGAATAAATAATCATTTTATGTCATATCTCGGTGAACAATTAACCGATTCCTATTAAATTTGGCAAACAGAGTAGTACTGCGGCAGGTGATGTTAAATTATATGTTGCAGGTATTTCAGACACTTATTTTTAAAATGGTGGTCATATATTCATTTAAGCTTAGAATGTTATATCGTAGAAATCTTGTAACCATTTACAACTTAACTTTGTATGCTGGCAGTAGATATTACAATTATGAACTGTATCTATAGAAAGCATCTTTTGTCCGCCGTTTTGTATGATAGCACCACACGAATTAATATGACCGATTCCTACCAAATTTGGAAAACAATTTTCACTGCAGCGGGTGGTTTAAACTGATATGTTTTAAGTAGGTCAGGCATTTTTTTCAAAATGGTGGCTATATAAATATTTTAGCTCAGTATCTTTTACTAACGAAACCAATTCCAACTTAATTTTTATACTGGCTGCCTCAATTACAACCATCAAATTTGACTATACAGAGCCTTATTTCTCCGCAATTGTGTAAGTTATCCCCACAATAAAAATTATGTTTTTATGTCATATCTCAGGAAACAACCAACCCATTCTTGCCTAATTTGGCGCAGGAGTTGTATCGTTGAAGGCCATATCAATTAAAATATTTTTAAGTGTGACAGACATTTATTTTCGGAATAGCAGCTATAAAATAACTTAATATTGGTGTGCTTTATCTACGAAATTATGTAATCGAGTTTAGTTGTACTTTGTAAACTGGCATTATACAATCATCGAGTGTGCTAATACATAATTTGTTGTCCTCCATTTATAAAGATCGTCACATTATAAATATGGAGATTTTATGTCATCTAAGTGACCAATCAACCTATTTTCACCTAATTCTTCACACGTATAGCGCTATGTAGGCCATGTAAGCTTACATGTTTTAAGAGTTCCATGCACTTATTTTCAAATGACGGCCCTGTTTAGTTTAGTAAACCCTATCATTCGAAACATAACACTGATTAAATTCGAAGTTGTTGCTCTAATCCAACCTCTGTAATGCACTAGATTGCATACGAGGTTTCCTGTGTTCGAGTCCCGGGTAAGGTACGTGTGTATTTGTAATTGTCTCACTAGTGTTGCATGTGTTTCTGGTTTAATCTCTAATGATATTGCTTTCAATGAGACAAGTCCTGCCTACCAACTCAGCTTTTAAGAAATTATTAAAAAATTAATTGCAGCAATGTTGAGGAAAGTTGGCTCATTTGTTATATCAGCAACTTCTTGTTTCTAGTGAAATTGTTTGAGGTTCTCACGTTTCCACCGCCAATATATTTAGTCCCTGCTTCCTCTTCACTTCACTTTTATCCATCGTCTCTTACTTTCACACTCCGCCCCCCCCCCCCCCCCCCCCCCCNAATCGCCCTTTATTTTTCGCTTTTTTTTATAATTCACCGCAAGTATAAATATGCCTATGCTAAGAAAAAAAAATCTGTAAGCGCACTTTGAAAACCGCAACTTGGCAAATTAACTTAATGTTTAGTCAACGTTTTTAGAAACTCGTTCATTCCGATATTTCGACTTCGAACTTTCAGCATAGTCTGAATTAGTATTTGAAACATCCAGGATTTCACGTTTACCGCACTTTCACAGAAATGAATTTTGGAAAGGCGTTAACATAGCTATGAATGATTTCGAGGAATTGCCTATACGACAATCTTGTACTGAAATTGAATTTAATTGCGATACAAGAGACGTTCACGACGGTGTTGTGGTGGAAGAGAGGGCCTGGCTAAAGGCACACGTGCTCACAGTGCTGCTGCACGCAGACGGTTCCCAATGGTGTACGTGCGGACACCATGATGCCACATTCGCTTTGATCTCTGCTGTGGATGCGGTACTGCCTGGCACTGCTGCCTTAGCAATGCGCCAATCTTGGCGTGCATCTGTACTACTCGGCCGTCTGGAACCTGGTCTACGGGTTNTACTGCTGCCTTAGCAATGCGCCAATCTTGGCGTGCATCTGTACTACTCGGCCGTCTGGAACCTGGTCTACGGGTTTCGGCCTGTTTAACTGGCCTCCGTTGATAACATCGCCACACTATAGATGCATCGTGACCACCATGTGCAGCAATCCGTCCGTATGTCCTCCTCGCCTCACGAAGTGCTACGATGCGTCCCCTGTCAAACGGCTGTAATTGCATAACAGGGTACGCAACTGTCTTCAAGGTCTACGCACGTGCTCAACTTTCAACCTTCCAGGCGCACACAATACTTCCTGGTGCTTTGCTGTACACGGCGCAACGAAGAGAATGGTACAACTCCATCTGTTGGCCGATGCCCTTGAAACGCTCATCAGTCGAATAACACAATTCCAGCATCCAACTATTATACCCTCGTTCTACTGGACATCGCTTTTTAGGATGTTGAACATTTTCCCTGTAACAATTGTAGTATGTTCTGTAGTACTAACAGTTATATGATGAAAAATCTACATGTACTGGTAAACTTACAAATAAGGACAAAAACAATTTTGTATGTGCAATTGTCTAAGTTACTATTTTGATGATACGAACAACCCATCTGTTTGCTGCCTATGTAAGGACAGCCTAGATGGGTTATGGGTGCAGAAATTAGCTTCCAACAAACATAGTTATTTTGTTAAGTGTACGGAGGTAGAGCAAAATAGCAGTTATCACCAAAACACAAGTTATCCGCGGAAGTCCTTGCGTTAACACAGCGTTAATGAAACGAAAACATTTTAACACGTTCAGGCAAAATTAAAAACAGACCTTGCATCACTTCTTACCCTTGCATCACGTATCTTCCGTCCATTTCTTTACGTTTCTATATATTTTGATCCAGTTTTTAAATCAATTGATTCATTTGCAACGCAGATGTTATGGATTGACTTAAATTTAACTGTGTAAACGTTGTTTTTGTTTTCTTATTTAGTATACCGTCCTCACAATTCCAAGTTGAACCTATTGGTTAAACCGTAGCGTTGCTACGAGGGAAAATCAATAAACAAGTTACACTTCCACGTTATGGCCATGTATGAAACGTTTCGGAATCGTCGTCCACCGAGATCCTTTTTCAGTTTACTGAAAACATGAAAATCGCATGGCGCTAAGTCTGGACTGTATGGAGGATGTTGCCATACCTCCCACTTGAATCACTGNAATCGCATGGCGCTAAGTCTGGACTGTATGGAGGATGTTGCCATACCTCCCACTTGAATCACTGCAGCAGTTCGGAAGTTTGGTGAGCCGTGTGAGGTGTTGCGTTATCGTGCAACAAAATCACACTGGCGCTCAATTTTCCGTGGCGCTTCTCTTTAATTGCTTTACGCAAACGGTTCAACGATGAGGAGGTGAAAGCAGCTGTCTCCGGGGGGTTACATAGCGCTGGAGGAGATGTCTACGCATCCGGAATCGAAAAGTTGGTTGACCGTTCCGAGAAATGTTTACAGTCTCTTGGGGACTATGTGGAAAAGTGAAATTACATTGTATGTTGTCATAGCCGTGTTGCCTATGTATAGGTGGTTTCATAGCCATAACGTGGAAGTGTAACTTATTTATTTATTTGCCCTCATAACTCGCTTTCGGAAGGTCGTGAATTCTATCCCAGCCGGCAAGTTGGCTTCCCCCCCCCCCCCNCCCCCCAAGTGTTTTCACCCTTCTCATTTCAGGAAAATGCCTAATACCGTATGTCCCAAATTAATCTTTACACTCTTTGAACGGGAATAATAGAGAAACTATTAAAGACAAGCTGATCTAATGTTGACAAGCTGGTGAGCTACAAGTAATTTTCAACATCGTTAAAATTTAATTCTTTAAATATGTCATTACCATATTATACGGACAGAAGTCAGTAAATAATCCACAGGGTCCATGTAAGCAACAGTTATTGTACGTATGTGTATAACTGTTTATACATATATAATAGAGAAAGAGCTATTCAATCTTAACAATCACTTGACTGATTTATATTTGATTTCCATGTAGCCTGCATTACGTTACATTTTGACACCTTCTTATACACAATTTTATTCATTTGCAAAACATTTTGACACTAAAGTTCTAGAACATGATTTTATTTATCGTATGTTGATCAACATGTATCTCCGTTTTGCCTATCGTGTTAAACATGTCATTGCAAAATACAAGTTTCTTACTTATTGTTTCTCTCCAAAACGAATTGTAAATATCCGTAAATGAACAACACTTTCATTATTACAACAATTTATGTCACCTTTTATGTATGATTGACCTACGCTCTATCGGGTTGAAAGTAGTAATTGAATGTCGGTAAGAAGCAAAGAAATTAAACATGTACGCTTAATAAAATTAAATAAAAGCGAACATTCTGCTATTATTTGATACGTTTATGCACAGAGGCTAAATATTGCAGGACTCGTGTTTATAGTGTGCTCCGAACCACTTGATAAACGACTCGTTCACAAAAATGTACGTTTGGTTGGGGTATAGGGCCAGAGCCGTTGCCATTCTGGACTATCAACATGAGAGTGACGTAGAGACTGCGGCCACCATGTTACCTTTCTGCTGTCTTCTCCCAGGAATTCCTAATTAATATTCACTATTTACTATCTCCGAAATCAGGTCTAGCTATTTTAGTTATGTTAAAAAGAGTGCGAGTTTCATTCGGTAGAACACGTGTTCTATTCCAGCTGGCTGCCTTGAGAATAGGCGAACCGAGTTCGATTCCCGTCGGGATCACCCCCGGATTTTCGCACGTGGGAATCGTGCCAGACGATGTCGCTGGTCGATGGATTTTCTAGGGGATCTCCCGTTTTCCCCGCCCATGCATTCCGGCGCTGCTCCATACTCACCTTGCTTCACCCTCGTCGGCTCTCAAGACCTCGATGTTAAGAGCCGCCGAAATCTCTTCACTCACTCTAGTCATGCGGTTGGTTCCACGTAGCGTCGGCCCTCTTTCACCCCACCAGTGAACCTGCCACCAAGATGGAAACAACGTGCAATTGTAGTTCACTTAACCTAAATATATATTTTTCTTTTGTTTACAAAATTCAAATTAATTTTTCCTTCCCTTTGAGTGAGAATATCTTGTCGTTTGCTCCCTTGCCCATCCCACGTACAAATTCAGTGGAAGTTCTGCCTGACGTGCGTCGCGACGCCGCAAACTGACTTGGCGCCAAGTTCCTCAAACTTGCCTGATTTTCATCTGTGGGAGTATTCTTTGCCGGGTGGAGGGCGTGTCTGTTTAAACTATCCCAGTTCAGAAAATTCTCCAATAACAACCTCAAGCAGCATAGAAAATAAAAACACAGAAATAATGCCTTTAGAAAAAAATCCTCTTGCATTTGCTTGGTCTGCATCGTGTGGTTTTCAGCTGTCCTCCATGGCGCAGCTGATCGAGGTGCCAACTTTCAGTGTTCGAGTCTCGCGTAAGGAACAGGCGCGTATGTCGTTTAAAGATACATGAACTGTAAGGAATGGAAGATTCCACGAATTCACTTGAGGGCAAACTAAACCTCAAACAGCTATGGTTTTAAATAATTTAACAATTTGGTCACAATTATCTCTTCGCGTACTGTACTGGATAATACTGATTCAATAAAAGCAAGCATATAAGGAAAAGCGTGCTGCTGTACAAAGTTAAAACTGGTTTAGCTTTGGGGCAGCAGTCAACATTCAATCAGCGGAGAATCGAGCACCTAGAGAACTATGTAATCTTAGCAGACATGTCGTTGAATCATCGGAATATTCCTGTCTTTAAGTATTAGCTTAATTTAGCCAGTAATGTATTTATTTTGGTTTTTGGAAAGGGATCAGGGACAGGATTCAGGATTCGTCCACCATGACGTCACAGGTGCGGCCGGTGGCCATGTTTGTGAGTGCAGTCTACCATCATGGTAAGTGTCACAGCCAGGGCTCGATGCCATTTTGGATGTTCGTCATCTCGACATCCCTAGAAATTAGTTTAATAAAAAAATTATCTTAATAAAAATAATTTTGATAAATAATATTTAAAAAAACATTTTTAATAAAAAAATATAAAAGATTTAAAAGTATTGGCCCCCTTGTCTTGAATTATTAATAATAATATCGGTTTAGATCGTTACTGCAGATCATAATTAAATTTTTATACTTTTATCATTAATTGAAAAAAATTCAATCGAGTAATGTTGCAACTACTAATAAGCCTATAAATAATTTAAATTAAAATAATATTTTTAACCAACTGCCACCATCACCTCACCACACGCCACCACCCACCCCCTTTCCCTCTCGTCATCTCAACACCATCACATACCACTCCTCCTTTCTCAACATGCCACTCCCCCACTCCATCATAGCCTAACCATTTCCACCACCCCTCCCGGCCTTCCTAGTTTCCCCACCCCACGACCTCCCTCGCACCCCACCACACCAAACCTCTCCCCCACCCCATCTCACACCATCACATCTGCCTAACCTACCCCTCCCCCCCATCGTCCCACACATCTCCCACTCCCCTTCCATCCCCAACATCCCAATGGCCCACAAAATTCTAAAAATTGAGAATCATGTAATGTCATAACCTCGCTCACCCTGCCACCCAGTCATAAAAATCGAGAAAAATCGCTGCCCCCATTCCCATTTAAATTTCGTATGCGAATCACACAAATCGATCCTAGCACATTTCCTCATACCACTATTTGATTTTTGTGTGTATTATGCAAGCCACATATAATTACATCAACTAATAACAGTTTTATTATTGGTTTAGGGCATACCCTCAATCACGTTAACGTAAAGAACTATTACGTATAAGATAGTTTGTTTATAAAATTCATTGTAAATTTATGGTTGTTTGCATTATAAGTACATTTAAAGGTAAGCGATGTTTCACAGATCGTATTTTTTCAGTTGGGTCTGAATCTTAAATCATAGTTGGCCCCCATTTTCACAAGTCAGGTTGTAAGCAAGCCAATATTTATAGCAATGTGCGATTATAATTTGCGATTTCTTAAGGCCAGGTTCGTAAAATTCAGTTTGCAGCATCATTTCTAACTCCAGGAAAGTATGTATGTATGTATAAGCCCTGTGGCCATTTATAGACATAGTGATTCGCTAAAGTTAAAACAACATCATAGTGCTTTTTTTTATCGAAATCAGTTTATAACATGAAAAAAAAAAAGATTTAGCGTTAAAATATGAAAATATTTTGTTTTGATTTTTTTAAATTTCTTAAAATATATTACAACTAAATTATTCGTTTTCGTCTGCGTAGAGTCTGCACTCTTTTACACATCACCTAATTCGTTAAAGATGAAACCAGCTATTTGGGCACTCGTGAACTTCGTGCCGCCATGCAGTGAGCTTGAAGGCAAAGTCATTGCAGCAGAAGCGACACCGATAAGCCACTGAAAGTTCCGTAAATGATACACTAGGGAGCCCAGATGATTCGGCATTCGTCACATCGGAAGGAACAGGAACCATGGATGAATATGTCTTTGTGGAAAGAGATGTTGCTCCTGGTGATGAGGTGTTAGGTTCGTCGGTCATACTGGTAACAGCCGATTTTGGTAGAGGAGCCATAGGATCGAAATCACTATCCATCACTCCACCGACGAAGGCCGGAAGAACTCTCTGTTGCAGATCTGGCACCAAAGCATCAATGAGGCCTGCAGGTTAAAAATGCCGACTTTATATGTACGAAAAGTAGTGAAAGAAATATTAACTGATGTATTAAGTTTTTTTTTTTTTTGTAAAAATGTCAATAAATTTGTGTATGTAAAAAAACTATATTTAAAATAACCAATGTGCCATAAGTATGTTCAAAACTGGTATGCCCCCAAAAGTGTCATGCAAAGAAAGTATATATTACCTATTTATAAAGCATACATAGAAATATAATATACACTGAAGAGCCAAAAATACTGGTATAGGCGTGCGTATGCAAATAACAGAGGTATGGAACCAATCAGAGTAACGCGATGTGGTCGGCAGCTGGATCGGTTACTGCTGCTACAATGGCAGGTTATCAAGATTTAAGTGAGTTTGAACGTGGTGTTATAGTCGGCGCACGAGAGATGGGACATAGCATCTCCGAGGTAGCGATAACATTTGGATGTTCGTGTACGACCTTTTCACGAGTGTACCGTGAATATCGGGAATCCGGTAAAACATCACATCTTCGACATCGCTGCGGCCGGAAAAATATCGTGAAAGAACGGGACAAACGACGACTGACGAGAATCATTAAACGTGACAGACTTACAACCCTTTCTCAAATTATCGCAGATTGGATTTGTGGACTTCCCTGCAGGATTCATGGTGTGAATTGCCTCCTGCATACCTTAAGACATTAGTCGAGTACATGCCACGTCGTCTTGCGGCACTTCTGCGTGCTCGGGGGGCCCTGCACGATATTAGGCAGGTGTACCAGTTCTATTTGGCTCTTCAGTGTATATTAAGGGGTTAATTGGTGGCAGGGTAGTTTTGTATACTCCAGTTTTGTTTGAAAATATGTATTTTTTGTAAAGTTTAGCTTCACCCCCAAACATTTTTTTGCACAATTGTTGTTAACCTGTCGTGGCCACATTATTAATCATATTTGTTGTGTGTTGCAGGTTTTTATGCTGATATCTTCAGCATGGATGAGCAGTTCCAAACCGAAGAATGCATTACCAACACAAAAAAAAGATGTCTTTAATGAAAATAATTATGTAAAGAAAAATGGAATATACAATGTAATAAATAAAGTAAAAATAAATGCTTTTAAAAAATTTATATGTTATTTTTAAGTGCATATTTTTATAATTTTTAATAGGAAAAACATGTTTTAACAAAAGTGAATAAAAATATTATTCTTGCATATTCTTATTCTGAGATAATTATGACAACAAAAACTTCGATTTGTTTTTTTTTTTTTTCATGCACATGATATTACATGTAATTCTTTTAAACCCTTTCCCTGGCGCTTGTCCCGATAGTTCAGTCGACTAGGGCGTCCACCATGCTGGCGTCCCAAGGTACGGCAGCTCAATCCCGCCCTACTCAAAATGATATTTTGAGCTCTGCAAAAATTAAATATAAAAGCAGCGCCCCTAACGGCAAACTCCAGAACCAATATGGCGACCGATCTAAAGGGACACCAGTGCCACTATCAGACGGCAGTTGAACGAATAACAAGTGGAAACAAGATGGTGGCACACTTAAGCAGCAATAAACA
Source organism: Clitarchus hookeri (assembly GCA_002778355.1). Lineage (NCBI taxonomy): Eukaryota > Metazoa > Arthropoda > Insecta > Phasmatodea > Phasmatidae > Clitarchus > Clitarchus hookeri. Next base: position 313,694 of record NQII01001888.1, on the reverse strand, counting down.
ACATTGAAGGCATCAGTGGTGCACTCTAGTGGACAGCGAAAGAACTACAGCAGACGGCATTCATGATGGCAGGGATCGAACGAAGGTGAGAAATTGGGAAACAAGATAGTAGGCATAAACAAGCTGGAGGACAGAAACAAGATCGTGGTGGAAACAAGATGGTGGCTGGAAATAAGTTAGCAATCGGAAACAAGAAGGCCGCCAAATGTCAAGTTCAAGGACACAATATGGTGCCGAAGCCCCCCGCCCTTGTTCTCATACCTAGTATTCCTATCTACTTATATATTTATATACTGTGGGTATAATTATTCTCATGCCTCCATATTGCTTTTCCTCAAACACTACATACAGATGTGTTTTTGGACACTTTGTATCACCCTCATGCTTACACTTTGCCCGTGCAAAAATAATTGTTCGCCCTCGTCCCAATTTTTTTTAGCACTTCGCACCATCACAATCTTACACTGTCAATATGTTTTTCACATACACTGTTCTTCCCCATCTTCATCCAGAAAGCTTGTCTTTACCTCGTATGGCAGGCCACGACAAAACATGGTCCACTCGACGAAGGGAACCATGTCAGCTTCTTCTTACAGTAGGAGTCTATGCGTCTTGCCATCACATTAATTGCTTAAGCGAAGCACTGTTTCCCGATCCCCTCGTCGTATGTCATAATCCCTGCGCTGGCAGCCTTTTTCAATGGCGATGGTTTCACCCTCGTTCAACTCCAACAGTTCTTCGGTGCTGCATGGTAGGGTTACATCCGGCATCATGTTGTACACTGCACATGTTTGACCGTCGCACCGGATTCTGTCCATAAAACAAACTTTTGACTTGCCTTCGGTGTCCATGATGCTCGGGTTGTGCGCAGGCACCAGGGTGTAGTAAAGGCGGGTATGATTTACGCAATCGTAGGCTTCTATGTTTTGCACTGCATCCTCGTACCGTGGGTCGCCAAGCCAGAACTCCACGCGACGTAGCAATTGGATGACGTCGGGATAAATCTTCACCATACCTGAATCGAAGGAGCTGGTGTACATCACCTCGTGCATTGAAGATCGTGGAGGTGCTGCGATTGGAGTAGCTTTAGTGGGCATCAACCAACTGCTGCTAGTGCTGATAGTGGTCTGCGTTGGTCCCTCACGTGCCGGAAGCCAATCATCGCACGTCGTCGAGGTGAGTGGGTGCCAGGTGGAACGGGTGCTGGGTCGGAGACATGATGAGATCAGCTGCTTGAGGTCGGCGGTGGCCTGGCCTACAGAGTTGTTAATGTTTTTCACTCTGTGGACTCTTCGATGATGGAGGCGGTGCTGTGGCGTGTGGAGGCCATGGTCGGTGACGAATTGCGACTAAGGGAATACTGTGTCAGTGGTGGCTGCTGCTGCACGACGTTGCTCCATGCACCAAGCGCGGGAATGAGGAGTGTCTGGAACAGATGTGGTGCAGCCCTCGAAGCACTCCTTGCATGGTAGACAGTCGCGAATATCTTCGTCCTGCTGCAGGTAGGCCAGAAATCTCTCGTACACGTACCAAACTTCGTAGCGTGCGTACGTCAGCAGGAACTCTTTCGGTAGAAATGCCAGTTCTTTTACCGTATCGAGGGCCGCGAGCGAGCGTAGCCTCCCGTGCGCGACGATCTCCGAAATTATTTTCTTTTCACTGGGACAGCGCGCAAATATCTTCTAAAACATCAGACGAAAAATAGACTGCATACTTTAAGGAGAGCAGGTGACGACGACGGCAGCAACAGACGGAAGACTGGGTCTCGTGGCCTTTTATACGCTGGTGTATGCGTGCAATGGATAAGGAAGAGGATAGTTAGGCTGGGGAGGGGCTCGGTAGTGGGCCACATAGGTGAGCTCTGAGGGTATATGCTGAAAACATGAGTTACCAGTGCACTCCAGGGAGCATTGTCGAGGAAGGGAGGTGTGGGAAAGATGATAAGGGGGGTTGGGATATTTATAGGTAGCATAGTGTGTCGCACAAAAGTCATTGATTTTTCGAGATATGACGAGTAATTGGTGGAGTGGGGCATAAATATACAGTACATAAGGCTTTGTAAATGGAAATGTTCTTGTCTGAAGCATTACCGACCTTTGTTCATCTAAGAGGAATCGGGGATCCGTGATGTAGGAGCTGAAATTATTTTCTGCCAGGTATTCTGAATATCACAATGGATTCATGCCACCATATATGCATCAAATTGTGTATTCTTCCAATGTTCCGGCATGCTGGGTGACACACTTTATATTGGTGCTGAACGGCAAATTTTATTTTCATTCGCGTTTTCGTGTGCTTGTAATTTTTTTTTTTTCTGTAAGCATTACACATTTAGGTAATATGGAGCCCCGTGGCCTTCACGATGTGTTTCACAGCCCATTTGACATATTACTGTCTCTTGCGTACATACCAGGCCCTGGTGGTTCGTGTTTCTGACCTCTGTACATGTGCCATTGTCGTAGACATGATGATTTGCATTTGAAGGTTGGAAACATAAATCGATTAGTTGGTACATTTTTTTTTTCGTTCGCGCATGTAATATCATGGAAGGAATATGCGAGCTCAGTTTGGATACCTGCATCGACGATTTTTTTACTGATAGAGATGTACATATGTCCATGATCCGATGAATGGCCGAGGGGGTAAAATTGTGTTTCTGACAAATTGAAAGTATGAATTTTACCCCATTAAATTCTGAGCTCGAAACTTACCTTGTTAATGCCTTATTCACCTGGAATATGTGGAAGACCCATCGGTCACGTCGACTCAAAAATATGCACTTAATATTAAAGGGGGAAGGGGGGATTGTATTCTCTTCCATGCTGCTACCTTAATCGATATAAATGGTGGTATATTATTTACAAGCATATGCGATATTTTCCGAAAGCAGGTGCGGGCCCTGCTTTACAGAAATGTGTGGTTCCTTTCTTCCACTAGTTCGTCTTTATCCATACATAGTTCGCCGAATTATATTAGGGTACTGCGCGAATTGCAGGTGCAAACAATATAAAAATTATGGCGCATGTAAAGCCTTGAACACATACTGCAGATATTCGATTAGCTCAATTCTCAATGTTAATGGGCTGGTGTATATATATATATATATATATGAGTGGAAAGTGAAGGCAATGCTCAGACTGCTTAAAACAATTCCGGGAACTCATGATGTGAATTGTAATAGGCATGACGATTTGCCTATGTATCTAGCAGTGCAGGTATATTTTTATATAAAGTTCCAGTATGATTTTATTTTTACACACCGTGATTTTCTTCCCAAACAGAGTACGAATCAGCATTAGGATGACTCGACGTTATGGTCTCGGCTTTGTATATGTATTACAAAGTTAAGTTTTTTTTCCCACCGGTTTATTTCCTGATAATTTTTTTTAGGGTGCTAATAATTAATATGTATATTTTACTAATTTTTTTATACTGACCTTCGCATAGATGGATTATTTGTAGGGTTTGTTCATAATCTTGTGTAATTTCATGTCGAGGGTGCACTTGGAGGTCTCCCCCCCCCCTCCAAACTTTCTTTGCTTAAATGTGTAACCTTTAGGTTTGTTGGTGTGTTGGGTAAGAGGGAGTGGTTAGGGGTGAGGGTGGTCGGATAGGCAACCGGTGAAGGCGGGAGGTGGTTGTGAGGGGGTGGGAGAGGGGGTGGATGGTAGTGTGTGGGGAGGTGATGGGTGGCAGTGGGTTAGAAAATAATATTTTTATTTAAATAATTTATATGCTTACAGGTAGCTTCAACATTACTCGATTGCATTTTTTAAAATTAATTATAAAATTTGAAAAATGTTATTATGATCTGCAGCTAAACTCTAAACCGATATAACTATTAAAAATTCAAGGTAGTGGACCGATATTTTCAATCTTTTATAATTTGTTTATTAAAATAATATTTTTAAATATTATTTATTAAAATAGTTTTTATTAGATTATTTTTTATTAAACTAATTACTAGGGATGTCGGGGGGACGATATCCAACATTGCATCAACCCCTGACTATGACACCTACCAAGATGGTGGACTGCACCGACCAACATGGCCACCAGCCGCGCCCGTGACGTCATGGCAGACGAATCCTGAATCCTGTCCCTGAACCCTGAGCTAAAACCAACAAAAACACACCACTCAAGCCGACACGATTTACCTACCGTCATAAAAGCAGTGGCATCAATAATCTCAACATAATATTAGCGTACTTTTCAGCACTAATAAGCCGTCCATCTTGCTGTACGATGTTCCTCCTCTGACGCTAGCTTCATAAAGTTGACCACCATCTATTAAAAACCGTCTGCTCGAGCTTACTTACTCTAAAGTGACACGATATTTTGTCATTTCTTCATACACCATATCTCACTCATGTGGCTGACAGCCCAATCCTCAGCATGATTCGAAATTTTCCGAATACCAAGTAAATGCCCAGGAATAGTTCGTAGCAATTTAGTAAGCCCCGATTTTGAAGTATTATTCATCCAATTTTCCTAATGAGTGGTTGGTTTTGTGCGTACCGAAAATATGTGGATTTTCGTATATCATTGTATGAAATATTAACGCAATATGCGTATACAATTACTTCATTGATACCTATAGAATTATAGTAATTATAAGTTATCACAATATATTCAAAAGTAGTGCGAAAAAATTTCTATACGAAATATTGAATCTCATAAACCAATGGGAATAGTTTCGATAGTATAATGCAGCAATATCCTTTTTATTAGCGATATACTGCTTGTTGCATAAGGTATAATATGTACAATTTTCCTTCTTTCAAAATGTTTATCTAAAAATTCATTTTTAATAACTTTTACACCCTTATACTTGAACTCTCTGCTCAACATAGCATGCTTTCAGAGGTTGTTTCACTATGGCCCTTAGGGTACTCGATTGCAAAATTATTTGATATGAACGTAATTACCGTCATTGCCGATTACAAAAATATCTAGCAACAAACTTAATTTTGAATATTTTGCAAAAAAGATTTACATTATTAGTTTACTAGGGTTAATGCAATGTGTTTGCAATTTTGCCTTTTTTCTTTTCCTCCTTTCAAATGTAATCGTTTTATCAGAATAGCAATGTTTTAACTATTTTGCACGCTTTTTAACTCCAAGTGGTTTTCTCCGTTTGTATAGCTAGTTTACGGTTAATTGAAAGCATTCTAATGTTGCAGACGTCAGAATTGGTAACTGGAAATCACAGCTCTGTTTTACTCACTCGGTAGATACGTGAAACTTAAATAAAAGCGCCATATTGAAAATAAAATAAAGAATTCAAGTCTCGGATTATTTCCTCCGTATTTTTATTTCAAGTTCAAAATAAACAGTTTACAATTTTCCATTAATTCAGAGTCACGAACCGTCAGCTAAACGAGACAGACGAACAAAGAAGAAAGAATAGCCAGCAGTAGTTCATTTATTATTCACATCACTCAAAACTCGCATAGCGAGAGAAAATGAGGAATGCAGGGGGGACGCCAGTTCCCTCCTGGCACCCTATCGACCTTCCACACAGGCGGAATTAATTTGGTAGAAAGAGGTCCAAAAATTGGAAGTTTAAAAAAAAAGTAGACGTCACGGGTGCTTGCCGGTGTGGGCAAAATTTGCCACACTCAACATTTCTTCTCTAAGAGCTGGTTGTTGACTGTTAGCGGGCGGCAGGCGCTCGGGGCTAAATTCGCCACGTGCTCTACCCCCACTCCTCGCACCGGGGTGCCAAAAACCTAACCGAATAAGGGCATGGCGTGGCACGGAATCCCTTCGTAATACCGTGTGACCCCTGTCGCAATCACTGCCCTACGCCATTCCGAAATGCGTCGTAGTAAAATAATCGAATTTCTAGAACATTCTCGAAGTAAAAAAGTCTACGAAAGGTAAAAGTTTTCCTCTCCGAATGCTGACGCAACCTAAACTGCGATTTCAGAAAAAGCAAATGTATGACAGATAAACATTCTAACATGGTCAAAACTTCAAATACCGATAAGCAATTACAATTCCCTGAAAAATAACAGAAAATTAACCAAATGTCCCGATTAAATTAATATTAACTGCATCGTTACAACATCTGAAGGCAAACTTTAAAAAAAATTCCCTGTATCTGCATAATGCATATGACATATAGAGTGACTGGCACATCCACAATATTGATGGAGACGAATTGTAAAGAGTAACTCCATATCTTTAAGTGTTATTTAAAGTGATATGTGTAAGTTAGCGGGCAATTAAATAAATATTTCATTCGGTATCGCCAACTTCAGGGTAAGAGTTTCCCTAATAGTAAAAAGCGAAATTTCAAAAATCTCGGACACCTGCTCAAAACAATTTAAAACAGCCGTTAGTTCCTTGGCAACGTTATTTAATATATGAGGTGGAATTATATTAAATGGAAAGTTATGGGAGAAACTGTGATTTTAAAAGTATCCCATTACAATTATCTCTATTTTTTAGAACTTCGCGCCTGTGTGACTCTCGTTTATTTAGAAATTTTCTTATAATACATTTTTTTGTCATATTTCCTACTGTTGGTTTTTTTTTTTTTTTTTTTTTTTTTTTTTTTTTTTTTTTTTTTTTTTTTTTTTNTTATATCACTCATTTTACATCACAAATTCATAACGTTTGCAATCTTGTTTTTACTTATTATTTTTTTAATACAATTTAATGATAGTGAAATTGTTTTCGTTCGGCATGTTCGTAAAATAATACTGACACTTCATGTTTTTCAACTCAACTACAACTGCTAACTCGATCATGCACGGGTGATCGCAGCGAAAAAAAGGTTAACTGTAACGCGTGTATGATGATCGTTTTGCTTCTGAGGTCAGAAGCACCACCTGGCCTGAGGTTTTCGCATGTTCGAGACCTCGAGGTGCACGAACGATAAGCGTGGCACAGTCACTTGGCTCACTGCCGCAATGCGCGAGGCATTGAAATAATGTGCATTTATTTTCCTCGGCAACGCCACCTCACGGAAGTCTTAGCAGTATAACCATGACATTTCATAAACTTACAGGTAGGTAAAAACGTGATGTACGTACAGGTACTACTTTGTAGAATATGTATTAAAAATTTTCACTCCTAAAATGTGTTGTAAAAACACAAGTTTTAGTCATATTCAGTCTAGAAAAATACACTTTAGAGAACGACGACGTCCTGACTTTACAAGTGACGTTCCTTAAATACTATTCAATAGCAAACGCCAAACCTAAAATATAGAACCGATTTCGGAAACAACTTATTTTACTTAATCCCTGCATGCAGCATAGCGGCCTGGGCAGGCGGTCACTTTGGACTGCAGAAAGAGCGGTTCGTGTCTCGCACCCGATATTCGCGGCAAGATTACGGAAACGCACGAGTTAAGACGATGGGTACAACGAACTTCACTTATCTCGCCGGCACTGATAGTATGAACTCTTTGGGAATATAAGGCATACAACGTGTACCAGCATCGCAGTAACCAATTCCTGAGTCGAAACACCCGACGGTTATTTTATCAATAGAGATGTCGAAACCTTGTGGCTTGGATAAATGGTAAGCACACTATTTACTTGAAAACGGCTTTTGATAAATGTTTAATGCACTTTTTACTTCAAAAGGACCTTGTATAAATGGCAAGTACGCTGTTTACTTGAAAAGGGTGTTGTATAAATGATTCGTACGCTGTTTACTTGAGAAGAGCCTTGTATAAATAGATAGTACAATGTTTACTTGAAAAGGGTATTTTATAAATGGTTAGTAAACTGTTTACTTGAAAAGGGCTTTGGCTAATGGTTCATATACGGTTTACTTGAAAAGGGCCTTGGATAAATGGTTAGTACACTATTTACTTTAAAGGGTTTTTGAAATTTTGATACAATCCTTCCAACCTCCGGCCGAATTCAAAAGCTACAAGAGTACTCATTATTCACTTTTTTTTTATTATTTTCTGTTAGAGTGTAAACAGAATACTAAACGTAAACAAACGCTTGACTATCACATCATGATTTTAAAAGTTATACTGTAGAATCGTAAGCGAAAGCTGGGATATATGCTGAAGGCAAAAACCAATATCTACCTCACATTCACTCTCGGCATATCGCGATGATGCTTGCACGTCGGGGAGATCATGCGAGCGCAACTCCCTCTCTTCTACAGAAACTTACCCTTTCCGTACCGAACTTTTCCGCGCGGCGCGCCTGACAAGTGATTACCTCCATTTGTTTTTTGAGGGGGAGAGGGGGATGAATCAACGAAACACGTTTTGGCTCTCAGAGTGCTGGCATTAAAACTCCATTCGTAAACCGGGATACCCCGATGCTTTTTCACTATCAGAGGAGTACATATTTTCATTGCACCATAGAGAGTCGTTATAAAAACACGATATATTTGTAATGTTTGTCCATATTTTTTTTTTTAATTCTAATTAGTGCCCGCGTATTGAGAAATTAATCCTGAGATTTACAATTCCAAAATTTTTACACTTCATACTGATAGAATTTGATGTTGAGAATCAAATTAACATAACCTAATTTTAAAATATTGAACCGTGAGCAAAAATAAAAACATATTTAGATACTTCACAATTGTTGAACTTATTTGAAGTAAGGAAAACTATTTCAATGTTTATAACACAGGCGATTGTATGCGAGCGTGAGAGTCTTTTCTTTCGTTGTCTCCTCGGAAAATTAATAAAATGTATTCGACTGGGGTAAATAAAAGCAAAATGAATAAAAAAAAATAGCACCCGAAGCCGGTATGGGCCGTCCGTCTTTGTACACAAAGAAAACTTCCTTTTTGAAATTTGTCTTAGTCTGCAGTGACCCGGGTTCGAATTTTAGAGGTAACAGGTTGACTTTGACTTCATAAGCACAGAGTCAATAGAATGCAATAACAGCTGTAACAGCGTGCATTGAAACGCGAGTGTAAGTGCTCATAATACTAATGAGGCAATAAACAGGGTACAAAAGAATCCCGATAGAACGAAAAGTTCTTAAAACAAAATGCAATATTTTGAGTTTTAATTTTTAATGTTTAAATTTTGAAATTTGTTAGTTATTGTTTACCGTGAAATGCCCTTATCTTTCCTTTGTAAATTATTTTGAAAACCTCTTCAAACATTAGCGCCGGTAATGGTGAGTAATAGCGAGAACAGAAATTGTGTGTTTTCCAAGTAACAGTAGTGATTGGCCGACATCACGGAGAATGCATAAAAATATCCTAAATAAATATATCACAATTTCATTAAATAATAACATACTACCTTAAAGTTCAAACACTAACGGAAATTTTTTTTGCAATGATCCAATGTTGAAAGCAGGTATAATTTTCCATTTTATATTCTCATGGACAGGAAAATGTTCAATAAAATTAGAAGTATTGGCTTCAAGAACGAATAATTTTGTTTTCTAAGTGAAATTACAAAATTTTGTAGGATTTTATACTGTTTAATAATTCGTGAAATTACGTTATTATCAAATTTCTCAATGCAGTAAGCAGCTATAAAACAGCGGTTCCAGGACACCTGGCAGGGAGCGGGGGAGCTGGTAGCGTCTCCCACGGGAGCCGATGACGTCACCATGCACTTTGCCTGCTCTCGTGCTAGGTGCACATCATTAGATACGTGAGGCTCTCGTCGCCAATTGGCTACGCGAGGCTCTCAAAATATTATTATGTATAGAAAATTGTAAAAAAAAAATTTTTAATTTTTATATTAAATTTTTATTTTAAATTTTATTTTTAACTGATTGGCTATGCGAGGCTCTCGAAATGGTCTCGTCTCTGATTGGCTACTCGTGTGGTGGTTTCTCAGAGTCTTCCCAAATTCGATTATCATTTAATTCCTTTCTTATAGATCGTATAATTCATGCTCTTGCATTCCAAGCGAGAGGTTGTCTCAGACATCGCACGCTTGCATTCCCAGCCAGGAGGATTATCTCAGAGTCTTCCCAAAATAGATTATCATGAAAGTCCTTCCTACGAGATGATATACACCATGCATTTGCATTCCATGCCGGGGGTGGTTATCTCAGAGTCTTCCCAAAATCAATTAATAATTGAAGTCCTTACTATGAGATGAAATACCTCATGCTATTGAATGTCAAACTGGGAGGGTTATCTCAGAGTATTCCCAAATAACATTATCATTTAAGTCCTTCCTACTAGATGATAAACACCACATGCTTGCATTCCAAGCCAGGAGAGTTTTCTCAGAGTCTTTCCAATATATGCGCGATGGTTATCTCAGAGTCCTCCCAAGCATACAAAATGATAAAGGAGCCTAACATGTTACACGAGGCTCTCAAAAATGTTTCAACACATTACACTAGGCACTCGAAAGTATCTCGGACACTGCAACGAAATTCGTGGCATAACATAAAGGACACTGCCAAACATGTCAACGATGCATGCGGCATAACATAAAGGACGTCGCCGTGATGTGTGGCATAACATAAAGGACGTCGCCATTACACATGATGTAACATACAGGATGTCGTCATGACGCTTAACATAAAGGACATCGCAGTGATGCGTGGCGAAACCTAAACGATATCGCCGTGATGCATGGCATACCATAAAGGACACCACTGGCTTAATGCGTGGAGTAACATTAAGGATGTCGCTTTGATGTGTTGCGTAACATAAAGGACATTGCATGATGCGTGACGTAAAATAAATGACATCGCCATGACATGTGGCGTAACATAAAGGATGACACCGAACACTGCGACTAAGCGCACGGCATAACATAAAGGAAGCTGCGGTACACTTCAACGACGAGCGAGACCGAAATTAAAGGTTGACAGCGAACACTGCAACGAAGTGCGCAGCCTAAAATATAGGAAGCTGATGGACACTTGTATGTATGCACACACATATATACATGGGTTATCCCAGAGTCTTCCCAACTATACACAATGGTAAAGGAGCCTAACATGTTATACAAGGCTCTCAAAAATGTTTCGGCACTGTCGAAGCTGGTAGCCTATCCTAAAGGATGCTAACATACATAACGATAAAGAAGCCATACATAGTATGTGAGGTTCCCGAAAGTGTGTCTGCACTGGTGAAGCTGGCGCCTATCATAAAGGACGCTACCATACACAGCGATAAAGGAACCTAACATGTTAGGCGAGGCTCTCAAAAGTGTCTCGTTATCGTTAGTCTATCATAAATAACACTGCCGCGCACAACAATAAAGGGACCTAACATGTTATGCAAGGCTCTCGAAAGTGTCTCGTCACTATCAAAGCTGACAGCCTAACAAAAAGGACATTGCTATACATAACGATAAAGAAGCCTAACAAGTTTCGTGAGGCTCACGAAAGTGATTCGTCATGGACGACCTATCATAAATAACACTACAGCACACAATGATAAAGGAGCATAACATATTACGTGTGGCTCACGAAAGTGTCTCGTCACCGGCAGCCTATCATAAATAACACTTCCGCGCACAATGTTAAATAAGACTAACATGTTACGTGAGGCTTACGAAAGTGATTCGTCATCGGCAGCAAATCATAAAGAACGATGCCGTGGTCAACGTTAAATAAGCCTAACGTATTACGCGAGACTCATGAAAGTGATAAGTCATCAGCAGCAAATAATAAAGAACGATGCCGTGCATAAAGTTAAATAAGCCTAACCTGTTATGAAAGGCTCACGAAAGTGACTCGTCATCGGCAGCAAATCATAAAAAACGATGTCGCGCACAACGTTAAATAAGCCTAACATGTTATGCAAGGCTCACGAAAGTGATTAGTCATCGGCAGCAAATCATAAAGAATGCTGCTGTGCACAATGATAAGGGTCCTAACATGTTACGCGAGGCTCTTGAAAGTGTCTCGTAATCGATAGTCTATCAAAAGTNGAAAGTGTCTCGTAATCGATAGTCTATCAAAAGTAACACTACCACGCACAATGATAAAGGAGCCTAACGTATTACGCAAGGCTCACACACAACAATAAAGAGACCTAACATGTTACGCGAGGCTTTCAAAAATATATCGTCATCGGTAGTCAAGTATAAATAACATTGCCGCGCACAACGATAAAGTAGCCTAACATGTTGTGCGAGGTCCTCGAAAGTGCCTCATCATCGACAGTCTATCATAAATAACACTACCACTCACAAAGATAAAGGAGCCTAATGTATTATGCGAGGCTCACACACAACGATATAGGCACCTAACATGTTACGCAAAGCTCTCAAAAGTATATCGTCACTAGCTGACCCGGCAAACGTTGTTTTGCCATAAAAAGTATTTCTAGTGATTATAGTATTAGAAAAAAATAACTATAACTTATTGTAAGTGTGTGAGGATGTGGTATATAAGTGGAAGAGGCATGGAGCTCTGTGGACGATGACGGAATATAAAATTAGATAATTTAATAAATATTAATAAAATGGAAATACAAACAATTACAGCTTTGCGATCAATAATAAAGTTAATTAAGAAGTACACTTAATTATTGAAAATATAATTGTAAACACGTCACTACTACGATCTGAGCACAAATGAATAAGAGAAAGGTTATTGTGTGAGAGAAAGTGGAGACCGGCTACTCCGTGCTGTGTCACTGGGAGACACCTGGTGGGAATAAATTGTAACCTAGATCGATAAATGATCGATGATAATTGATCAGTTATCGACCTAGGGTAAAATTTATTAAATTACTAATATCGCTATAAAAAAATAAGGGTTGGTGGTAGAAGGGTGAAAATTTAGGAGGGTATGTATTTTTTGATGCCACATCATAAAAAAATAAAAAATAAAAATTTGGTTCCAACAATAAAAAAAAATTGTTTGGGGGTGGCCACCCTTATTACTTAGGGGTGTAAAAAATAGATATAAATCTATTCTCAGACCTACCGAGTATACATAAAAAATTTCATAAAAATCGGTCCAGCCGTTTCGGAGGAGTTCAGTGACTAACACTGTGACGGGAGAATTTCGCTATAAAAAAATAAGGGTTGGTGGTAGAAGGGTAAAAATTTAGGAGGGTATGTATTTTTGATGCCACATTATAAAAAAATAAAAAATAAAAATTTTGTTCAAAAAATAAAAAAACATTGTTTGGGGGTGGCCACCCTTATTACTTAGGGGTGTAAAAAATAGATATAAATCTATTCTCAGACCTACCGAGTATACATAAAAAATTTCATAAAAATCGGTCCAGCCGTTTTGGAGGAGTTCAGTGACTAACACTGTGACGGGAGAATTTTATATATTAGATTGGCAGACTAGCATAAATAACAAGGTCACGCACAATGATAAAGGAGCCTAGCATGTTATGCCAGGCTCTCGAAAGTGTCTCTTCATAGACGAAGTTAGTAGCATAACATAAAGGATGCTACCACACGCTCTCGAACCATTAGTCATGCAAGAGTGTCATCACAGCTACATGCTGATGCAAACAGATATAACAAATAATTATAAAACAAGTAGTTATATACATTTAACAATCTGTATATATATATATATATATATATACCCACTAGGCGATGAAATTTCAGTTGTAAAGAATGTGAACAACAAGGTCAGCACAATTATACACTTATTCAAACTGATATAAAAACATTAAAAGGAAAATATTTATAAGTATATGTATATAAGCATGCATCATATAAAATGAATGTCATTCCATTGTCGAGCATGGTGGAGGAAAGCAGATCGTTGCTACTACATTCATCTACTACGAGTGTGTACTCTGAAACAGGGAGAAGCCCTGAAGAGACGCTACAACCAATACAGTATCAATGTTACTACTGTGATAGTATACTCTGCTACAATATGAAAATGAAATCTATAGTTGAAGACTTGCCAACAACAACATGGAAAATTTTTCTAACACACAGGTTTTCTTTAAACACCCTCTCTTCCAATCACCCTCATTAAAACAATGTTTCCTGTTCTGCAAATAATAGTTTCAGTTAAAATAATAACATTTCTGTTTTTTGACTTTGTAAAGTATTTAAACAATTTCCATTATGTTAACTGAGAGTTCCATATTAAAATATACTTTCGCAGACAACAAACAAAATTGTAACACGTGTAAAGAGAATGACAATATATTTCTTTATAAGCAAGAACCATAATATAAATATTAATATATAATATATATAATATTATATATGTAAAATATTATAATATATATAATATTATATATTAATATATAATATTAATATTAATCCATACTTGGCAAACACTTTTGAGGGGGGGGGGAATTTTAGTAAAACGCTTAATAAATATTTTTATTAATGCCAACTTTAGTAAGACACGCCGTATACGGCAAAAATATTCAACGTTCTTTATGCTGTTTTCGACGATAAAATGATAGCAACTTGCCAAGAAACTGAGCATAATTTTGGGAATATATTCCTCAAAATTGTGGCTGCGCATGATGAGGAAGTATGTTAATAAGGAATGGTAAGGGGAAAGCAAAATAGAAAGGGGAGGAGAAGTTAGCAAAAAGCCGAGCAGCCAAGAAATTGGTGTCAGAAATGGGGAACTAGATATCTCTTGGCAGGATGATAATCTCCATGATATTTGAATATTTTGGTATCAACTTAGCGGCAAGAGATGCCCCAAACCGTAGAAGTGGCCCGAGCGTAAAGTTACTGCCTATGCCGCAAACTGAAGGTGAAAAGAAATGTTGGTGCTGGAGGAAGAGGGGAAGGTGCGGAAAATGCTTTCACGGTTTTTTTTATATATGCAGTCAAAGTCTTCCTCGGCTTATCTCTGCCAGCCAAATTCCCAAGCTAGGAGATGGAACCACAGTTCCTTTTAATGAAATAGCTCTCTCTTGTCAATTACCGCAGCGACCCCGTAACAGACACTATCTGGAACGCTTGAACAATCAAGACCGCCTTTTCACGTTCTCCTCGAGGTTCACTTCGGGGGCTGCTACCTAAAAGGGTATCAGAGAGATTGCGCGCAAGTTAATTCAGCTAACCAGAGTTCCGACAGTATTCAATCAGGTAAGAAAGAGGATCATCACATTTTGTTTGCGCGTGTAGCACACCTTTCAAAAAAAAGTAAAATTACGATTGTTGTGTAGGTTAGTAGATGTGATCAGTGATCACACCGAGAGTTAAGATCGAGGAAACCCGTAAGGACAGTGATCTCTTGAAACGCCACGAAATAAATAGGAAAAAAGACGTGTTCAGGTTTTACGTCACATGATTATGCAAAAAAATGTCTAAGAGTTGCAGAAAATCCTCATTTTATTTGTTAAAATTTTTAAACAGTCCGTCAGTGAGTATCAAACCCCTCCTCTGAAATTAGGAGGCCCAAAGAAAAATTGTCAGGTTATAACTGAAGTAAAAAATATGATCATGGTATATTGGCTACAATTTTGTAACTTATTGTGTAAACGCAGTAGCGATGAGAATAAAAATTAGCTAACCTGGGAATTTTTGTTTAGACCGAAAGTTTACTTGGAAATATTTTTTTAAAATTATTTGTGGTGTACTGATCACTTAATATCTCGCATGTTTTGTACAAGAAAAAGTCGGTAATTACCTGTATAAAAAACGGATTTTTGTAGCCTGGTGTCCAACGCTTAATTTCAACTATAAGCTCAGACTGCGTTTGGGTAACTATCGCATGGAAAGAAAAACCACGGGTCCAATGCACTGCACAGTTTGCACTTTCTTTGAAAGGAGTGGAGTAAACTTAGGGTTTCTGGGAAAACGTAAACGATGAACATTTTTTTCAATATTTTACATAGTTGCCACACTGCAATAAAAAAAACGCCTCCTTTCGTAACATTCTTGTGGTTAAAACATTTTTTGTTTAATTTATTGAGTCGTACCCACCGCAGAACCATTTATTTCAAATTAGAATTCAAATGACATGACAGTTGTTACCTTATTTTTATGACTAGTGTCTATAGTATTACAGTTATGATCTGATGCATGCTCTTCATTGGCTGTTTACAGTAAGGAGTCATGCTCACAATGTGAGGTGGCCGAATCCATAATCTTTTAAGTCATACTACCCCCATGTCTAGTAAATCTCTAGCACCGAGTTTTTAATCGGGTATTTTGGGGTCACTTATGATTAGGATGTGCCGTCACATTTCGCCTCTTTTTACATTATTTCCTGAACTAAGAGTGAATGTAGCAGAGTGAAGTATATCAAAATGTTTATACCGGGAAACATTTATTAACATCTGAACTTGCGTGGGTAGTTAAAAATTGCACCTGAAGTATTGCCTCAGAGCATAACTAGGCTATTCATGGTAAAGTGAGCACTTTTTAAAGCCCTGTCCTTATAAATAATAGTCAATAAATATATTTTATTTTAGCCTTAGACGTTAACTTCTGAGTGCGGTGGAATATACACACTGTGNTAGTCAATAAATATATTTTATTTTAGCCTTAGACGTTAACTTCTGAGTGCGGTGGAATATACACACTGTGTTTATTGCTTACATGGCAATATATATTTAAAAAGGATGTTTAAGAATAAAAAATGGCTGAAAGTAAAAATAACTAGGGTCTCAAAAGTGCTCACGTTACCGTGAACAGCCTAGAGTACAATATTCCTCTTGTGCGTTCAGTTAAGCTAGTAGGCAGAAAATGTTATCGCTTAAAGTCATATTGAAGTCGTAACTTTTTACATTGTTGCCTACTGAAATTTGTTTCCTTTCGTTTCCAATGCATTAGAGCAATAATTTGTGTCCCAGTATAAAAAATAAAACGTTAACGCTTCCTTAGTGACACTGTTATATGCATGGATGCTATTCGCTAAATCCATGGAAATAATAGTTTTTTTTTACCGTGAATGGAATAAAAGGTAGGGTGCGCATGTCAACTGCACAGTAACTACTCTCCATATTCCACTGATGAACTGAAGTTTTTCCAATAGCACTGTCAAAACAAACGTGTGTATAATTTGAGGTTAAAACACTAACTACATAAGTAAATGCTTCAAAACGTTTGTGCACTTATTCTGATCTAATTTTAACGCAATTAAATACACTTAAGTTAGTCAAAATATTATATTCATATATAAAAAAAGGTGGTGCTGTTGGAAAATCAAAACCACTGTTGACTTCGTGATTTTGACAGTTGGATTGGTGATGGGTGTGTCAATGTTTAGGACAGACGCACAAGACCAAAATCGATCTACCTCATATTTAGTCTTTGAAAGGAAGTCGCAGGTTCTTCAATAGTGTTGAATTAACCATGAACCTGCTGCAGCCAGTGTGGATATTACTGCCCGCCTATTTAATCAAGTTAAAGCTTCACTAAAACTTTTTATGATAATTGTTAGTGTTTGCGAATCGACAACACTCGTAAATTATTTTCATCAGGGATTCTGCATGACAGCATAGTTATATATATTGTAAGAATTGCAGCTGAAGTTATATTTAGACATGTGCCATTACTTCCAGACACCAAAATTGTTATAGTATTTTTGAGTGACAAGGAGATTTAAGGTTTCCTTGTTCTTCTGTTCGTCGCACTTCTAATAATCATTCGGTCTGTTAATTTTTTTTAATTGTGCGCCTGCTTAGGTTTATAAATTCAAGCTGTAGGACAAACGTGCCAAAGAGTAATTTCCTTTTACGCTACAATACTAAATAAGCCAATTCCATAAAGGAACCAGTAGGCTATCTCAAACCTACGTGCTTGGGTTTTCGGTGTTTGGAAATATGTCTAGCAACAGCAGATAGTTTGAAAATATACGAAAGACGTAATAACGGAATCTATTTAAAGATACGTTTAATTTTTAAAAGAAGTCAGGTGATCAGACGGAACAAAATTACAAACATAGCAACCCACATTTTTCACTGGTCTATCACCTGGCAAGAGTAAAATTTTGTTTTCTATTGACTTAAAATCCATCTTTATTTTGAACTCTGTTTACTGTAATTACGTTTCATATTGTCGAGAATGAATTCTTGGGCCTTATAATTATTAATGTTTGTTGCGACCAGTTGGAAAATTATTCATTGTTTTTGCGGACACGTTGACTGCTGCAGAGAGGGGCTCAAGTGAACGGCAATTCGCAGTCACCAAAGATTATCTGATCTCGGGCACAAAAGGGAAAATGCGCATAGTGAGTTTCAAAATTTGATTTTTGGCCTGGAATTGACGGAATTTTAAAAATTATTTCCCTATTGTAATTACAGATTATACAATTTTTTCTCTTGTTGGTAGTTAGGTTATATAGAGATTTTAATTTTTTCTAGGGCTTTTATTTGTTTTTATAGTAAAATTTGTTGAAACAAAACTCCGTCACAGTTTTCTAAATTTTTAAATTAATACAATCAATAACCTCTTGCGGAGTCTGTCATATATTTAAGACCCAGATGTAACTGTAAATTAGGTGAAATTACTCTCTAAATCTCTTTTAATGTTTATTGTAAACCAAAACTTACAAATTAAGAATTACAATTTCTTCAAAGTAGTCTATGATATAAAAGTACGCATGCATAGACCAGTTGATTCATCAACACGACCGAATCGATCATCACGAAGAATGCATATTCGCTTCCCAAACATTAGTCCTTCGCCGACAAATTGTAAATGCAATCACAAGCTACGTATTGAAACGACGAACAGACTGGCCTGTGACGTGTGTACGATGAAGTTTGTAAATTACATGGTTTAATGAACGACAGTTAATATTAATTATATTCGAGAAGTCAGTACATCTATCTCAATACGCTTCTGTGATTGATAAAGAAAGGACACCGATTGTGTTATTAATATGTTAATATATTATCAGTGATACTATAGTGAGCTTTTGGAAATTGAAATAAACTCTGGTACAACAATTTGACTGTTGTTTTATTCGATCAACACATATATTAAAGTACTGTTGTAAGTAGTTACCGGTTGACTTGACAATTGCTCCGCTGCTAAAACCCCATCTTACCTCGTGCATTCCTCAGGTCGACCAGGAAAGACCTGTAACAAGCCATTTGCCACCCATGTTACCGTTTTCCAAGACTGGAAACATGAATATTTTCATTTAATATCACAGAGTTTTCATGCTGGTACTTGGGAAGTTTTCAACGCGAAGGTTGGTTTGAATGCCCGATAGGAGGCCGCGGTGGTATAGTAGCCAAACTACTCGCCACCCACCAAGGAGAACAGGTTTCGATTCCCTACAGGGTCACTCGGATTTTTACGTGTAGGAAACGTGACAGGCGTTGCCATTGGCCGAAAGGTTTTCTCGGGGAACTCCCGTTTCCCACTCCCTCGCTTTCCGTCGCTTCTCCATCCTTACCTCATGTCCCTCACCGGCGCTCAATTCATATCTGTTAAACGCCCACCAAAAGCTCTCAGCTCAACTTGAATGCCACCCGAGGTTTCCTAGGCACGATTATCCTGCAGTGATTTGCAGTTGTCTTCTGCAGCGTGCATATGAAGGGGCAAACACCACGCCCCATCCTGAATCTAGGAAGGGAATATTCCTCTATCCGGCCGAAAATCTGACCTGGTAACTCTGGCTCTGGCCTAACCATTGGACTACGCATCGTGACTAAAATTCCCACCATGTCTCTATTTACCTTGTTGAATTCTCATGTGAATAAATGGTATCATTAAACAGCTTCCAGTACATATGACTTGAAGAAAAAATTACGTTCCAAATGTGTGTTAACACCGTCCATGTCGCAAACAGTTGATTTTAATAAAATCTTAGTAAAATGTTCAACTATTGTTTTTAAAAAAGATACATGGCACAACAAATTGTTTGCACATTCTAAAAAAAGCTAGAGAAATTAATGTTCATCTACAGGAAAATATATAACGTGTTGCAATGTTCTGGAAAGTCGCACGGTAGGTTTTGAACACTCATTTTTCATAACTTAACCGGGCGCTCTTTCTGGTATATATAAATCCTAAGTTTAGAACATTCAGAGCTGGGTATATAAATGATCTGTCGCCGACCTAGAGCCAGAATCATTAACGGCTTCGTGCAGCGCCCGGCATGTCCAACCAATATTACCAAGCACCAGTAAGAATATGTATGAACACGAACCCACATTCACAGCACGAAATTAAAAAAAAAGAGACAATGCTCTAGCTCGTGCCTTCAATTCCTCCCATCAAGGAATTCCACCCCTCTGTGCTCCTCGTCCCCTTAGAGACGACACGAACAGTGCGATCTGCGAAAACAAATGAACGAACAGAAACATTGCGCTAATTGCTTTCTCCTCTTCCCCTCATACCATCCTTTTCATTCTCGCACCACATCCTCATCGAAGGTTGTCGGCAAACAAGAAAGAAAAAAAAGTACCCATTTTTTTCCCCCATCGCAGAGCTGCGCGAGTTTCCCGCTGATGGAGAGCGGGGTAGTTCTGAAATGACTTTACGAGATATTAAGTGACAGAGTAGCCAGAGTTCTTATTTTCCATCCTCCTCTTCCGCCCCTATATAGATTTTCTCGCCACATTTCTGATGATTGCATCCTACTTTCCAAGAGGCGGCTTGATAGCTTTGTTTATGTGACGTGAGTGGTCCCAATACCTTTAATCAGAATGGATTCTCGTTTGGCAAATAAAACACTTATGTGTGTACGGGGAAAATACTTTATACCCAGCCCTGGCGTATACTTCCTGCATAGTGTACGCTTTTGGTATTCATCACTCCTACAACGTACCTATAGCTCTTCGTCTTGAAAACGTTTCCCAGGAAAACGTTACAATACGTACAAATGAATACATATAACTGACCTTTCTGAGCCTTGTAGTAATAAAATTATATTAACACAATTAAAAAGTAGTGCTACTAATTATTTGTTTTGTCTTGCAGTAATAATTTTTGCAGCCTTTGGGAAGAGTTAATTAAAATATGAGTACAGAATTTAAAACGCTGGCACGTCCAATCATTACAAAACAATGCAATTTACTTCCTTTGTCATTCAAGGAAGTGACGTGCTACATTTTTGGGTAAACTCCTTATAATAACCAAAAAAGGGCACAATGTTTTATTGTTGTTTTTTTTTCTTATATGTTAAACATCTTACGATAAGTAGAAAAATTAGGATTTTATTTTATTTCGTATAAGTTAATTTTTTGGTGCAGGAGAGAGGATGTTATGTTTTTCTGTGACTTAGTGCCTCTCCCTGGCAAAAATGTTTACAAATGACGAAGGAATAAATATGAAAGGCATTTAATGAACTGAACTGCACCGACATATTCATAGACAGCTGACCTATCGAATGTCAGCAAAAGGCCGCACTGCGAAACTATCTATAGACTGTTGAAAGTAAAGTAAGCATTTTTAAAATCAACCTTTAAAAGAAAATCATGGCCCTTTCCCTACATGTATATTACCATACACACTGGCAGACCAGCTCTCAATGAAATTGAAAGCCCATTGCGTATAATAGTTCCAAGCCTTGACGTTGTATGATGAGCATAATTTTAAATTTTAAAGTGAATTGACTTAGTGTGATTTTTTTTTTTTTTTTTTAGTTACACACATTAGAGTACGAATTGGTGTGTTGGTAATACATTTAGGTTCCTAACAATTTCATGGTTTTTACGGTTTAACTTGACTTGCGCATGAATAAAGTGATCAGGCTCATTGCAATGCAAATTTTTGTATGGCGGAAGGATATAAAACGGCTATAAAAGTAAATGTTAAGCAGGAATTTCAAAAGTGTTCACTTAAGTGTGAACAGCCCATATGTACAAACATGCATGCAGAAAATGGGTATTTGTATCAATTATTTAATCAGCCAGAAGAATTGAATTTTAGCATCACGTAAACGTACAGAGTTGAATGAAAAATTATTTTGGACATATGCCATTGCCATGTTGTGTATCGCAAAGAACTCAGAATCAAACATCGAAGCAGGCTAAGATTATTCGTCAAGAAACATGTAACTAACACAGAAAATTCAGAAGAAGGAACTAAGTATACTCATAACCACAATCTATTGTTGTCCTCGGAGTGGCGAGGACAGGAAGATGAAGGTGCTCCTGAATCCTGTTAGAAAGGTGCCTTCTCATCTGAATTTTATTACTGAAATATACTATTGTGAACAGCTTCAAAGCATCTCAAGCCATCCTCCAGAAGGTAGTCTTGACAGCTGGGTTATTGGAGAAGGAGCAAGGCACTCAGAGAAGCAAGCAGTAACGTGGAAGAAATCGGCCATAGCTTGTAATAAGTAAACATCTCAGCATTCGCCTGGATTGATTTCGGGGGAACATGGAAAACCGTATTCAAGTCGGCCATACCGCCGGAAGTCGAACCCGGCTCCTCCCGAGTGTGAGTCCAGTGTGTTACCACTGCGCTATTTCAGTTAACCGGCCAATTATTGCTTACGAGACGTGAACAGGAGCGCAGCGAAGAGAGATACAGCTGAAAATAGAGTTAAAGGGAACTACATTGACGAGCACATATTTTTGGATTATTAATATTAGAAACAAAAAATGCATTAGTATAATGCATTAAAGACGGTACAGGCGTTCTGCTGTTCTCGAATCCGAACATTAGTCATAGGAATGTACGTATTTATCAAGGAAGTAAGTTAAGAAGGCAAATTGACTGTACCGTATGTAACATTCAATAAAACCCATAATTTAAATAAAAAAAACACTTGACTTTTTACCAACATTATATTAAAATTATATATATACGCACACATAATTTTAGCTGTTGCGAGCAAGCTGATGTGGTAGCGTAGTTGATCCAAACGTAATGTTGGTTCAACTAAATTTGAGTAGTTTCTTATTTTGTGTTCAAATCCCGGACGCTCTGGATTTTTTGTAAGTTGTATAAAATAATATTGTTAATATTTTTTTAATATTATTTATATCAAAATGATTTAGTTTACTAATTTCTTAACTAAAATAACGTAATTTTCGGCACAAAATGACAGCTATTAACAGTTGTTGGACAATGAGGATTTTTCATTGCAAGGATTGCAGTTGTCCCTCAAATAGGGCCTGTGTGTTCAATAAAACTACTATAAGGAATGCATTTATCATATAATTTTATCATTTTTATCTACACAATAAGCACAACAGAAAATATTGTACAAGCATGTGTAACTATATTTTCTTGACCTCGCTGATCCTTTGCATACGTTTAGTTACACAGTTGTGATTTTATTTAAAATATTAATAAAAATGATATGTAAGATATGTACATTTAATTTATAACTTCTAAAAAACATTTTTGTAGGCGTTTTACATTGAACGTTGGAATCATAACTCACTACTTATACAACCACGCGCAGAGAACACACGCGGACCACTGCACTACAACAACGCGGAGAACATGTATTTGCTGAATAGAATCGTATCGTAAGCATAAGTGTGTCACCACGTAAAATTATTCCATGTTTAGGAAATAAATTAATATGTTGTGCACTTAAAATTGGTTTGCAAAGTTTGAAAGGTAGCTTGAGTAACAAAATGAACTCCTTTTGTACTTTACAACAATTTAATTATAGTGGTTTCAGTTTATGAGGTTATGTTCACGAATAATAATTTTCACGAATACCCGCCATTTCAGAACCTTAAACGAAGCGCACTCAACAGTTATTGTCCGCTGCGACTTTTTAATGAAGCTTAATTTTCTGGTTTTCAATGATTTGGCTTTATTTACCCCAGTTTACGTTAAGCGTGTAAGGTCATTGTCCAAAACACTACTGCTTATTTACGGACTTCAGCAATACAACTCGAATCGGAAGGTTACCGAGGGGTCGCTGTACCCCTCGTTAGGATAACGAGTTTTCTCCGTTCTTCACAGCGTAGNTCGAATCGGAAGGTTACCGAGGGGTCGCTGTACCCCTCGTTAGGATAACGAGTTTTCTCCGTTCTTCACAGCGTAGGTAACAAGGATTTTCGATATTGTTCCGAAATTTGTAGGAAAACAGACGTTACAGAATCACTCTTCAGTGAAACATGCGGTTTTTCTCGTTAATATATTTTACCGATCGTAATCTCACAGCTAACGAGTGACAGAATACAGCTGCAGACTCTTAATTCATGTTATTTTCCACCAGATGTAAGTTAAGTTAACAGCTTTCACATTCCTTTCCAGCGCCTCTTTTTAGGCGCAGTACACTCTGGACTTTCCTGCCACACATACAGTAACTGAAGCTGAGTTTGTAATAGAAAAAGTATTCATTAAGACGTGTGCAGAAGAAACGAAAGTGTTATACGTATTGGTTTCCAATGGAACTTACCAGGTCGTGTGCCAGGGTCGTAACTACCATCGGGGCAGCCGGGACGCGGGCTCCGGGGCCCCCGATCATAAGGGGCCCCCAAAAGAGGAAGACGTTTATTTTTTACAAAACCAAACTATATGTTTTCAATTAAACTCATATATTATTTTTAATAAATTTATTTGAAAACTTATTGTAGCCGTAAAGCAAAATATTAGCAANTCGAATCGGAAGGTTACCGAGGGGTCGCTGTACCCCTCGTTAGGATAACGAGTTTTCTCCGTTCTTCACAGCGTAGTTAACAAGGATTTTCGATGTTGTTCCGACATTTGTAGGAAAACAGACGTTACAGAACCACTCTTCAGTGACACATGCGGTTTTTTTCGTTAATATATTTTACCGATCGTAATCTCACAGCTAACGAGTGACAGAATACAGCTGCAGACTCTTAATTCATGTTATTTTCCACCAGATGTAAGTTAAGTTAACAGCGNAACGAGTGACAGAATACAGCTGCAGACTCTTAATTCATGTTATTTTCCACCAGATGTAAGTTAAGTTAACAGCGTTCACATTCCTTTCCAGCGCCTCTTTTTAGGCGCAGTACACTCTGGACTTTCCTGCCACACATACAGTAACTGAAGCTGAGTTTGTAATAGAAAAAGTATGCATTAAGACGTGTGCAGAAGAAACAAAAGTGCGATACGTATTGGTTTACAATGGAACTTACCAGGTCGTGTGCCAGGGTCGTAACTACCATCGGGGCAGCCGGGACGCGGGCTCCGGGGCCCCCGATCATAAGGGGCCCCCAAAAGAGGAAGACGTTTATTTTTTACAAAACCAAACTATATGTTCTCAATTAAACTCATATATTATTTTTAATAAATTTATTTGAAAACTTATTGTAGCCGTAAAGCAAAATATTAGCAAATTAAACGTACTTCTGACAACAAACGACTGAGTGCGACATTTGTGGAGTATAGATGGTGGACTATTTGTTGGTGGCGCGGCGGGTGAATGGGACGAGAGTTAATCTGGCGCGAGGGTAGTGCACTGCACGTGACTCTGTTGTGATTTACAGCATTGCGTCTCGGGGTACTACCCGAAATGATGCCGCCCCAAGCTAAACTCCCTTAAGAAGTGGTGCCTTAAAGGAATCAACCCATTGTATGGTGACTGATATGAGGATTGATTCATTGATGAAAACAGTACTGCCTCTGGTTTGCGGGTATAGAGTCTGAAGAGGGCAGAGTGGCACTGTGCTCCCCGCTTCTGCGTGGCTGGGTGGAGAAATGGACTTTGAGGTCATTAGTCCACCGAACCTGTGCCAGTAGGTTTGTGTCTGGCCATAATCCTCTCAGATATTTATCGCAGACGGCTAAGAGGGAGCAAAGAAGAATATTACTGGACTTGGGCCTTGGCCCCTGGCCTAGGAGATTGAGTCCTTCCCGAACTAGTAGTGTGGACAGAGTAGACTGTATATGTGTTATTTGAACTGTAGTGTATAAAACAGTGGAACTGTTGTATTGTTTAGTGCTAATTTGTGCAGGACTTACAGTGGCGTAAGTGCGCAATGGCAACTAAAACAAGCTCGTTTAAACTGGTTAAAGTGTCCATGAAAGATGATTTTCTGTTGAATGTCAAACTGAAACCCTTGAAGGAAAGGCGAAAGGAACTCAAGGGATTATTCGACCAAGGAAATGTCCCGAAGTCAGTGGCCACGGCGGCGGTGAAACGGCTGATGGGCCAAGTTTTTGATTGGGAGCAATTTTAGATGTCCCATAAAGAGTCCAAATGGCACCAGCAAATCCAGTATGCAATAAGTGGCATAGAAAGGAGTGTGGTCAACTCCTGAATGGCAGATATATATGATGAAGAGGAGAAGGAAGAAGGCGTACAAGGATCAGAAGGCAGAAAATATGACCATGATTATATAGACATTATACCAGTAATACGCCCAAGAAAACAAGATAACTCTGACTCAGAAAGTTCAGACGAAGAAGTAGAGTCACAATTTGACCTACGTATAGCAAAGAGGAAGGCTGAAGAGTTTGTAAGAGTAGGACAACAAGGCAAATCTTTAAGACCTTCCATAGAAAAAATACAGGTAGTTGGTAGTGCACACCCTACTGAAAAGGTTGAGGAAAGGCCTGGGACTAGTAAAGGATCCGAAGTGCCCAGGTCAAATAAGCGGCTGTAGTTTATTCAGTCTGAAAATAAGAGTGAGAGTGGCTTATTAGACACAGGTAGCTTTGTTCAGAATATAGAAACAAGTGTCAATCAGACACACAATGAAGTTAAGGAATTGGTGTCCACTATGGTGGAATGGCTTCTAAGTAAAAACTCTAAAATTAACAGTGCTAAGGCCAATTGGTTGGTACCAAAGGTCAACCAATTACAGAGCCTGCTGGACGAAGTTTTGGTTGAAAATGGAAAATTAATTGGCAAGGTGTAACAAATTGAGATTCATAGTGAGGGTACCCCCAGAGAAAAAAAGGGCCAAACTGTAGTAAGAGGAATACCAGGCATTAAGAGCTACGCCCAAAGTGTAAAGGTTGAATAAATAAAACCACAGCCCTCTAGGAAAGTGGTGCTGGTATACGCAGACAATGAAGGGACTGCCAGCAGAGAAACCAAGGACATGATAAAGAAGAATCTTGATCCTGAGACTGAAGGATTGAAATCCGCAATATGCGAGGCATCATAAATGGTGGAGTGCTCATTGGGGCTGGCAATGAGGAAACTCTGGAAAAACTCAGAAACCAGACTAGAATAAAAGAGTTGGGCCTAAAGTTAGAGACACCAAGGGAAAGAGGCCCCAAGATAGCGGTGTACTATGTGCCTTGGTCAGAGGACACGTCGAGTCTGGTGGAAACAATCTACAGACAAAATTTCCAGTCCATATATGGGACGTCTGTGAGAAATGTGGTAGTCAGTCATCGGACTAGTCGAAGGGACACCGACAGAGTCAATGTTGTATTGGCATGTGACCCAGAAACAAGGAATGCCATAATGGCATAGGATAGGCTTTATGTCGGCTATGAAACTGTCGGGTCAGGAACTATAAATCTGTGTCCCAATGAAATAAGTGTCAACCATGGGGACACATAGCAAAGAAATGTACAGAGACAGGGTCCCCATGCTCAAAGTGCGTTAAAAAGGGCCATGAGTATGAAAACTACCCGAAAAAGTAGACAGTAATGTTAAGTAGATATGTGAAATATCTCAAGAAAGGTGTTACACATGAGCACAGGGTGGACTCCAGAGACTACCCAGCACATCAGAAGGTTCTGTCGAAGGAACTCGTCAGGATCAATTTTGGACTGTAACATCATAAGATGTGGGCAATTAAATATGCAAAGGTCGGTGGCAGTGGCTACTGAGTTGAATAGGATTGTGGTGCAGCAAAAGCAGGAAATGGTTTTGTCAGGAACAATATGTGCCTTTTGATGAGGTAAAAGGAATTAATGGCACTGTGTACAACAAAGAGGTCAAACCTCAGGCTGGAGTATTGAAGAAAAACAAGAACATGGGTGTGATGATGATGACTAGTATCTCTAAAACACAACACATGTGTGTGCAAGCAATAAAGGGAACGACTAAAGGCTGGATTATGTCCTCATATTTTCAGTTTTCTGATGACACACAAACACATCTGGTTAGATGGGAAGTGGTGATCGATGTATTAAGGGAAAAAAACCTTGGTAATTGGTGCAGATGTTGATGGGAAGTCTGAGCTCTGGCATTCGCCAAACGCAGACGAATCAGGTGAGACAATCAGCCAAAACATTTTTATAAATGATTTCGATATTGCAAATGTGGAAGATGAACTACCAACATTTATCTCACAAGCATGGTACTGAAACATACATTGACATTACTATGGTAAATGGGAAGGCCAAAGACCATATCAGCAACTGGAGAGTACTGAATAAAAGTGCGAGTGATCATAGATTTATAGTCTATGAAATTGGACATGGAGGAAGAAATGTTGATTATATGACAGAGATAGGAAGAGAGGTACGATATTTACACCTAACAGCAGATTTGCCACAATACGACAGGACCCTGTTAGGTAGGCTGAGAAGATGTACTGAATTGCGGCTGGATGAAGTATATGTAGAAGAAAGAGTAGCTGCAATCACTCGAATCATCACTTAAACCTGTGATTAAAATCTCAGGAAAACAAGTCAAGGGCTTCCAAACATATAACGGTGGTATATGGAATTGAATAACAAGAGGAAGGAAGTGAGAATATACAGAAGACGACTTCACAGAGTTAGGGGTGAGGAGAGAGAACTATTCGCTCAAGAGTATAAGCGAAAGAAGCATACTTACTTCAACAGGGTTAAGTCAGAAAAGGTACAGTCATTGCAGATTATGTCACACAAGTGGGTAACGAGGATGCTTTCAGTGTGGTCTACGAGAGGCTACAAGAACCAGAATCCTCCATCAGAATAAGTGTTCTACCTAATGGTAGACACTTTATGCACTCAATAAGATAACCGATTTCTAGGTATGAAAGATGTACTTGACACTTATCAAGTAAGTCAGCCTGAATTTATTGTCAATGCAGGCGAAAATAATGTCCAAGACAGAGCAGTTAATTTTGTTTGAATGTTTCCGGATGATGTGTCTCCGACATACCTGTCTCAGATATGTTCATTCAAGACTTCCTTTCAAGGCAAACTTGAGAAAATGATCAGCATCAAGGAGTTCGCAGATCTGTTAATAGTTGATCACAGCTAACTTACATCAATTTATTTTGATGTGTGCACATTGTGTATTACACTGAAGATCCTAAAAGCTGATACACTTGCCTAATATCGTATAGGGCTCCCGGTGGAGCACGCAAAAGTACCGCAAGACGACGTGGCATGGGCCCGACTAATGTCTGAAGGTATGCAGGAGGCAATTTACAACATGAATCCTGCAGGACAGTTCCACAAATCCATAGGAGTGCGAGGTGGTGGAGATCTCTTCTGAACAGCACGTTGCAAGGCATCCCAGATATGCTTATAAATGTTCATGTCTAGTGATTTAGGTGGTCAATGGAAGTGTCTAAAGTCAGAACAGTGTTCTTGGAACCACTCTATAGCAACTCTCGACATGTGGGGTGTCGCATTGTCGTTCTGGAATTGTCCACGTCCGTCGGAATGCACAATGGACATGAATGGGTGCAGGTGATAGGACAGGATGCTTACGTATCTTTCACCTGTCAGAGTCGTATCTAGACGTATCAGGGGTCCCATTTCACGCCAACTGCACACGCCACATACCATGACAGAGCCTCCACCAGCTTGAACAGTCCTCTGTTGACATGTAGGGTCCATCCGCCCGATAGAATTGGAAACGAGACTCGTCAGACCAGACAATGTTTCCACTCATCAGCAATCCAATGGCGGTGTTGTCGGGCCCAGGTGAGGCGTAAAGCTTTGTGTCGTGAAGTCAACAACGGTACGAGTGGGCCTTTGGCTCCGAAAGCCCATATGAAAGATGGTCCGTTGAATAGTTCGCACACTGGCACTTGTTGATGCCCCAGCATTGAAATCTTCGCCGATTTGAGAAAGGGTTGCACGTCTGTCACGTTTAATGATTCTCGTCAGTTGTCGTTTGTCCCGTTCGTTAACGATATTTTTCCGGCCGCAGCGATGTCGAATATTTGACATTTTACCGGATTCCCGATATTCACGGTACACTCGTGAAATGGTCGTACCCGAAAATCCAAATTTTATCGCTACCTCGGAGATGCTATGTCCCATCTCTCGTGCGCCGACTATAACACCACGTTAAAACTCACTTAAATCTTGATAACCTGCCATTGTAGCAGCACTAACCGATCTAGCAACTTTGCCAGACACTTGTCTTATATAGGCGCTGCCGACCGCATCGCGTTACTCTGATTGGTTCCATACCTCTGTTATTAGCATACGCACGGCAATGCCAGTTTTTTTGGCTCTCCAGTGTATGTGCCTGACTGTTCTTGTGACCATAGCTAAGGCTGAAAGGTAATTTTAAAAAATGAAGCTGATAAAAAAATATTTACGAAGCACTTTGGGACAGGAAAGGCTCAGCAATCTAGATGTGTTTTCTATTGAAAATGATATAGCTCAAAAAACTAAATCTGATAAAGTAATTAATGACTTTGCCTGTGAAAAAGTTAGGAAACAGAATTACATGTGGTTTTTATGTTTTCAGGCCAAACTCAACCTATGTATACTGTAGACCTAAAGCATGGCTCATAAATGTCATACATTTAAAAAATTTATTTTTTCTGTTTAATGTTTGTTTGTTTTTTTCGCTTGTATTGGTTTCAACTATCACTTTTGATATAAACCTCTCAATTCTTCATACGAGTTATTCTATCAATAAAATTTTATTTCCTAATTTGTTCTGTATTTTACCCAAGACTCTCAACATATGTTATGTTGAGAGTTGTTGTTATGTTGTTATGTTATGTTGGTCCAGTTTAATAAACTCTTTGTAAATCAACTGATTTTACAATAAATGTTATTGTCAAGCTGTAAACTTTATATAAATCTCAGTGTAAAAGGTAAGGTTAGATTTGTCTAATTTAAATTCCCATTATTTTCGTTGAACAATAAACTCAAATTAGGAACTCTATTAAGATTGTTTGAAAGTTTTGTTGAGGCAAGGGAATGGAGTAAGTTAAAAGGGGGCCCCCCATAGTCACTTGTTACTCCAGGGCCCCCAAACTTCTAGTTACGGCCATATCGTGTGCGTTGTTAAGATTTCTTTAAGCGTTAAAAAAATTGTTTTATTTTATATCTTAAATGAAACTTAATAGGCAGTGACCAAACAGAACATAGCAGTCGGTGTTGTTGGTTGTGATGTACTAAGTGAGGTTAGGAAAAAAGTAAACATGGTAGGCTTGTCGCCTGTTTCCATTGAAATTAAGAACCAAAACATTAATTGGAAACTGCAAATACTGAAGATGTGTTTCCAAATGCTAGATCAGCGCTTACTGCATCATTTTAATGCATAATTGTTTTTATTGTAAACCCAGTTTGGTTTTTGAAGGCTTGATTTTACATAATAAATGTCCTTGGACTGTCGTTTCTGCATTATAGAGCAATCTGGTGGCCATTTACGAAGCGCAGGCGCGCTCTACCGAGTGCAGTAGGCGTCCGTTATCATGATCTCTCGACCTTCAACCGCTATATTAGCTGGATGCAAAAATTATGTAGCGTGTGCTTGAACCGTTATAAATCAGGATATAGGGACTGTTTTTATTTATCTGTATGCTGTTTAGCCATTCCGCATCAAGTCTTAATTAGTGAATTAGTGAAAGTGTAAGAGTTTTCTTCATGTTGCTGCATAAGTGTGCTCTTCTCTATCTCTTCTGGTAAGAGATTCTATGAGAGAAGTTTTCGTTTCCATGATTCACGATATAAAGAGTTAGCAATTTAGTTTTTATTGTTGGGATTTCAGAGGTTCTAGTCACGGATCAGAGAGTGGCACTTTCTTGTTGTCTTCTGTTCTGTCTTCCATCACGCCACTAGCAGTATTTTATTCCTGGCTTCCACCTTCATTTCGGCTCATTTTAACTTCTAGGCGCTTTCGAATTTTATCATTGGTCCAACACTACATTTAAAACTTATGAATGTTCAATAAATAATTTTAAGTCTCAACATATATGAACTTTTACTAAATTGTTGAAACTTCTCTACATTTTCCGAACTACGTGACAGCAATTATCGGAGGTATAAATTATGAACTGGTAATCAAGTTTAACGAAATGTTGCAAACCTGTTTTTGTGAATGAATTATTCAAACCATTTTGTAGGAAAGCCCCCCCTTTAAACCCTATTTTATTAACCTTTCTCTTACACTCTTTTATAAATGTTTGGCTGTCATCAACGTCATTTTTGTAAGCGTACATTTATAATCAAAATACATTGCANCTTTAAACCCTATTTTATTAACCTTTCTCGTACACTCTTTTATAAATGTTTGGCTGTCATCAACGTCATTTTTGTAAGCGTACATTTATAATCAAAATACATTGCAAGATATCCACCGACTCGTAAATTTGTTTATTTATTTTAAATTAATTACTAAAGCCTCTGATTATGCTATGCTTTTATTAGAGGATTTCTTACTCACGCCACTTTTTCCCAGCACGCGACAGATAAATACACTTCTTTGTAAATGTTATGGTAGCAGAATTTATTAACCAGTGGCAAATACTCTTTCACATATTTTTATTGGAAATTTTAATTCCGTAAGCTTATATGATACATATTTATTATTACTATTTTTTAATTCACAATGCTATGCTGTTGCGATAACTTTAAACTAAAACTTTAAAGTAACCAATACTACTAGTGCTTCAACTACGTAAGAGGAGGTATAAATAGTAGGAAGTTCTAAGTACTTTACAGATGTGTTCAAGTACTCTGTCTAATTTCTCGGAATTACGACTGATTTCAATTTTATATTTTCTTCTACCCAGTAGGATATTTTTTTCTAGTGTGACGATCTTAAATTTTAATACAAGTTCTTATATGTTAAATACGATAATATATTTTTCGTATCAATATTTTATTAAACTCCTTGCAACTGGTTTTGCTTCCTCACTCTTACCCCGACTTTACCTCAGGTGTATGTGGCACAGCAGTCAATGTTGGCTCATCAACTTCAAGTTCTCTAGTGTTTGTGCTATATCTTATATGTGTACGCTACGTAAGAATCATCAGTAACGCGTGTTGTAAACAAACGTCTACTTCAATATTGCCGAGAAAAACATTTTTGAATCTACTACATCAATTTCAATATCCTTGTATGAAATGCAAGCGGATAATATTGGTTAATTTATTCAAACCTTACGTTTCCTTCTTGGGCGTCAGACTAACCAGTCGTAATAAAGTTAGTTGTAGGAAAGTTCAGTGGCAACACGGGCTGCACGCAGTTAAATGCCATGGCGAGTACAAGGTTCATGTTCCGAATAATGCATGTATATAGGAACCACTTTTAGTAATAAGTTAGCTTAAGTAAATATGTGAGGACCTCTCCTCGCCCCTGTTTCCAAGTTAGCCGAAAAATGTAATAAACTGCTGTTGTTAAGGGCGACTGATTTAATTGAGACTGGCAAGAAAATTCGGAAATTCAACTGAAGCAATGGCAACTAACACAGTGTGGTCGGAATGCAAGTTTTAGCTTTTATGACTTAAGACATCATGCAAATGCACTGAATGTAATGTTATACATTACGAAATACGTCTTTGTACGTCATTTTTTGCAAGGAAAGAAGTGCTCACGACTTACCGTAGGCATTACTGAAATGCGCATTATTGCTTTACGTATTTCGCAAAATACTGGCTACGCAGTTTCTGTGCTGCGATGTTGCAACGAGAGATACTGATATACGTATGTAAAGTTAAAGCTACGTAAACGTAATCCGAATTATTTTTATGATGTTCTTTAACAAATTCTTTTAGTGTACTTGCTATCATTTTATTCAGGAACGATTTTGTAAGAACAGGCAGTTTCTAAGTTTTTTTGTATTGCGATCGTTGGCACACGGATACAACACAGGTAAAGGTTGTTTACGGTAAAGTGAGCACTTTTGAAATCAACATTTTAAAAATGTAATTGTCCTTACCCATGTGTATTTTTAACATTCACACGTTATGGCATGAACCCACTTAAGTTGGTAACGGTGGAGGAAAATTAGTTCCATGTTTCAACATTGAGTTAAAAGTGTTCGGTAAACATTTGTCAAAACTACTACGATTTACTTTTGTTTCTGATTATTGCAATTCATAAAGTGAAAGAATTAACAAATTTGTAATATATTTACTTTTATAATAATTTAAAGTTTCCTTTACTGGCGCATGAATAAAGTGATCAGGTCCATGTAAATGTTTATTTTACATATGGCGGAAGGATACACAATGTGCATACATGTAGATCTTAAGCAGGTCTTTCAAAAGTGGTCAGTTAACCGTGAACAACCCATAGTAAGAGTGGTGGGAAGAATAAGGAGCTGAAACCGTGCAGGTTGCACTCTTCTCCTACTCTTGGCTTGTGACGTCGAGAGAGCCGGACCATCTTAGTCTGGGACTTCCTTTGTCGCCTTGTTTCTGGTAAGATATTACTATTTTAAGTGATTCATCAATTGTAAATATTGCCCCTAAGCTTCATTTTTTTGACATGGATTACATGTATTTCTCGCACGCTCGGGGGGTAACGCGCGCCGCACTCGCCGTCACGAAAACATGTACCGCGCCTCGCCCCGCCACTCAGTCCCCGTACGCACGCCGGACCGTGCGCATGTACCGATCGACGGAGCAAGGTTGCCCACACATTATAAATACATTGTTTTATAACGTTCGCCTTATCGCTACCGGTGGTGCGTCATCGAGTTTTAGACCAATTTCGGCGCAATTTGCAGCACTTTTATTATTTCGCGCACCATTGCTCAGAAACTACAAGTGCCACGGACTCTAGCTGTAGCTCATTTGAAAGGGCTTGAAAAGTCCTTGTTTTTAAACGTAACAACCACTGATCTACTCTAAAATATTTCGAAGCAGCTGCGCTTTGAACTTGTGAAACNCATTATAAATACATTGTTTTATAACGTTCACCTTGTCGCTTCCGGTGGTGCGTCATCGAGTTTGAGACAAATTTCGGTGCAATTTGCAGAACTTTTATTCTTTCGCGCACCATTGCTCCAAAACTATAAGTGTCATGAACGCTAGTGATAGCTCATTCAAAAGGGCTTAAAATGGCCCTTCTTTTAACGTAATAACCACTGATCTACTCTGAAAATTTTCGAAGCAGNCTCATTCAAAAGGGCTTAAAATGGCCCTTCTTTTAACGTAATAACCACTGATCTACTCTGAAAATTTTCGAAGCAGCTGCGTTTTGAACTCATGAAACAGCGTCATGCCGCGAAAGAAGGGCAAGGATCCGAGTCNTGCTGTTACTAACGCAACCAGCAGCGTCATCGCGCTACTCTGGCGCAGACAAACAGTTCGCCAACCTATTTCTAAACAATTCCTTCGGGCATGTGCGCGATGTGTGCGATCACCTCTGGCACAAGGGTATAATCTAAATATGTGTTTAATTCATTATCCATTACCCTAACAAGGCAGACATGTAATCCATGTTCGGTAGGTGCCACAAACGGCGATCTACCAAGGGCAAGTTTTTTAATAAAGTTAAATGCCTAAAATTATTTACTCATAACTGTCATAACCGGAATCGAAACAGAAGTTATACAATACTTCCGAGGTAGTGCCGAAAAAGCAAATGGTGGACGAAACTGCTTTAGTTTTTCGACTTATGGTTACGAGAACAGAAAATGTTTTTTGATACAGCGATTGTGCTGTGGTATAACTAAATTGAGGCAACTGAAAATAAATGAGTGTCAAATGACGATTTATTGCTCACCTAGAGAGTTCTGAACGCGTAATCAAAATATATAAATATATTTATCGTATTTTATGTATTTACAAAAAAAATTAAATTATTGAAAAAGATTTTATTTGCTAGTACTAAAGCAGAAATGTCTGGTAATTGTAGAATATTTTCTTTGATAAACATTTTAGGACTGATTTCAGATTAAAAGTAGTTACGCCGTTTTGCAAAGTTTTTAATATTATTACTGTTTTGGATATAAACTCACGTACTAATCATCTAATAAACATCAGTTCCAACATTCGAAGACAGCCAGAAGGTCCCAAAAACCTCATATTTAATTTTTCATTGTTTAAGAGGCCACTGAAAAATGATTTCTTGTATCTACATTGGGGCAACAGGACATTGCTGTAGGCACGCCGTCACACTTCCTATTTTTGGCTTTTCATTTCTGAAATAGAATTATTAAGATGAAATATTACATAGGTACCATACAGCATGGGGCCGTATTTACACAATTATTTATTATAATGAAAAAATTACAAAAGTTAATATATAATTGTGGCAATATTATGCAAGAGTTACCCAAATTAACAGATAATTATTTTGATTTTGCGATACGTACATAACAGGAAATTAACATGCACTTTTCTTCCATCTTTCTCGGAAAGATACTAACAGAAATATATGTAAACATCCGAGGGCCTTACAAGCAAGTAATTGTAACATAATATATTTAATATGATATATACTATATTTCATTCTACTTTTTTAACATAATTATAATATATGAAATATAATACAGTATACATAATATACATACATACACTTACATATACATACATATAATATTATTTATTAGCCTTACCAATTACGGTATCACATTTAAGTTTATAGCAATTCGTCAACAACCGTTTGCCTTCGGTTGTTAGACTGAGTCTACTAGAAAACTGGAAATAGTGAAAAAGTAACATCTACAGTGTCTTTATAAAACCGCACCAGTCCTCTACTTGACAGCAATCGGAATTGTATCATCACAGGAGAAGTTACATTCCAGGTTTTGCTATAAGAGCCTAAAATACATTTCCAGTGTTACCTTAAACCCAGACCGGATAATATACCTATATTTCCAATATTGATACAATTCCGGTTGTCTAGTTAAGAGCAGTAGGGATTGTGGCGAAAGCGGAGATGTTACATTTTCAATTTGGGTTAGAGCCTATAAAATACTGAGATTATATATTTCCTAGTTGGCGCAATTTCGTCGCCCCTTTCTGTGTTGGTCCGCAAACGACTTGACCAGACTACATTACTTCAGCAAGTGGTTCAATGAACACATTATATTTCTAGGCAAATGTGTACAGAGATTTTTCATTCTGAAATATTACATCACGTTGACAACGGTCGTTAAGAAGATGCCTTTCAATTGATTGCATTATGGGTTTTATTCCGTGCGAACCTCAGCACAAGCAGCAAATGTTCCCAGTTTCGTAACTCATCTTGTTTACATTATTTCTTGCAATTATAAAAGTTATTTTAATAAAAAATTTATATTTAATGTTTTATTTGTTTTGGTTGTTTTCGTATTTTCTTTGTCACAATCCTTTCTTTGTACATTATGTGGTTTGTGTGTCTAAGAGTCACTGGCATACTGTCAGTTCCTAGTCCGTAGTATCCAGTTCTTATCAAGAGGGGCATGCTGTAGTTTGGATATTCCCCCACCCTAGTGCCGCACTGTCCTGCGAGGGTGCGTGTCCCCCAACTTCCTGCGCAAGATGGCGCAAACTTCTCCCCCGAGTCTTATCTCGCCTCCTGTTCCCTTGCAGCTGGCATGGCAGATAGCGGCACGCCTCACCCAAACCACTCGGCCAATTAACCGGCTCAAGAACTCCTGTGTTACGGTTAGTGCGCTGCTGGTACCACGGTTACGACCCGCGACGAAAATCTCCCCTTCCCCTGTCCCCTCCTCTTTATCCATCGTCGCCACCCCTAAATCCTCCGCCCTTTCTCCGAAAACCTTCTGCGAAATTGAATTGCTACCGGCCGCGTTTTGGTCTGAGAACTCGGCTCTACGCCACCCTCCTCAACTCCACGGCGACGTCCCTTTTCGGCGAAATTGAATTGCAGTTGCGATGCAAGCTGATTCCTGGCGTCAAACTTAACCCCATCTCCACTACCACGAAGTACGATCCGTTACCAGAAGTTCTGAGGGACTAAAATGTTGGAAAACTCTTCCCCAGTCCGGTGACTACAAACTCCTGATTCGGTCCCGAACGTTGCCCGAATAGCAGTTTTCTGATGTTAGACCATCTTTCTGTAGTTCGTCAACGGTACAACAAGCACTTTCTAAATAAACTTTTCAAAAAAACTCCTGCTCTTAACTGCATATATATTTATATGACCATATATAATAACATGTCTTTCAATAACACTGGCAGCGATAAAGTGGGGTAATGACGATGAGGAAGAGTTGGCAGAATTAAGGCTGGTTAAAACCCCAGGCTATATCACGAAGATGCAAATCACGGGCCCCCAAGGCATCTAAGCAAAATATTCTACTGCGGTTTGCCATTATTTTCTGTAATATGGAGATGGTCCAGACCTATCAACAAATCGAAACTATAAAATTCTAAAGGTTGGTGCCGGGAATGAAAACCTTATTGTACTGGTGCAGACACCAAGCAATTAAGCAATTCTGTGAGTTACATCGCAGATTAGACATGTAAACCGTTTCGTTCCCAATTAGTAATTGCTGAAATCTGTTTTTTTTTTTTTTACTCTCAGACACATTACAGTAACAACTGGCATAGCATAAACGTATTTATGCTTGTAACAAATGTTCAGTTTTACACAGTCAACGCATATCTTCACTTTGCACGAGGAGAAGAATACAATGTGGTTAGAATACAATAGAGATCTCTAAAAATGCTACTTTAATAATGAATCAGCTTTATACCCTACTGGTATCAGAAACTTCAATACTCATGAAGCGTCGACCATTTACAGCAGTTTACAGTAATCGTCATATGAAGTACGAGTGATGATACACGTGATTATTTATTAACGTTACTACCACATATCATATAAACAGTGTTTGTTGTCACATCACCGTAGGTATAAAATGCCACACTACAGACAGAAATGCCACACCTCTCGGTGCTAAGTTCTGTATTTCACGGCGTGTACTCGAGTCTAATAATACCACTTTCAGCTATTAGAGCAGGCTTGCATTTTGGAATGCAGGACGCCAGATGGTTCGCTTTCCGTGTAGCTGGTCACCCTGGCCTTGTGACGCGTGACGCAGTGCGTGCTAGAGCAAGTGTACGTCTCGTCATCCAGACAGTGGTCCCGCCAGTCGCACTACAGATAGAGAAGATTGCCATATACGTCGAATTGCAGCAGCATACAATGTAATATACAGACAGTTACGCAGCCTGGGGCCTTCACTGTGTGCGCAGAAATCACGAGTATAATTAGTCGCCGTTTAAATGAGTCTGGGATCGATACATGGAGTCCGGTGCGCCATTTGCCTTTGATCTTTCGGTATCGTTTGAACGCGCCAGTGGATGGTCGCCACTGGAAACAGCAATGCCAAGCTGTTTTCTCTGATGACTACCGCTTCAGATTTAGTTTAAATGCTTGATTGCATCAGAGTTGGACATTTCTGAGAGAAACGCAATAAACCAAAACTGATTCGCAAACACCGGAATTCCCGGACACCAGTTTACGATTTGTGGCGTCCTCAGTTACGATTCCCAATCACCTCTCGATTTTGCTGTATGCGCAGAGACATCACAGCGATGCGGCTATGAGGTTCTGCGAATTCATTCCTTGCAATTTTGTTGAAGCATACCAGTCGCTATTTCACAATACGATAATATTCTAACGTATACAGCTCGTATCATCCAAAATGCTCTACCATTTCTTGGCCTGCGAGGTCACAGGATGTGTATCTCATTCAGCACATTTCAGACGTGTGGGACGATGTCTTCTCCGCCGTCAACCACTCGTACTAACACTAGATATTCTACGCATGCGCATGAAGATCGGTGGAATGTGCCTAATTTTCGTAACTCTATAAGTATGACAGTACGCCTCGTCGCGAGGCTGCATATATTGCAGCGAAAGCATGCCACATCTTTTGTTGTGCGGATGCGAAACAGAGCTTACTGATGATCGAGATGCGACTTACTAATTATTTGTAATATAGTATGTCTGTAATGGTTTTATAAAGTTTCCAAATACTTCCAAAAGGGCATATCAATTTCCGTGGCCAGTAGGTGTGAAAGCCCGAGACGCCGTGCTTATGTGGCGATGCAGCCGAATCGGTGGTGGTTACTTTCGATACCTTGATGAGGTGTGACTTAATAATTTCCCATACTGATGCCTTTGACCCTTATTTGCGTAATAGTGTGACGTAAAATCCGAGAAGAAGAATGTGTAAACAATCATCCGTACTGTTCGCACCCAATGGTCCGTTTTGTACACCCCAGCCTTGACCCTGAAAGGTGTGATCGCTAGTCATGCAGCTCGTTGCTGCCACCCGGAGCACGTCACTTTGCTTAGTCGCACGCCCTAAAACTCACAGAGATAAAATTCGTTTATCCAAGAATTTGTTTGGCTTGCAGCTCTCCTGACCACGAATTGGCCTATCATTGTGAATCACTTTACCTAAAACCCACTCGGCCACCAGCGGCCGGGCAAAAATGTCCTTGGCATGAAAGTAATTAGTCCTATAAGTCGCTTGGGCTTAATTACACTCGTCCTAATTGCCACACTATCTAAATTTCACATGGCATAAAATCTGTTTTGACAAAGTTACTGACGTTTGCTCCGGTAAATTTCATTTCATTGGTCTTCTGCTGTTGCCACAGGGTGGCTCTCGATACTAAAAGCCCCACCTAATAGACGAAGGTACCCTAAGAAAACAAACTAAATATAGTTGTTACACAGTAAATTGATTAATTTTGAAAGCACAGCTCAGTTTATTGTTTCAGTTTGTTGTGAATTCGGTCTACAACTAGCATTTACTACATTTGCCATGAACTTCTACCATGCTTCTGTCAGGTGTCTCTGTGAATTGTTAGAGACACAAATGTGCTTCTCTTACATCAATTCTAAATCATACTTAAACACGCGTATAAGTAATTCTTGTTTTAAGTATTGTTTATGTACTCACTATGAATTCCACCCTTAGTGTAGGTGTAGTGTTTATAAAGCAATACTAACGTGTGTTTAATAGCCACCAGTTAAGAAAATTTCGTTTTTATATAAGACGTTACGATATAAAACTAAACTACTCAAGATATAAAAGTGGTGATGATTTGGCATGGATATATTTTATCTATTCGGCACCATTCTGCTGAAACTAAATATATACAAACTTCTCAAGGTTTCCAAAAACTGAAAACAATACAGCATTTGTAAAGGAAAACTTATTGTGCCTCTCAACGATAAATTAATGTAACGATGTGTAAAACAGAAATGGTTCTTGAACAAAGTGAAATCAGAATGTGCAAGTTGTGCACTTCTGTGGCCTGTCAAGCTGTGTTCCCACATCTTACCTACATCGCTGCAACACAACATCTTGGCATACTCCTAACAAGTCTTCGGATATGCTTTTGCGGAATGTGTTGTCACTCCTCTCGTAGAGCTTCCTCCAGCTGGGCAAGTGTTTAGGGAGGTTCTGGACGTCCTCTAACTTACATTTTTAGATTATCCCATAGGTGCTATATCGTGCCCCGATCTGAACCCAGTAGAGCACTTATGGAATCATCTGGAAATGCACGTTAGAGGATGTCCAGAACATCCCCAAAAACTTTCCCAGCTAGAGGAAGCTCTACAAAAGGAGTGGCAACGCGTTCCACAAACGCGTATCTGAACACTGGTTAGGAGTATTCCAAGACACTGTGCTGCAGTGATGCAGGCAAGAGGTGGCAACCCAGCATATTGACAGTCCACAAGAGTACACAATTACCACATTCTGTTTTCAGTTTATTCAAGAACCATTTCTGTTTTACACATCATTGAATTAATGTATCGATGAGAGGCACGAGAAGTGTTCCTTTACATATGCTGTATTGTTTTTAAGTTA
The DNA here is from genome assembly GCA_002778355.1 of Clitarchus hookeri. Lineage (NCBI taxonomy): Eukaryota > Metazoa > Arthropoda > Insecta > Phasmatodea > Phasmatidae > Clitarchus > Clitarchus hookeri. Next base: position 272,084 of record NQII01001888.1, on the reverse strand, counting down.
TCTGAAACCGTGAGCAGCTTGTGTATCTTTAGTTTCAGCAGAGTGGTGTCGAATAGATACGATAAATCCATGCAAAGTCATGGGAATTTCTTTATTTTGAGTAGTGTAGTGTTCGTTATTTTCTTGCAGCTTCCGAGAAAAATACCAGTGTTGTCATCATGTACCGTTAAGAACAGTTTTTTTTTCGGCAATATTTTTACAATCCCTGCCCACCTTTCCACCAATTAATTACGAACCCGCTTTAGTGAACACGAGCCACGGTTCGCACTTCATACTGTTTTCCAATAATGCAGGTCTGTCATCACAAACTTTAAATGGATAGCCACGTTTCACTCAGAGGCCGCAGTGGTGTAGTGGTTTAGACTACTCGCCTCCCACCATGGCGAACCAGGTTCATTTCTCGGCAAGGTTGCCCCCGGATTTTCTCATGTGGGAATCATACCGGACAATACCGCTGGTCGGAGGGTTTTCTCGGGGAACTCCCGCTTCCCCTCCCCTTCATTCCATCGCTGCTCCATACTCACCCCGCTTCACCCTCATCGGCTCTCAAGATTTTGATATTAAGAGCCGCCCAAATCTTCACTCACTCGCGTTGCGCTCAGTATTTATCTGTGCTAGACTTTAGCCATTGAGGTTCTTGGGTCAAAACATTCTGGACTTTTTTTTTATGAGAACATTCAAGTCGCAATTGTAAGAGGCATTGTAACACATCTTGTAAAAATTTCTTAATATATAAGATACAGCATTCTTGCTATGAGAAGATAACTATTTTTTTTACAATAAGACAAAAACACGAAAAACTAATGACTAATGACGACTACGTTGCGAAACCAATGTATTCTGTGGGCTTGTCAGTGGATTTAAGTACCATCACACCGGTTGGTACTGGACGCTATATCGACATCCATTGTGATAATTCGTATGATTATGCGAAACCGTCCCAGATCGCTGGACCAGCGAGTTAACCGGTATTCCTGCAGCATCCAAGGCTGACAAGGCAAAGGAAACTGGGCCTTTGAAAGGAAAGTGTGCATTCAATTGTCTAGTTTAATGATCTCCCCTTCAGTCAACGCGTGCTTAATAAAGGTGACGAAATAATACCAATCAGTTCACGTAATTGCTACACAAAACATCTCCCTTTATTCTCTCTTGTTTCCTCTCCTGCGTACCACTCATTCTATATTTTTTTTTTTTTGTGTTTGTTAACGATAATGCACGCGAGGCTGGTTCGAGCACTGTTTATTAGCTATCTGTTTCCAAAGTTCATCTGCATCTTCGCCAAAAAAATAGGCTCATCTTATATAACTAGTTAGTATTTATTTTTCCGTCACCTTAATTGCCAATTATGACACTCATTACACGTTTGCGTAGTTTCGGAGACGTTCAAGGAGACCCTTTTATTGCCGTCTTCGTATCCTCTCCAGAAAAGGTAAACGCACAAGGACGGCGAAGAGCTGAGAAGAAGTGGTGGGCGGGAAGATCGAAAATACAACGGAAGGCGCACATCATTTTTCTCCTATTCCCGAGATTTCTTTGTCTCTGAATAATTTTTTCCACTTCGGAGGATAACGAGAGCAGCACAGAAAACTGAGAGTGTGTTATATGTATATATTACATTCGCTCCGAGTGTCTTCAGCTTTTTTTTTTTTTTACCGAGGCTGTATCCCGACGTTCGTCTTGCAGTAGTAGGAAACACGTCCCCGGACGAAGGGGGCGGGAGGAAGCTAATTACGAGCTCCATGGCAGTCCTCGAACCCCTCCCATCCTCCCCAGACAGCTAACCACCCCTCCATAGACGCATCCCTTGTTTGCTTTTCTTGCCGAACGGCGGAGCGCATCTCCCCCATTCACTCTGTCATCGATTTCCATATTATTCGCTCTTCGCAGCCTTGTCAAATTCGGGTTGGGGAGGGATGGTAAGAAAGGTCGTTACCAGCGCAACAAAGGACAGAAATGCTTTCGGCTAAGTATTCGCCGTCGGTAGGTCCTCGGTGACCTTGATCGCTAGGGCGACAAGACGATGGTTCTTGATCGACCCCAGGATTGACTCAGAAATATCTGAGATCAAATAGTCCGAATTCTACTATAATACGAAAATTGCGTCATTTTTATTCTCTGTGTATGATCATGCGACGTAAAATGCAAACATAAACGTTCGATAATTTTTGCTGTCTTACTAGTTGGCTATTCATGGTAAAGTGAACACTTTTGAAAGCCCTCTCATTTGGAATAGTAGTCAATAAATATATTGTGTTAACTTCCGAGTGCGGTGAAATATACACACTGTGTTTATTACTTACAGGGCATAATTTTTTTTTAAGTGGTTGCAGGATAAAAAAATGGCTGATAGTAAAAGGTTACTAGGTTCTCAAAAGTGCTCACTTTACCTTGAACAGCCTATAAAACTATTCTGTGGGCGTCTATTTCAATGGCAATTTGAACAGTCCTATGGGTCTTTCAAAGTCGTGCTCAGCACATAAGTCTCAAAGAAGCTGAGCTCACGAACTTGAGTTACATGTGGTTTACCTTCCCTTTGCGGTACACTTGTAGGATATGTCATGCAGGGGAGGGGGTGCACTCTATCCCACCTTAAAAAGCTAAAATTATAAGACACCAAGTTCTACCTTGAAAACTTTCTTATTCTTCGTTTGTTCCTTCAATACTACCTCAAGTTGGAATTTGCACTGTGGAACCTTAGAGTACTATATCTAACGACCTGTGCTAATCAAGGTTTTCCATTAACACACAACTTCATGTTATAGGTACGGACCTTATCGATAACCGTTGCATAAGCACTGCAACGATAGACACGCTCTGTCCCGTCTGCATGCAGGATTGGTGAAGAGTGGCAGCTTACACCATTACCATGACAACGATACAACCATGTGTAAAGATAACATATATCGTTCTTAGCTGCTGAAGATAACTTCGCCCAGCGAAGTCATCTTGAGGTAGGTCTCATACCTATTACCTCATTCACAACAACACGCGCTACTTAAAAATTCCACATAGGGAAATTTGGAGTTAACTTGGGGCAGAATGTTCCAATGGCTTCGATGTGTAATTTTTCGGCTATGCAAAATTCTTGACGGCGCTAAACGATAATAATATATATGACACGATTTCATATATAAATAACTATTTACCTGTGAAATTCATTGTAGTTTAAGGTGAAATATCAGACGCCATATTTGCTCGTAATTTGCGTGCAGAGCTATCTACCTGAAGCGAGGGCGGATACTAAATTGCGTGAACGCAGTTCACGAGTTTCCCCGCTAGGTAACACTATCATCGCCTAAGTGGGACAGAAGCTGCAAAACTTAACAAAAAAAGGAGGTGTAGCACAGAGCTATACGCTGTTGGTAGTTCGTCTCTCCTCCCTTCATGACAAACGCACTCCCGATCGACCGGCGGTGGTTCCTCGGCTCGTGCCATAGAGGAAATATGGAGGGCTCGCGTTCGTGAGTGGATGAAAGAAAATTGCCGCGCTGGCCATTTATGTCCCAAAACTTTCAATCCCCTTGTAAACCAGTACACAATACAGACATGACTCTTTTCATAGTTAGAAATGTGTTTCACTCTAATTAAGTAATATGTTTTTTAAGTTTACATACATAATTATATACACCTCTTGTACATCCATACGAAATATCATATACGCAGGTAGTTAATAACTAATTCATAATCGAAATAAATAGCATTTTTAACGTACCTTTTCAATGCATTAATGTGTCTATAAATACTTCTAATTCTTAAACTATACCGCAACTTCAGATGTCTGGTTCGAATACGGCTTCTATATTTACATTAACATACGCAGTTGTACAGTTTTTTGACAATGTAGAAATGTTGGATATGCATCCATATGTAGGATGTCTACAACTTAGGTACAAATATGTTTTACATTTTTTACATTTCTGAAATAAATTTTTTAATTTTACAGTAAAAGGACAAGAAATAATTTTGTTTCCTTTGACGATTTATATAAACTAACTTGGTTGGTTTGCAGGTAACTTCAAATCCCATCTTTTCTTCTTTTGGATCACTGCGTGCCCTTCAATCAGATGTAAAAATCAACACTGCCTTGGACATACCACTAAACAGTATTCTTGTATGACCTAGCCTATGTGACATCGAGACTTACATATATGTAAGTCTTTATGTGTATACAACGAAACGAAACCGGCCTGAGTTGCCACTAGTTTGAACAGTACAAATCTACTATGCAGCTGATCTATGTCCATCTACAGCTAACAGAATTGCGGTAGTTGGACGTTTCCTAAATCCTAACTGGGATTCAGTTAACAGATCATATTTGCTTACTTTTTAATAGATTTGTCAATAGAAGTTTTCGAACACCATTAACATTTCTGGAAAAATATCGGAAAGATCAATTTATTTTTAGGGGGGTGGGGATAATGAATGAAGCGGGAGATGTAGAAACATAATGAAACAAAAATTTTTGTACAGTGGGAAATGTTTTAAATAATGAGTGTTTTGTGGTTTATAAAAGGGCTGTACCAGAAAATTATGTTCACTGTTCAACTGATACTGATAGCGAAGTCTTTGTCCCTACCACACCACCACCTCTCATTTTCATATCCTGTGCACCGGTCTGTATGTATGTGTGTGTATGTGTGAATATATGCATATGTATGTGTATGTGTATATGTGTATACGTATGTATGTATAAATGTATGGGGTAAGCCTCATTTTCCATTAAAAATCGTGTGACGTTTAGCATTTGAATATAGTGTATACAAAGTCTGCTGTTTTCACATGATACAAGCAAGGATGATGTATTACACTTCATTAAACATGTATGTGATCCTTCAATATGACACTTCTTGAAAACTTATGGCAATGAACCTGCAAGTGTAACTATTTTTAGCCTACTTTCCGAAGGAAAGTTATGCTTATGAGATCACTTTCCTGTCTGTGTACGTGTGTACGTGTGTGTCCCTCCCTTTCAATTTATCCAAACTCGGTTTATATATAGTACATAGTAGAGATACCTGACTTTTATAGATTCCGACAATGCCAAGCACTTATTTTCAAAATGGTGGCTATTTTATTTTTAAGGTTGATGTCATATCGCGAGAACCATTCATCCGATTGAAGCCGATTTTTGTATACTGGCAGATCATCATGTAAGCAATAAATTCTGAAGTGAACCTTGTTGTCAGACCGCAGTTTTGGAAAATAGCATAAAACGAAAAAATAATATTTTACATTATATTTCAAAGCAATTCTCACCCAATTTGGCATGTAAGGCGTACTATGACGGGTCAGGTAAACGTACATAATTTAACTTGTTTAAATACTTATTTTCAAAATTTCGGCCATACTAATATTTTAAGTTTATTTGGTATAAACTAAAACATTTAACCAATTTCGACCAAATTCTGTATGCTAAAAGTGTCTACTACAAGCATCAATGTGTCAACACATAATATATATGACACGATTTCACATAAAGTAACTATTTACATGTGACATTAACATAGATCCCACAATCCTCTATACACTTCAGATACAACTTGTTGTTCACTGGTTATTGACCCAATGAAAAGAGAGTTTCGCCCCATTACCAGGTGGGACCGTGGTAGTGTACTGGTCAGAACACTCACCTCCCACCACGATGAACCGTGCTCGATTTCCGGCGGGGTCACCCAGATTTTAGTATTTGCGAAAAGTGACGAATGTTGCCGTTAAAAGGGCGGTTGCACGTCTCCTGGCTTTGATTGAGCGACAGGGGACGAGTTGTGGCGTCACCCACGGGACACCGATGACGTCATCACGGATTTTTCCTGCCCACGCATTCATCTGATTGGCTGCGCGAGGCTTTCGAAATGCTCTTGTCGCTAATTGGCTACGCAAGGCTCTCAAAAATTGTGTTATGTATTTTTTTTTTAATAAGTTTTAATTTAATTTTAATTTTTTTTCAAAATCTTTTCAAATTTGTTTTCACAAAATATCTTTTTTTTTAAATAAGTATTGTTTAAATAGTTTTTAATCATTTCCCTACCTCATGCTCTTGCATTCCATGCTAACAGGTTTTCTCCGAATATTCCCAAAATCGATTATAATTTAATTCCTTCATACTAGATTATATACATCACGTGCTTGCATTCCAAGCCGGGGGTTATCTCAGAGTCTTCCCAAAATCAATTAACATTTAAGTCATTCCTACGAGATGATATACTTGCCGCTCTTGCATGCCAAGCCAGGAGGGTTATCTCAGAGTCTTCCAAAATTCGAGTATCATTTAAATCCTTCNAGTCTTCCAAAATTCGAGTATCATTTAAATCCTTCCTACGAGATGGTATACATCATGCTCTTGCATGCCGAGCCAGGAGGGTTATCTCAGAATCTTCCCAAATTCGATTATCATTTAAGTCTATCCTACTAGATAATATACATCANGAGCCAGGAGGGTTATCTCAGAATCTTCCCAAATTCGATTATCATTTAAGTCTATCCTACTAGATAATATACATCATGTGCTTGCATTCCAAGCTGGAAACGTTATCTCAGAGTCCCCCCAAAATCAATTAACATTTAAGTCCTTCCTACGAGATAATATACTTCACGCTCTTGCATGCCAAATCGGAAACGTTTACTCTGAGTCTTCCCAAATTCGATTATCGTTTAAGTGCTTCCTACGAGATGATATACATCACGCTCTTGCATGCCATGCTAGGAGGGTTATCTCAGAGTCTTCCCAAATTTTATTATCATGTAAGTCCTTCCTACTAGATGATATGCATCACATGCTTGCATTCCAAATTGGGAGGGTTGTCTCAGAGTCTTCCCAAAATGTTGTTTTCTTTTCTACGATCTATCCAACGAGACCTTATACGACCCCTGTTCCTATTTGCAATTTCAAAGCTCATCCTCGAACCCCTACCTCCGGTATGTTATGGGAAATGGAATTAGTACCAATCGATGATTCATATAGGGTATAGTTATCAATATTTTTGCGAACCCCCTGTGTTGTGTTGTTTCCGAGAAAAAGGGGTGATATGGATGCTGTGAATCATCTTGTAAATACAGCAAGGTCCTCCTAAAGAGGACAACATTTCCACAACGGCTGCAGATCACGAAATGCGGTTTTCGCTAAATTATAGTACGTCTATGGACAAATAAATGTAACCCCATATGACTTTTGAACAGGAAACACATTTATTTTAATGGCATCTGGAAGTATGTGCAAAAAGTATCGCAGAAACGCCAATAAATAATGTTCAAATATTATTAAGTTGGTTGGACCAGTAGCATGGGACAGTAGACTTGTACTCACAGCTGTATGTAAGCAGCATGCGCTGTTACTTTATTTATGTATTTATTTTGACAATCTAATATTTCCAGACAAGATTCAACTTGATGAAATCGATGTATCTTATATCGCGTTTCATTTGTCATAAATACCCTTCACTGTAATAATGGGCGTATATCACTGCATTTATACAGGTAACTGCTCTCCGCTATGGAATGTACAATCGCGATCCTCCTATCATGTTTGATTCAGTCAGATCTTCTTCATTTTAAGGCGCTAGCAATCCTTCCATAAACCCGTACAGTTCCTTGTTATTCGGGAATATAACTGCTAGGGAATTGTGAGTCTACTGTTAANCAATCCTTCCATAAACCCGTACAGTTCCTTGTTATTCGGGAATATAACTGCTAGGGAATTGTGAGTCTACTGTTAACCTTGAATCTGCTCTCCTGAACTTATTGTAACGTTCTAAAACAATGGTTCGTAAAATTTAATGATTCGGTAATAAAGACGTCTAATTATAATTGATATCTGCAGAAATATGCAATGTAAAAANGTTCGTAAAATTTAATGATTCGGTAATAAAGACGTCTAATTATAATTGATATCTGCAGAAATATGCAATGTAAAAAAGACTTTGCCTTTCTGAAGTAATCTAAAGACGTATGCATTCTTCCTTTTCCTTATGAAGTTTTTCTTCACTGAAGGTTAAAAGCACAATAAGTAATTTTTGGCGCCTTTTTATGAAGACAGCGTTTCTGTTGGGAAAATGTATCTGCAATCAATGTCTTCATGCATATTCTTTTAAATGTTGATACTCGGTTATGACTCTGAGGTACACTGAAGAGCAAAAAAAAAANAATGTCTTCATGCATATTCTTTTAAATGTTGATACTCGGTTATGACTCTGAGGTACACTGAAGAGCAAAAAAAAAAACTGGTATGGGCGTGCATGTGCAAATAACAGAGGTATGGAACCAATAAGAGTAACGCGATGGGGTCGGCAGCTAGATCGGTTACTGCTGCTACAATGACAGGTTATCAAGATTTAAGTGAGTNAATGTCTTCATGCATATTCTTTTAAATGTTGATACTCGGTTATGACTCTGAGGTACACTGAAGAGCAAAAAAAAAACTGGTATGGGCGTGCATGTGCAAATAACAGAGGTATGGAACCAATCAGAGTAACGCAAAGCGGTCGGCAGCTAGATCGGTTACTGCTGCTACAATGACAGGTTATCAAGATTTAAGTGAGTTTGAACGTGGTGTTATAGTCGGCGCACGATAGATGGGACATAGCATCTCCGAGGTAGCGATAACATTTGGATGTTCACGTACGACCATTTCACGAGTGTACCGGGAATATCGGGAATCCCGTAAAACATAACATCTTCGACATCGCTGCGGCCGGAAAAAAAATCGTGAAAGAACGGGACAAACGACGACTGACGATAATCATTAAACGTGACAGACGTGCAACCCTTTCTCAAATTGGCGCAGATTGGATTTGTGGACTGCCCTGCAGGATTCATGGTGTGAATTGCCTCCTGCATACCTTCAGACATTAGTCGAGTCCATGCCACGTCGTCTTGCGGCACTTCTGCGTGCNGGGGGGGGGGGGGACATGATATTAGACAGGTGTACCAGTTTTTTTGGCTCTTCAGTGTACTTTTTTGGATTCACTAGTGTTGACCTCTTATTTGCGACCGAGAAAAACCCAACTACTATAAGTATAATTTCCCGTTCCGAAGAAAAAGTAACCCCTGAAGAAGGTTTGCTAAATATTTGTTTCCAATTATCCAATTACAAGGTAACTTTGAAAACATTTATGATATGCAGCTGCATCCCTACAACCGTAATAGACTCACAGCATCAGTATTATTTTAATATCTGCGAGAACGCTTCTAAGGTTGTCTGTTTTGTATCGTCCAAGAATGGCTGGGAAACGAACTTCGCTAACAGGAGTTGGCATCTATCAAGTCAATGCAAATGCCAAATTCTTTACTTCTTGATCCCCAAAACTTTTATGGGGACTACTGCCTGTATATGCAAAGCTGATTGTACTGTTCAGTGTGCTTTCCGACAAGGAGGCTACTGTGCGGTTGGTATAGAGCCACAAATATCCNCAAAGCTGATTGTACTGTTCAGTGTGCTTTCCGACAAGGAGGCTACTGTGCGGTTGGTATAGAGCCACAAATATCCAAAATGTTATTACCTATTACTTGGATAAACATAAAATATATATTTATCGTAGCATAACTAAATAAAATCTGAAAATTNAAATGTTATTACCTATTACTTGGATAAACATAAAATATATATTTATCGTAGCATAACTAAATAAAATCTGAAAATTACTAGAAAAATTCTTCTTTCAAAACTAACAAATGAAAATACGTATAGAAACCCATTATAACATATGATATGTAATTGTTCTGTTGTCAGGCCAAATTTTTTATCTTCTAAATGAATAGGTATAATATCAGTGTAATATTAAGCATATATATAGATAAAGTCTAACGTTTGTGAAAAAATGTAACACTGAGAAGGATACATGTGATTTAAATGAACTTTATACCACAGATTAGGTACATGATAATACACTATTGATTAGGATTACAGACCTGTACATTATCTCTGTTCTAGAGAATTCAATATGGTGTGAAGCCCCCAAGTGCTGCAATCAGAGACCCTAAACATTGACGAATGTAATCAAAGAGGACCTGGATATGTTCCTGGGAAATCTCCCTCCACGCAGATTGTATGCAAGTCTACAAAGCTTCAACAGTGGTTGCTGGAGATCCAAGACGAACAAGTCGCCGACCAACCATATCCCAGACATGTTCGAAGGGCGACATATCTGGCGAACATGCAGGCCAGGGAAGCAGTGGTGCTCGTAGTTCATTGAAGAAGGCTTCCACAGTCCTCGCCACTTATGACCGGGCATTGTCCTGCTGAAATATGGCATGTGGAGTCACCTGAAGGAGAGGCAGTACCTCGGGCTCTAAAACATCCCTGATATAGCGGTTGCTGTTCAGATTGCCCTCAATACGTAGGAGTCGAGATCGCATGTTGTATCCAATGGTGCCCCAAATCATCACACTTAGCGTCTGTCCACTATGCCGTTCCACAATGCAAGCTGCCAAATTGCGGTCAACACAGAAGCGTCTAATATGTATGCGGCCATCGCTATAGGACAGGTTGAAGCATAACTCGTCCGAAAACACTATATTTTGCCACTCACCTCTCCAGCGAAGGCGTTCACGTGTCCATTGCTGTCTGAGGCGTTTGTGGTTTCCGGAAAATGGAAGACGAAGCAATGGCATGCGTGCCACCAGTTCAGCCCGCAGTAGACGGCATCGAACCATCGACGCAGACAGGTCCACACCCGTTGCAGTGCTCCAATGTCGAGCCAACACTGTGTACGAGGCTGTACGGTCCGTTATGGCCATGCGGACAAGATGGTGGTCATCCCGTCCTGTGGTCACTTTGCGTGGTCTTGTACCCGCTCGTCGCTGCGTACGAATGTCTTCTATCCACTGGTTCCACACAAGCATCAATGTCGTAGTAGCATGCCTTGTACGAGCCGAAATGTTACGGTATGACAAACCTGTTTCCCGGTGACCGATCATTCTGCCCCGTACGAACTCACTGGCATGCTGATATGGCGCACTTTGACGTCAACAAGGCATACTGACACTTGATTTCACCTCGTTTGACGGCTCTTCACTGACTGAGCTTGGCGTAACACTGACCTTTCTGGTCACACAAGTGAGAGCGCTGTGCTGGTCTTGCGTGTACGCCATCTCTCTGAAATTGTAATCACTTATTGCAGGTATACTGTTCTATACATCAGTAGAATGATTATGATGAGTTTGTGGCATCGGCTTCTGGCGTAGGAGCTAGGCACCGGCTAACCGCCATCTTCTGGTGTAGGAGCTAAGCGCCGGCCAGCCACAATCTTGGATCCATGTGACCTTGACCTTGACATTTGACTCGAAAATCCAAAAATCCCTAAAATTAAAAAAAAAATTAAAAATATTTTTAAAAAATTTAAAAATTATTTTAAAATTATTTTATAATTTATTCTAAAATTTTATTTTTAAAAAAACCTNATATTTTTAAAAAATTTAAAAATTATTTTAAAATTATTTTATAATTTATTCTAAAATTTTATTTTTAAAAAAACCTAGATTTCTGGAGGTTTCCCACTGCCCTCTTTACACATATTAATTCCGTCATCTTGGTGGGTGCAGTCTGCCATCTTAGTAGGCGTCAGAGCCACCTCCCACCATCTTGTTTTTTTTTGTTTGTCATTTCTTTATGCATTACTGGAGTTTGTCTTTCAGCTTCGTTCAACCGCCATCTTGGATTTTTTTTCGTTTGTCATTTGTTTTACATTGCTGATGCTGTCCCCAGCACCACGCCCAGCAGACGACTGACCCCTCCACTCCCCTCTTCCAATATATTTAACTAACCAATTGCCCCACCCTTGATTCTCATTGGCTAATTGCCCACTTTCTTCCGATATATTTAATTACTCCACCAATGCTTTTCATTGGCTAATTACTCGGGTATTTTCGGAAACCTTCGTTCCGACCAATCAGCGGCCTTCTTTAATCGCGAGGGCGGACTATTTTCTCCCCCTTAAAAACTCTTTATAAGACGCACCCCTAGCAGTAATTTTTCTCACTGTCGTTCCTTTTTCGTTATTTCAAGAGGAAAGCCTAGTGACCATTTCAAAACTTGCAGGGTTTCAAACCCCTGTTAAATTTACGATAACCATGTTGTCAAGTGAAGAAGAAAGTGATTTCGCGTGGCAGCGGACATGGCCGGGCAGGTGACCAGGCTCCAACTTCTGAATGCTATTTCGATCACTTTTTCTTTCTTGGCATAATTCAACAGCTTGACACGTTCATGGGTGCTCGGGTTCACATGAGGGAAAAACCATTATATTGTTTACAATTTAAGAGAGTCGGGCGGCGTGTTTTTTTCGACTCCCAACACGGCATCCAAATGCGATGTGGCCAGCATAATCACAACCTCCTCCCTTGCTCCTATTATTATTTTCTTATAATCTTCGGCGAATCCCAGTAGCAAGGAGATAGAACTCAAACTTCGAACCTGACTTCGGCGTAAATGGGAACACTGTAGTCATCTTCGATTCCCCAGCCTGCCATCTTGGCTTCAGAGAGATGGTTGGGCGTAAGCGATAGGTAATTTTTTATCAACGAGGTTATGCCTACATCTCGGACTGGTTGGCCGCGACGCCATCTATTTCGTACGTTATGCGTTCGAAAAGGTGCAGAATCTCATTTCGAACCAACTTGGGGAGTTCGGGTGGGTCCCATCTGCCTTCGTTAGCCTGCCTCTTATGCGCACACAGGACTGGCTAGGCAAGGTATAAATATCTTGACGCTAAATAGGTATTCTAACCTCCCTTCCGAGAGCGAAAAGCCCGACAAAATAAGGCTCGTATCAGTGCATTTCGATTTTATCAAATTTATCGTCAAATTCTAGGAGTTGATCCACGTCGAGGATTTCGTCCACCATAGCGATTTACTTTTAAACCGAAGACGTGGAGAAACTCTGCATTTTCAGGTGTTAGCGCAACGATTCCTCGTGACTTACTGATCTCGGTTTCGATGTACCACACGCATTTATACATGTTTGTTTTCCCAGCGAAATTTAGTCCCATCGTTCAGGTTCAACGTGATTTCTTCGTTTCGGAAATTTATCAGTTGGTTTTTTTTGGTCCACAATCGAAACGGCTACTTCGTGGATGTTCTTTGTGACGATCGGAACATAAATGAGCGTTTTTGGACATTCTACAATTTTATATTCAGTACCTACGGTGCGGGCGATCTGGTAAATAGTGCTGCTCGGTTTCCCATTCACATAACTGCAACTTGCCAAATTACAGTTTATTCGCATGACGTTAACCAGAAAGATGTTGACCGCACTCGGCACGACATGTTTTTCTCCTGCTTCGTACTCGCTGGCTTCGAATCCCAGCATGGGCCCGATTGTGTCCGGTTCCGCGAAATCTACATCTGCGGTGCAAAACATTTCGGCTTTCAAGCTATTGGGTATTCGGATTCCCGTGCAGTTCGAATGCAATGTCGTGTGGTAGCGATTTCTTTAGGAAGTATTTCATATCATTCAGCTCGTACGCGCCAGTGGGAATGGCGATTTCCCTTTCTGCCCCCATAATCGAATACCGAAAACTGGAATTTTTATTATCCTCGATGTTAGTTTTAAGTCTGAAAATCCACTAGCCCCACACAGCATTCCCCCTCCATTTCTAAGGTAGGGTAAAAGCTGATACGCAGCTCCGACTTTTGACCACTCAAAATGATAGACACCGACATACTGATGAGATCGGTACGGCTCACATGCCTTTTATATTCCCTGCTAATTACGTTGATTTTTTTCGGATTATCTCTGAGAATCCCGATTGCTTACAAATCGCAGACACGAGTGTCCACAGTTCCATGTGTTAGGCATCTGTTCTCGTTCGTAAGTGTACGATAGTTTTGTNCATTTTCAGGTGTTAGCGCAACGATTCCTCGTGACTTACTGATCTCGGTTTCGATGTACCACACGCATTTATACATTTTTGTTTTCCCAGCGAAATCTAGTCCCATCGTTCAGGTTCAACGTGATTTCTTCGTTTCGGAAATTTATCAGTTGGTTTTTTTTGGTCCACAATCGAAACGGCTACTTCGTGGATGTTCTTTGTGACGATCGGAACATAAATGAGCGTTTTTGGACATTCTACAATTTTATATCCAGTACCTACGGTGCGGGCGATCTGGTAAATAGTGCTGCTCGGTTTCCCATTCACATAACTGCAACTTGCCAAATTACAGTTTATTCGCATGACGTTAACCAGAAAGATGTTTACCGCACTCGGCACGACATGTTTTTCTCCTGCTTCGTACTCGCTGGCTTCGAATCCCAGCATGGGCCCGATTGTGTCCGGTTCCGCGAAATCTACATCTGCGGTGCAAAACATTTCGGCTTTCAAGCTATTGGGTATTCGGATTCCCGTGCAGTTCGAATGCAATGTCGTGTGGTAGCGATTTCTTTAGGAAGTATTTCATATCATTCAGCTCGTACGCGCCAGTGGGAATGGCGATTTCCCTTTCTGCCCCCATAATCGAATACCGAAAACTGGAATTTTTATTATCCTCGATGTTAGTTTTAAGTCTGAAAATCCACTAGCCCCACACAGCATTCCCCCTCCATTTCTAAGGTAGGGTAAAAGCTGATACGCAGCTCCGACTTTTGACCACTCAAAATGATAGACACCGACATACTGATGAGATCGGTACGGCTCACACGCCTTTTATATTCCCTGCTAATTACGTTGATTTTTTTCGGATTATCTCTGAGAATCCCGATTGCTTAAAAATCGCAGACACGAGTGTCCACAGTTCCATGTGTTAGGCATCTGTTCTCGTTCGTAAGTGTACGATAGTTTTGTTTATTTCAAATACTCGCTCAATTCGGGCGGAGGATGCAAATTCCCAAAACTATCATAATAGTCTGCGTGTTTACTCTTTTTTACGTAGGCCACCCAGTGCGTACCGGGCTCGGCTGTCGTGTCCAGATTAATTATGGCACATTCGTGTCTCTTGGGTTTAGGGTGCAGACCATCTCTCATAAACTCTCCGCAAAAATTAGGTATTTTCAATATGCGCGCAAACAGTTCCAAATCCACGTTCGTCAGTGGGTGTCCAGGCAGATTTACTTTGATTTCCTTCTCGATTTTTTTTTTTTTTTCCTAGCAGTTGATTCTCATCTTCCCTTAAACGGGTGGCGAATGCAGAGCCCTTGGCCGTTTTTTTCGCCATGGTGATAGCTCCCAATTTTCTGTTATGGCGGTGGGTTTCCTCTGCCTGTTTTCAATCGTCCAAAGCCTGCTTCACGATGCTTACAATATTCGTGACTGTCCCGGCGATACCGGCCAGAGTACCGATTGTAGGTATCAGTGCGGGCAGGAACCCTCCTACCTTGTCCTTCCCTTTCCTCTTGGTCCTTCGAGGGCGCTGCGATTGCCTTTTGCTTGCACTTAGACCCATGCTTATTTTAACCTTGTCTTTCATGATGCTGGAAACTCCCTACGCGGCTGCTTTTTCTCCGAGCCCGGTGGCTGCCGATTTTCTTATTTCGCCAGCATTCTGTGCAAGTATCTTGTCTGCCTGGTCTTGCAGATCCTTGTACTGGGAATAGGCGATGTCGTGCTGCTTGCACACTTCGTCCAGGATATTTATGCCCGTCTCGTTGTGCGACAGCCTTTCAGCTAGTCTTGTTATCGGCCCACAGAACCTGTATCCTGGAATGTAAAGTTCTAATGGGAGATTATTGGTGAGTGAATCGACGAACCCACGGCCGGATTCCACCGTCTTTACCCTATGATGGCGCATTGAATTAAACTGAGCAAGCAAACTATACATATTCTTCTTTTATACAGTTTTGTTTCAGTATAATGGAGGTAATCGAGCAGGACATTAGTCTCCCCGTGCGTATCACCAGGGAAGATGCCGAAACCGAGCACGAATCATGTCATGGTGCCCTGTTGCCTAATGGTGCGTGATGCCTGATTTGTGGGCCGTCCGGGTGTGGGAAAACATGCGTCCTACTGAGCCTGCTGGAAGATTCTAACGGCCTTTGGTTCTAGAATGTGTACGTTTATTCAAAATTGCTCCAGTAACCGAAATACCAGCGATTGACATGAGCACTGAAGGCTGTGGATAGTGTGGGTTATTTCCCCTGCAGCGAAAACGGGAAGGTGGTGCCTCCGAACGAAGCTCTTCCAATCTCTATATTTGTCTTCGATGACATTGCCTACTAAAAACCAACTTGTATTCAACAGTACTTTAGCATGGGACGGCACGTGAACGTGGACTGCATGTACCTCAGTCAAACTTATTCCCGTTTACCCAAACAATTGCTTCGTGACAATGTGAATTTCCTCGTTCTGTTCCGCATGGACGACACTAATTTACACCGCGTTTGCGACGATAACGTAAATACAGACATGACATTCGCAGAATTAAAAGATGTGTGTTCTTTGTGCTGGAAAGACAAGTTCGGTATATTGGTAATCGTAAAGGACTGCTCGCCACATAAAGACAGGTACCTACAGATGTGGGTTCGATCAGTTTATCCAATGAACGCAACCATTAGTCATGGAAGAATTACCAAACTTGGCGGCATCGATCGTCACGATGACCTTGAACGTGGGAAAAACCGCTTCACCACTGCACACAGAGAAGACTTGTCCCTTATCGGTCGAAAGTTGGAAAATGTTAAAAATGAAGTGGTTGAAGATTTGGTGGCTGTCGATGAACGCATAGCGGCCATAGACGCGCGGATAATCGACCTCATCAATTTATCGAACGCACAGAGATGAGAAAAATTCAAGGACCTACAAAATGTATTAATGTCCAAACTGGATGGAAAAACTGGTGTTGCTAGGCATAGCAAGAAGATATTGGATTCGTGTGTCGGAGAGCTCGAAAATATCAAGAAAGCAATTTCAGAAAATCGCAAATGATTTCATACAAAAAGGCGACGTCGGCATATATATATATATATATATATATATATATACACACACACACTAAACGCCTTTTCCACTCAGTGAATGATGGATAACCGAACCGCATTGGTGAGCGAGCTTCAGCGAACATTCGAGGCGGTACGGGACAAATATTTACTCGCAACCTATTACCCTCCGGCTAGATGAAATAATAAAATAACCGAGTGACTGGGACGATGCCCGCGTTGAAATTAAACGTGAATTTAAGGTTGAATAACCGACTCCGACGAGTAAACGGCAAAAAAAAGTCCGGAATTTCCCGAATCAGAAGGTGTCATCACTAGCGACGAAGACGATTTGTCCCTGATCGATTTGATGCGTGCGCGAGAACGGAAACGAACACGAGAGAACGGACCCGATGTAAGCACTCTGACCATACTGCTGACAAGACTTATGGTTTGCAGAAAAGTGGTGGAAAATAGTACCTTGGAAATAAGGAAGTTTTATTTTTCTCAGGGATGTACTGCAGATCGGAAAGCGCAAGGTGAAAATCATATAGGTATTGAGCGAACTTTTGTTTCGTAGGCACCCTGGACACTACACCGAATCGGATTTGCGCAAGTACCGGCTTTTGTTAAAGTAAAGTCGCGCATATTACGCCGAGAATAACCCTGCATCACATCGATTTAAAGCCAAGGCGCACGAAAAATTCCCCATTTTAACAGGACTGTTTCCTAGGGTACGTGAAATTTGTGGTTCGGGTTTGACTCAGACATTTGGAGAGCGAAGAAAAAATCGACTATCAGTATTGAGATGATCCGAATGAGTGAGCAGCACAAATACGCTAGGATAAATTACCCATGCAGAAAATATGTCATGAAAGGGCTGGACGATACTTTCCAATCTGACCTGATCGAAATGCAAGACTTTGCTCGTGTGAATAAAGGTCACTGCTAAATTTTGAACATAATCGATACTTTTTCCAAGTATGCCTGAGCCAGGCCGCTCAAGTCGAAGAATGCACGCGACGTAACGAAAGCCTTAGCAGATGTGTTGTGCGAAGGACACATACCAAAAAATCTCCACACAGACGATGGCAAAGAATATTTAATGCAACTTTTTGTGCACTGATGAAAAAGTATGGCATAAATCATTATTCTACATACTCTGGACTCAAGGCCAGCATCGTCGAGTGTTTTCACAGGACGCTCAAAGCTAAACTGTGGAGACTTTTCACGATAAACAGAAACTACAAGTGGTGCGATATACTCCCAAAATTCGTTCGCGAGTACAATTATATCGTTCATTCTACCACTCGCATGAAGCCCGAAGACGTGAAAAACGACTCCGTGGTTCGGACCGTGTATACTATTCCAAAGAGGAGGAACCCATGCTAGCCTAAAGCGAAGATCGGTTACTTGGTGCGGATTAAAAAAAACGGGGAGTTTCTCACAAAGGCTTCCATCAGAACTGGTCTGCAGAGTAGTACAAAGTGATGCGTATACGACACTCGTACCCATGCATGTATTACCTCGTGGACCTATGAGGCGAACCCTCATTTGCGGATTTTACACCAAAGAAATCTGGCCTACGCAGTTTCCAGACGTGTATTTGGTGGAGCAGGTGCTGAAGCAATTTAATTGTCGCGTGTACGTGCGGTGGCTGGGACACTCCAAACGTGATGACTCCTGGATCGCCGAGAAAGACATTTTGGTGTAAAACCCTGCGACAACTTTTGTTTAATGTAATCATAATTTTTAATATAATAAATCGTCACATGTGTCCTGAGAAGCTCGTTATTTAATTTCTATTCCTGTCCCCTTCCCCTCTCAACGCCTGCTGGCTGTTATGTATGCACGCATGGGTGCAAGATTAATTCTCGTAATGTTTAAAGTTGGAGTACAACTATGAAGCGTTTCATACATTAGGTATATATTCTTAACTTGATGTATGCATGTTTTTTGGGGTGTTCAAACGAGAACATTTTATTTTATTTTTTTACTTTTTTTTTCTGTTTGTTGTTTTACATTTGATGTGATCGACATAATAAATATTTATTCTATAATTTATGTTTCGCATGCGAAATATTCCAAGCCTTGTTAACTAACGTGAAGCTTATTATGAATGGACGGTTCGGAGACTTATATGCGTCATATTTTTCCTGTGCGCTGGCTTTAATATTGTTTTAAGGTGTTTGGAATGTATGTGATAAGAGTTTCATTTTTTAAGAAATGTTTTGTCTTTTTTCACGAATCAGTATGGTAACAGGTATAATTTTTTTCATCAGTATGTTCTGTTTGTCCCCATCAGTATGTTATGTCTGTTTTTTCGTAAATCAGTATCTTATGTCTGTTTTTCCTAAATCAGTATGTTAACGTGTATATTTTTTTTTCTATCAGTAGGATAACATTTATATTTTTCTGGAGTTTCGAACCTTAGTGTGTTCTTGTGTGTACTCTCGAATAGTCTACAGACAACAGTGTGTTTCTTTGTCCGGTGTATTAAAGTTTGTATGATAAAATAAATACGCATTCGTGAATTCTTTTTGCAACTTATTAAAGTTTTACATGATAAATGAACATGCAGTCACTCTCTGTTTTAATAGCAAATANAACTAACGTGAAGCTTATTATGAATGGACGGTTCGGAGACTTATATGCGTCATATTTTCCTTGTGCGCTGGCTTTAATATTGTTTTAAGGTGTTTGGAATGTATGTGACAAGAGTTTCATTTTTTAAGAAATGTTTTGTCTTTTTTCACGAATCAGTATGGTAACAGGTATTTTTTTTTTCATCAGTATGTTCTGTTTGTCCCCATCAGTATGTTATGTCTGTTTTTTCGTAAATCAGTATCTTATGTCNTTTTTTTCATCAGTATGTTCTGTTTGTCCCCATCAGTATGTTATGTCTGTTTTTTCGTAAATCAGTATCTTATGTCTGTTTTTCCTAAATCAGTATGTTAACGTGTATATTTTTTTTTCTATCAGTAGGATAACATTTATATTTTTCTGGAGTTTCGAACCTTAGTGTGTTCTTGTGTGTACTCTCGAATAGTCTACAGACAACAGTGTGTTTCTTTGTCCGGTGTATTAAAGTTTGTATGATAAAATAAATACGCATTCGTGAATTCTTTTTGCAACTTATTAAAGTTTTACATGANAAAGTTTGTATGATAAAATAAATACGCATTCGTGAATTCTTTTTGCAACTTATTAAAGTTTTACATGATAAATGAACATGCAGTCACTCTCTGTTTTAATAGCAAATAATTATTCTAGAATTTATATTTTACGTGCAAAATATTCCAAGCCTTGTTAGCTAGCGTAAATCCACCGCTATAAGCGAGTGAGCTGCCCGCCTCCGTTCCCAGGCGGCCCGGCCGGCCGCTGCGTGTTCAGCAGGAAGGGCACAGTCCAAATCACGGCTGCCAACTCTTGAATACTGCATTCGGTGCCAACCTTAACTCCGGCCATCTCTACAGCCGCTACACAGCACGTCTAGAGATAATTCTCGAGGCCGCCTTCATTTGCAAAGTATTTTACCCATTGATCGCACACAGTTCTTAGACATGTTGTTATGAAGGCATCACATGGGCGATATTATTTATTATTTTTCATTATATTTGTAAGGCAAATACAGCCAATTATGTGTTTGTTATTTTAACTAAATATGATTCGGTGTATTTATTTTTATTTTAGGTACATTTTTCAGAGAAATATTATAAAATGGACGGTCATTTTTTATTTAACTACTCCTCTTTAATCTGAGAAAACCCCTAGTTCAATGGGTCTATCCATTGCAACAAAATATAATTGAATCAAATCAGCGCAAAAATCATTCGTTAATAACTTTGATGATTTTTAAATCATAGAAACAAACGTGAGAAATCCGAATTATTTTGATAATTTTTCATCGAGGCCATTAGTATCAGTGCCAAAATGAAGCTTTCCGTTAATTTTGTATTTTTAAACGTCAAACTAGATTGGGATGCGTCTGAACATAGAAAAACTAGAATCGCAACCAAAGGCAATGTTTTTGTGCATCACCGCCACCCCGATAAATGTATTCCATGACTCCATGCAAAATTAGAAACCTGTTGTTCTATACGTTTCTATCCCCAACCAAAAATGTCATCAAAATAGAGCTTCAGTAAGATGTTTGCTTGTAACCTTTATCTCAAACTCTAGTCCCATGGGGTCCTAGCCATCAAATTAATCCTATTCCATCCTTAGAAAGCAAGAGGTAACTGTTCAGCGGTTAGTTTTGTATTACATTCCTTCGGTTCCCAGTGAGCAAGCCTCTGAGGAGGGTCCTACAAAGCGCTGGCATTTCTGTTAAATAAGCCATTGTCTAAAAGGCCGCCGCAATATCATAGAAGCTTTGAATAATTATGCAGTCCACAATCTAACGATGCTCCGGTATGTTTCCAGATTTACAAGTACGAAATCTACGAAATACTCCGCTCTCTATTGTAGTTTCGAATCAACTTATTACTTTGATTCTATCCCTTCCTTTTTGTATAGAACTACACGTTTATTTTAGGCTGCGCAGATGCGAACATGTTCCTCACAGGCGGCTGCCCTTTGTTATTATAGTATAGACTTCCACTGTTTTGCGGTGCTTGAATCATGACGTGCTTGCCTTTCTTCAGGTGGAATACACTCTCCAATTAGTGTTTTTCTTCTGCTGCACTGGACTAAGAGCTTGTAATAATCCTCGAAACTTTACGTAGCTCATCCTAAATAATCCTAAAATACTTGAAGAATTTCACATCAGCGTCAACGAGATTGTTGAATATGGTGTGAAACTCTCCCTCTTCGTCCCCGACCGGGTCACTCCCGGATTTTCGCATGGGGGAATCGTGCCGGACGACGCCGATGGTCGGCGGGATTTCTCGGGGATCTCCCGTTTCCCCCCACTCTTTCATTCCGGTGCTGCTCTATACTCATCTCAATCACACTCATCGGCTCTCAAGACCTCACTGTTAAGAGCCGCGCAAATCTCTTCACTCGCTCACTCTCCTTCTTCGTCCCTATTCTTACCAATACAGCGGTGTCTTCCTCTTCAGCTTCTGCTCGTCTCGTCTTTTCAGTAACGTCACATATGCACCACTCGACACAACAAGATCCTCTTCTCACTGATCCATGTTGCTTACTGAACTCGAGTTAGAAAGAGGTGTATGCGTGTGTGAGAGTCTAGTCGACGCACTGCCGGTATGCGGCGCACACGACACGGTAGGAGCACAATGCCTAATGTGGAAAGCGGTCTTATTACTGCGCCCTCTGGTCAATAATTTATTCGAAAAAAAACATACGTTTCTGTTTGCCTAAACTTGAGTTCTTAATTTCGTGATTACTGCCAAGATATTGTAAATGAGACTGATAATTCTTAATTACGTAAAAAAATGCATTGTTTTAAGAACTGAAAAAAGTAATGGCAATTAACAACAAATTCTCTTTGAATTAGGTGAAAATGTAATATTATTTTCAGTAAAAATACACTTGAAAATATGGCTTGGATATACCAAATTCCTTATTTCAAAATGAAAATTTACCGTTCCCATAGGAGTGTAAAATTACCTTACGATGTACATTTTTGGTATTAAATAATGATTTCCCAAATCATACATTGAAAACCATGTGGCATTCCTAACATTAAATCAAATCAATGCGCCATATTGATATACTTCTACCACAGGTTGGATTTTAGTTAAGTATAAGTAAACCACATATTAAGATAATGCAAAAAAATTGGACTGACACATAGTCTTCTTATCAGTACCACTCGTAACATGATCCAGGAATTTAAATTAACAGTCATGGCATGCATGTGTCAAAAAATAATTCTGAAGTAGAATCGTATTAGTTGATGAGCACCATTAAAATTATTTCAGGAAATGTTCCGACAGTATAATTCCACGTGCATCAAAAAATTCTGGGATTAGTTCTGAGATGGCCTGTGCATGCGTTTTTCATAACTCGCAGCCCCTGAAGAGCACAAATGCTGAATTCTGATAGTATGTTTACAATGAAAAGCTTGTATTAGATAGCTGGAATTGCTTATTATTCTCGTACTTCTTGTACAAAGTACGAGAAGTTCAAAATGCTGATTGCCTGTAAGTTAAGTAGTTCAACTACAAGGGAATACCAAATTTTAAATTGAGTTTTATAAACAGTAAGGTATTATTAACTTTATGGCTGCTATTATGAATTATTTCTTCTTTCGAGTTCCCAACTATCTAATTGTAATTCATAGCTGCGGAGGTATTGAAGAAACTATAACAGTATTTCAAAGTTCCTGGTGTTATTTAATTTAACAAAGAGCTTTAAAAAAAACCTTGAAAAAAAAACTGGTTCGCGAAAATAAAATGTGAATACGACTGTGAGCTTCTTTTATTTGCCCGATTTTATACATGAAAAACCTATCTANTTATTAACTTTATGGCTGCTATTATGAATTATTTCTTCTTTCGAGTTCCCAACTATCTAATTGTAATTCATAGCTGTGGAGGTATTGAAGGAACTACAACCGTATTTCAAAGTTCCTGGTGTTATTTAATTTAACAAAGAGCTTTAAAAAAAACCTTGAAAAAAAAACTGATTCGCGAAAATAAAATGTGAATACGACTGTGAGCTTCTTTTATTTGCCCGATTTTATACATGAAAAACCTATCTANGTTCGCGAAAATAAAATGTGAATACGACTGTGAGCTTCTTTTATTTGCCCGATTTTATACATGAAAAACCTATCTAAAAAACGTAAAAGCACCAGTACTTGTCACCACAGAGCTTTACGAGGATACGCTTTGTGACTGTTTCGTACAATGGAAAATTTACATGTTCTAAAGCATTCAGCTAATAACCACATTTATGCTGACACAGTTCGTCGAGATGAATGTACATACGGTTTTGTGCGAACGACGAAATCGAAATGCGAGACAGGTAAGTGGATAGGGGAACACATCTATCACTGACGAACATTTCACGAGCCCTTGCCAGGCGGCGTTGTATCATATCCTGCCAACCTATCCCTTCCCCCAACTGCGCAATACACATTCGTCGTTCTGCGTTTCCTCTCCCCGCACCCAAACTCAATTGTCGGCGAGACATGACGCGAGGCGGAACGTGAAGGGGAATGTTTTAGGTAAAGGGGAGAGCGACGCCGTACAAGCCGGCTGACTCGTCCGTGCTGCTTTTCAAATATCGTACAAGCCCGCCATACACGCGCGTGCTTGCGAAAATCCTGGTGCGGTTGTTTTTGAATATACAAACACATTTCTTCNACCACAAGTTGTATGATATTTTTTACAAATATAAAATAATGGATTTTTTTTTAGACAAACACCTTTGACAGCTTGGATTTGAGGGCTAGCGAGAGCGAAGAAAGGTGGAAATGTATCAGCAGCGGAATGCAAGGACGGGGGAAATCGGAGTACCCTGAGAAAACCCGCTGGCCGATGGCAACGTCCACCACGTTGCCCCATGTGCGAAAGTCCGAGTGCCCTCTCCGGTAATCGAGCCCGGTTCACCTGGCGGAAGGCGAGTAGCCTGACTACCACACCACCGCGGCCCCTCACTTTCCTGGACTCTTTAGTTACATGATCGCCATGCTGCAGAGGTAGCCCTTCTCCTTTCCCTTCCCGACACGCGAGTGGCGATGGATCAGAATGGAACCCCGATTCGATAACCATTCAAATTTCTCTCTCCAAACCTAGTTCGCATACACGATACTTGGAATTCCGGTCGCCCGAATAATAGCCGATGAATGATACGCATGGTTTCCGTGTGTCATCTGCACCATCAGATCAACATGCTACGTCTCCCAGAGTTGTGCAGTGCTATTCCGTACGAACTCGTGCATATTTCGTGAACTATTAAAAGAACTCGTCCGTTTTTTTACAATACGAACTTGATATTTCATCATTTCTTTCATTTATGCAACTTCGTTACATTTCATATCACTTTTTTAAACTTTCTCATATGCCTTACTAATTGTTTGGCGATCTCTAGGTCTGCATGTCGAGAGGAAATGAACTGTGGTTACTTTTTCATTCGCTAGACAACTTTAGTAAACTTTAAAATAAAATAAGAGAACTTGATAGGTACCTCTTGTTTCCATCTGCAGATGTGAAATGTTAGCGCAGTTTTCCAACTCTGAAAAAGTTGTTCTTAAACATGAATACTGGAATACCTTCCAATAGTGCTGTGGAACGTGTATTCAGCATCGGCAATGACATTTAAACCTGCATTTAGACGATGTTATCGATCTAAAAGTCAGGCTCCATCAACTGTTCACTACTTTCGGGCTGTGTTTTTGTCTAAACATGCCTTTGTCATCAGTCTACCGTCATGCCTGAGGCATTTTTGTTTACACGTAGGGCCAAAATAATAAGTTTTGAAGTTTCCTTGAAAATATGTTTGTAGTTCGGTTCACTCTAGCCATTCATCTGAGATTTGTATTTTTACCATGTGATTTTAATGAACTTAGTAACTTTCTAAGGATAACTTTAAATTAAACGTTTAACATAAATTTAATTTAAACTTTAAGAATTTAATTTTTCACCTAAAAAAACTTAACTTCCTATAAGCTAATTTTGATCGTGAACTTGCACAACAACACTGAAGCTTCATCAGAGCAGGGTCACGAAAGTGGCCATTTTTTACAAAATTAAGCTTGGAAATTGTAGCATCTTTATTACAATTTTTTTAATTTATTTTGTAATAGCGTAACCCGTAACCCATTTTTTTATGGAAAATAGTGCACATTTAATGTGCCAAAAAGAGTTAAAGGAGAATACCTAATGATATTCTGTCCCCAGTTCACACTGCAGAGTGCAGTCTAGTCGATGACATCGCTAACTCGGTAACATTCGGACATGGCAGCTCTTCCATTGCGAACTCCCTAAAGAGATCTTAGACGTCTCAAGGTCACATCTGGTTATAAGAAAGCCTTACTACGGATCTTCCCAAGTCTGCGATATTCGTTCCCGGGAAGCTTAATTTATCACAAATTAGATCCATAACAGTAATATATTATTACATGCGATGTAAGCCAACGTATTAAATTGTAGATGCATTATTGTACTTTTCTCCTTTTCCTTAAGGAACTGCGCAGGGAAGCCCTAAAAATGCTTCTTTTTACGCCATTTTCAAAAAAAAAATTATTTTTGAATACATTTAATACGATAAAAGTAAAACGTGGTAGCTGTAGATAATTCTTTTTTACGTATCCTGGAAAAGTCGTACTTCCAGAGCATTTATTTACTGAGATATGCGTATACGTGTAAACACTGATTTTACAGACAATATTTTGCTAAGTAGTTCCCTTAAGACTTTGCAGTGCATTACGGTATCAGACACAGTTAGTACTAAGAAATAAATAAACCCATTACTGTTACAGTATTTTTCTTGTAAATTTGTTAAATTGACGTTGGGATATTATTCTCGGCCATATAAGTATGACAAGCAAATATCATGAACCACTGAACCCAACTCCGATCTCTGTAACACGTAACCTCTATATTACATGTTATAAAATAAATCGTTGTCCCAACCAAATTTAAAATCCAAATAAAATTATTTAACAGATTTAAAAAAAAAATGCATTTCAGTTTAAACACTATTTTTGGACAGTAAAATAGGCCTCGCAAAATAGTTTGTTGGATCGATTATAAATATCTGTTTGGCCGCCTTTTCTCAAGTGTAGTACCAAGAAGATATGTCTCCCATTGCCCAAACAGCAGGATTTAGGTTGTCGTAGCTTTCAAATTTGAATTTTATAAATTCTTATTGTGTGCTTTCTTTACAATCTCTTCAGTAATATTACAGGGTATGTTTTTTCCTTGTAGTTCATACTAGAATTTTTCCTTGAACATGTGCTAGTTTCACCCGATTGTATGCGCGTTTAAACGGCGCCCGGGTTTCTGGCGCATATCCCCAGNGCCGCCTTTTCTCAAGTGTAGTACCAAGAAGATATGTCTCCCATTGCCCAAACAGCAGGATTTAGGTTGTCGTAGCGTTCAAATTTGAATTTTATAAATTCTTATTCTGTGCTTTCTTTACAATCTCTTCAGTAATATTACAGGGTATGTTTTTTCCTTGTAGTTCATACAAGAATTTTGCCTTGAACATGTGCTAGTTTCACCCGATTGTATGCGCGTTTAAACGGCGCCCGGGTTTCTGGCGCATATCCCCAGNTCCTTGAACATGTGCTAGTTTCACCCGATTGTATGCGCGTTTAAACGGCGCCCGGGTTTCTGGCGCATATCCCCAGGAGGTAGGCTGTGTGCGCAGCAGTCTTTCTGTCTTACTGCTGCGTAATTTATTCAGGAATCCATTTTTCCCTCAGTGCAGAGGGACATTAATCGTGCGATAACTGCATGGGCTCGCGTGCCTTGCTCTTCTCCTCTCCCCCTTTCCAAAACTCTCTTCTTCATTCTCTCTTACGCTTCACACTTCCTCTCTTCCACGCCCATCCGCGCTGCCGTCCACGTAATAGCCTCGTGTGAAGCAGTAAATGGTTCCTTGAAATAATTAAAGCAGAAATGCCGTGACGCAAAGTCTGATTTTCTCCATTTATTCTCTGCGCCGCAGCAGTTTCTTTCCCAGCACACTCCGTCCGAAATTTATATCACTATTTATCATGTGTTTTCCAAGTGTTTGTCTCAGATTCTGAAGGGAAAGAAAGGCTTTGTGGGGCACATTCCCATAGGTTTTAAAACACTGAATTCATGAATACATCTACGATTTATCTGATTTGCAATTGTCTGAGCCCTTACGAAGTTAAGATCTGAAAAAAGTAATACATGTATTAGATTAGAAAAAAGTAAAGACTGGCTTACTCTCAAGAAATTTTGAATCTTAAAACGAAATATAAAGTTCCACGCTAAGGTATCATTTCAAGTGCTGTTTTAGGATAGAGTTAACTTAAATCTGCTTCCTTATGTTATTTAAAGAAATGAATAAGGAACGACGTAATTTTAACGTACTTGTGTACCAACTCCACAAAGTCTGGTGATCTATGTGTGATTAGTACGTNATAAGGAACGACGTAATTTTAACGTACTTGTGTACCAACTCCACAAAGTCTGGTGATCTATGTGTGATTAGTACGTTCGTGTCGACATTGATGTTGGCATGTGTTTAATAGGTTCCTACTAAACAGAGCATAGAAAATAGTCCCTACCAGGGCCATTCCGTGACAAATGGGATACAATGAGTAAATTTANGCCTACTAAACAGAGCATAGAAAATAGTCCCTACCAGGGCCATTCCGTGACAAATGGGATACAATGAGTAAATTTAATTTAGAGTATAGTATAATAATATTTATTGCAACTTATCTGCACGCCAAAATACTCTCTATTGCATTCCTTTACTTTTTTTTCAGTACTGAGCCATGGCCAAAGCGGAGTTGACTAATGTTACAATACCAACAACGTTCGTAATACTTACATGTACAAAAAATTAGAGTAACTGACAAACTGGGAAAGAAATAACATTATTTACTGTTACTTAAAGCTTAGAAATTGAGAGGGAAGTACTCTTTTAAGAAAACGTTTGCAGCATTTACAGGTTGAATAAGAAGGATTTACTCGAATTCTGCTTTATGTATGTCTAAAATCAACAGATTAATGTTGTTTGTGTAACGTTGGCTAACTCCTGTTTTTTTTTCAGTACGTATACATTAGAAAAAAACAGTCATTGCATATAAAAGTTCTCTAATAATTCTAAAATAAAAGAATATATTTTTTACCAGATTTAAATGCTGAGTGAACAAATATTTTTAAAAGACATCCCACATTTGAAAATGNAAAAGAATATATTTTTTACCAGATTTAAATGCTGAGTGAACAAATATTTTTAAAAGACATCCCACATTTGAAAATGTATGACGTTTTGTGTAGGCCTTCGTGATACTGTATCAAATCGTAAATACAAAAAATCTTCCAACACAAATTTATAGTTTTTTTTTTGTACAATCACATGTATTAACTATCTTCTACCAACTTGGAATTTAACACATCTTATAAATTGTTCGTAAATTACTGCAGGGATAGATTTAATACTGTAACCCTTGTGAAACAGTAACGTTTGTTACGATAGAATGACTCACAATTGGTTCGGGGTTAACTCAGCGCATTTTGAAATCAATTTTTAAATTTTTTATAGCTTTATCTACATGTGTGTATTTTAACGGACACATTGACTACTATGTTCCGACTAAAGTTCCCATTAGCCGTTTGTCCTGGAGTACCGTGTATAACTTCGGAACGTATACAAGTATGAAACAGAAAATTGAAGATAGACGGGAGATGGTGAGAACGAAACACGGTAAGGGGCAAGACTGTAATTTTCATCAGACACAGCTGGCAGCAGACGTCAGGATCGCGGCTTAGGTCAAGCTGACACTAGCAACAGCAGTTTCGTCTCTCAGAAGCGAGTGTGTGTTTCGCTGGCCCCGACCTGTTAGAAAACTGGGGCTATCAAAGCATGCCAAACCCAACTCCTGGCGAGATTCGGATGTCACGCATCATCAGCTGAGATCCGTTCTCACCAGCATGTTATAAAACTGGAAACTACGGAAATTTAGCTGATGACGTTGATGGTGGAGGTCGCCCGAAGAATGCCAGGCAACTGTGCGTATACTACGTTCAGTGTAGAACTTCGGAATGGGCTGAACTTGGACTGGAGTCAAAACGTAGCGAACACGGAGAGAGCCTGGACCGAAAGTTGCGTTTAATGTAAAGTTTTCAATCAGGATTGACATTTAAACAAGAGTGAAGATGACATGAACACGAACTGGAAGCTGCGCAGTGACATATTTCGAAAACTGCATAAACTAGAGAACAAACGATACTCGAAAAATTCTGTTTTTGTTCCGAAGTTCTTTTGAAACCAGAATTTATTAATTTTTGCTCTTACCAAATAAAACATTTCTTCCTTCCTACATTTCCTTAAAATNTTTTTTTTTTTTTTTTTTTTTTTTGCCCTTGTAGCTTATAATTTGCGTAAAACAGATTTTTAAAACCAGTACATGCAAACCTGCGAACAATACACTTCCACACTGGACGGTCAGCAGGGAGGGGGGCGAGAGACTTTAAGGATGGTGATCCCTGGCCGGACCAATGTATTGTAGGCGAGGGTCTGAGATTGTTGGCAGGGAGGACTAAGGCGTACGGGAGTGTCACACTTACAAGTTCGGGTGGGGCCATCTGTCGTGTCAGCCTGAAAACACCCGCAGTGATCGGGCATATCTCGATCCCCTGCCAGCCCATTGGGAGGCCGTCCCCATAAATAATGACCTAACGGCTGGTGCTTGGCCGACGCTAAACAAAACTTTTAGGTTATGTCGCAAAAAAATGTAAACATTCTAAGGTACATGCAAAGACTGGCGGAGCTTGCAATCTTTCCCAATGCCGTATTACCGTTGTGCAGGAATTGAAACCTACAGATGAAGCAAAGCGAGTCACGTAAAATCAGCCCTTTCCGGACTTCGTAATTGAAATCCATACATAGAAGAAAAAACTTGGTTTATAAATCGAATGCGGTCCCACCTCTGTGAATCACTTTCCGAAACACGTGTTTGAGCGGGTGCTAATCCGCACGTACATGCGTCGTGAGGACACTATTCATGCGGAAAGATTCAGGGCCTGGTGAGCTGTCTCCTGGTGGCACATGAAAGGGCTAATCTTTTTCCACACAATGTTGGATATAGCTATGTATAAGTTGTTCACGGTTAACTGAGCACTTTTGAAACCAACCTTTGAAACAAATCCTTCCCTTTACTTGCGTGTGTTTTAACGGGCACACTGACTATGTTGCGCCCAGTCAAGTTGGTAACGATGAAGGGAAAGTAGTGCCATGTCTTAACGTTCAATTTTATTTAGATAAATTATTAGATATTGTATGAGATAAATATTTGGTGAATACTGAAACATTTTCTTTTCCCTTCCGTTTTTTAATGCTTATAAGTTTAAAAATTAACAAATTTATAAAATATTTACTTTTCTAGCAATGTCACAGCTTCACTTGACCGAAGCATGAATAAAGTGATCAGACCCATGGCAATGTTAATTTTACATAGTTATGGTGGAAGAATACGCTAATATTAAGCAGGGCATTCAAAAATGCCCAGTTTACCGTGAACAGCCTATACACGGATATCTTCAATGTTTTCGTGGAGCCGATGGATTTCGAGGAGCTCATGAACTACTATTTCGAATAGGATGGGGTGACGTGTCACGTCTCCAACGAGAGCACAGCTCTATTCGAATGTTTTTTTTTTTCCCCCACTGATTGTGTCATCTAGATGGGACAGTAGCCGGAAATGTGGCCGAACGTTTCACGTATGATTATTTTCTTAAAGTATGTGTAGCGGAGCAGGTCACACACAAGCCATCGCGGCACTGGAGGATAACATTCGTCATGAAATTGACATTGTAACTGCAGGAACAGTGAACCTTAGATGACGTGGAGCGTCGCAAGTTACGTGAAGATTATTGTCTACTGTGAAGTTTCGAGATTTGGATCTTTTAGGGCAAAGGATCCCTGCTGCCATTAGGACAATAATGCCAGGTATGATTGAGCATACGTGGGTGGAGGCCAATTGTTTGGGCATCTGCAGAGCTACAAGTAGTATACACTTAGAAGCATGTTAAGTTATGCCAAAGACTTCCTACCTTTCTATAAATTTTGGGGTAGCAGCTTACTAAATCAGTTTGTTTGCTTAGAATATATAAAGTTGCAAAACTGTACCATTATTTTTATATGACCCTGTACTTTAAAGCTTTTGTACCGCAAAGTTCTTACTAAAAAACTTTCGTGAAAACGTCCAAATTGAGTCAATTTTAGTATCACAGAATTAGCTCCGGAGGTGAGATAATAAATAGACATTAGTACACGTCTNAGTATCACAGAATTAGCTCCGGAGGTGAGATAATAAATAGACATTAGTACACGTCTTGAAAAAATTTCTTGGCTACTATTCGTTAGCTCAAAAATATTAAAGTTGTTTAAATTGGTTTTAATATGTTTATCGTTTGGCGGCCTAGGCTGGTGGGCCCCTTAATATATTCACCACCCTAGCTCCTTGTCTNTGTTTTAATATGTTTATCGTTTGGCGGCCTAGGCTGGTGGGCCCCTTAATATATTCACCACCCTAGCTCCTTGTCTATTTAGCAATTAACCTGATACAACAAATCGTGTATTGAGATAAATAAACGTTACAATTAATGTATTCTTCGCATATGAGTCAGCAGATTTTAGTGGATTTTTGTGGTCATGGTTGTCAGTTTAGCAGTGCCAATTTGTTTCAAACTATAGCGACGTTTAAAATGTTGCCGTTAAGCGGACTGCTTCGTTGCTCGGCAGTCTACCCTGATTGTCACATACGTCCGGCGGGCGGAACAACCAGGCTGTCGTTGCAAGCGATGATTCGCACGTCGGCTATCACAAGTCGTAAATTTCGCCGCTTCTCGCGGCGTCCTGGCAGGTAATTTGCAATAAAACGTCGCGCGGCGGAAGAGCCAGAAAGTTATAAAACATCATTGACGTTCTCTGGACGTCATATTTCACAGCGATGACAGTCGGTGATATTCCGTGCGCTGCACTCCCGCGGAACTCATCGTGACGGCCTGCCCCACGTGTCTCGGCCACGATCCTCGCTCGCAATACGCGGCTTGTCTCAGGGGCTCGTCCTCTTGTATCCCACGAGGACATGGTCCATTCCGAATACTTCCAACTTTTCTGAAGTAATGCTTAAGTTCTACTTTCAGGCAGTTCCTCCGCCTCATGCAAACAAAGCTTAGCAAAGTCTAGAAAATTACACAAAAGGAATAACGCACCGTATACCTGCGCACTCAGTTTAATAATATTTTTCATCAGAACTTTTTCTTAGCAGGTATTACCAACACACATATTTTCTCCGTGTTTTATACATAGTAATTACAATGAGATTTTATAATTTATAAACAAAATATAACTAAAAGTTAAATTTAATTAAAAAATTTAATACTTTAATGTTAACAGAAGTATAAAACGCTTGTGATATAAGGCATATTTAGTAAACAACCAAACACGTAACACATAGGATGAATTTTCAAAGGTTTGATTCAAAAAGTGTGAATAAACCGGGAATAGACAATACCAAGAGTCAATATTCTGCTGCAGTAACCTGTATTGCCTTCCTTACGCAGAGACTCGTAAGTTCTTAAAGACGTTTGGTAACAAAAAAGGATTAAACATTTATTTTTGGTTTTCTATGTAGTCATTACAATTAATGTAATTTCCAGGAAAATAATTCGCATTTTTGCATAATCCCATGTCACATTTTACTGTCTTTATATCACGCAAATAAAATATAAAAAAAATTTAATTTAACAAGGGCAGCTTGAATTCATTATCCAAAAATTGGGATTTTATTAATAATATATTTAATGACATGTTAACAAGGTGTTAACCTTCCAATGCCCAAATTAATCACTAATGTTTAATAAATAAAGCATCTACACATGTTCATGACCAAATTACGAAACACGGGTGAATTTTTACAATTATATTTTAACAAAGGTCACACTGGGTAGTTAAATTCATGTGCAAAATCAGCTCAATATTTTCTTGAAATAAAATGATCACAGTGGGGTAATATAACAAAAACATGAATAACAATAAATTGACATATGACTTCAGGATTGCAGCGAGTAGTAAAGGGTAAAGTGTTTGGCGCAGATATCAAATGGTTGATTCTTTTCAGTCAACTGGGAAAGTGTCTTGGAGGGTTTGGTTTCTATTAAGGAACTTAAACAGCGTTGTTCTTGAATGGGGTTGGCAAACCACTTGGAAAATACCAGTGAAGCCGGCTGTGTTCGAACGCAAACCCCCCTGAATGCGATCCAGACTTTGTTACACAAAAAAGTTAAAGTTGCGGACATAAAAGCATGGTGATTTTTTAATAATTACATTCCCTTGAAAAATTGTGTGCTCTCGTTAGTTTATTAAATGAGGAACTACAAGTAAATCTGCCTATTTCGTAATCAATTTGAGAAACCCACTTTTGGAGCTCTACTTTGCTGTTCATAATACTGCAGTATTCTTTGCTGTTCATAAATTCACCTTTATTGTAGCGTGTCAACTAATGAAAAACCACATTTTAATGTTAGTATTTGTAAATTAAGCCAGCAAGAGATGGAAATACAGCATAACTAACAAATTTAGACATTTTATTTCTGTAAACGATCAACACAAGAAAATATATTTTGTGCTAACAATCTATAGGCATTATCTTTTGTAACTAGAAGTAATAAGACTAAGAAAGTACATTCAAATAAAAGTTAAAACTAATTTTTTCTCGGCTGCATTACAATTATTTTTAAAATGGTTAATGAAAAGTGCATAACCTTCCAAACAAAAATATTTCGATGAACTTCTCTCGAACGTGCTTCGTTGTATCAGATCCGACATGCCCGGTTTTCTTGAATCTTGTATAAAAGTCTCACAGAAATTAGTCACTCTGCATGATATGCATTACCTTCTTCGTAGAAGGGGATAGCAAGATGCGGGTCTAAGTTTTTTTCATATTTGTGAGAGGACGTATTTACTCAAGTTTCTTGCTTTTTTTCCCCCGTTGCTTAACTGCATTATCTGGCAATTGCTTCCTTTCTTGGATACAATCTGATTCTTTGTTGTGTGTGTAGAGTTCTTCGTATTTTTTGCCACTTTATTCTGAATATATTCAGACAGTTGTGCCTTGTATGATGATATTGTCTATAGGTACTAGAACCGCTCCGACGCCTATCATTAACTTTAACGCTGACGGGAAGTCTTTTCCCGAAATTTANTGCCACTTTATTCTGAATATATTCAGACAGTTGTGCCTTGTATGATGATACTGTCTATAGGTACTAGAACCGCTCCGACGCCTATCATTAACTTTAACGCTGACGGGAAGTCTTTTCCCGAAATTTAGGGACGAGGGTATTGTCAGTAGATAGCGCCATCGCTTTAGAATGTTTTTATTTTCCTTTATTTATTATTTAACGCCCCCTCTTTCTGCGGGGGGTCAACTGGGGGGACGATCTACACATGTATGCACGTATAAAGTATACGCCAAGTAACACATACACGGCTTGTGAACTGTTCGCAGTAAAATTAGTACCTTTAAAGTTCCGTCTATCGGTCTGCTTTTCTGTCCATTCTGAATGCTTCGCCATATTTAAATTGAAATTGAAACGGTCACCATTACTATACTCATGCGTCGGTCAAGTTAAATTGTTAAGTTGTTATTATGAACGTAAATGAATGGTATTGAATTACGTTTCGTGACTCGCTGCCACACATGCAATAGACGCACACATTTATGCTTAGACTTATCCAGATATTCTAACCCGTTACGTCTTAGTCAGAACCTAACGCCATAGCGAGCTTGGTCACATAACACTCTCTAGCGTAGTTTCAAAAATACAGATGATCAAGGAC
This sequence comes from Clitarchus hookeri, assembly GCA_002778355.1. Classification (NCBI taxonomy): domain Eukaryota; kingdom Metazoa; phylum Arthropoda; class Insecta; order Phasmatodea; family Phasmatidae; genus Clitarchus; species Clitarchus hookeri. The sequence goes on along the minus strand of NQII01001888.1, from coordinate 236,782 downwards.
ACATTATTTGCTTTGAATCCTCCATTCACACTTCCAAGAACAGCCTATATCAGTGTTCAGAAGAAAAAGCATTCGATTTTTCAAGGAAAAGTGCCATGTTAGCACATACTACTATACTTGCCTCTCCACGGGGAACTGGGTTCGATTCCCAAAGAGGCCACCCGGATTTTCGCATTTCGGAGACATTTCGGACGCTGCCGTTGTCAAGCGGGCCTTCTCGAATACACCCACTTGCCCCGCTCTTGCATTCCGCCGTTGCTCCAGCTTCATCTCACTTCACCTTCGCCGGCGCTGAAGACAGCAGTGTTAAGCGCCTACCAAAACCTCGCAACTCAATTCAAGGAAATACCAAAATTAATTTTTCAAATGCTACGAAAAATGCAAATAAGTAAAAATGTTGTAAATATGAATACCTGAAAAATGTTTCTAATATCGCATGCAATTAAAAAAAAAATTTNCAAATAAGTAAAAATGTTGTAAATATGAATACCTGAAAAATGTTTCTAATATCGCATGCAATTAAAAAAAAAATTTTAAACTGCCCTGTATGTACATTTACAAGTAAAGCAGTTGTATCGCTACACAGAAATAGTTGCATTAATACTGAGATCAATAACTTCCCGACAGCATTAAAGGCAACGTTTATGCTAATGTTGGAATAATTTCATAATTCAGAATTCAATTTACACATAAAGTCCCTTGTGACTTGTGAGGACAGCTAAATACTGTTTTTGATTATGTATGGAAAGACCTTGCTACCTGAGTTTCTAATTAGCCTACCTGATATTTTCATTACTGCGAAAGTNTTTTGATTATGTATGGAAAGACCTTGCTACCTGAGTTTCTAATTAGCCTACCTGATATTTTCATTACTGCGAAAGTTCAATTGTGCAGATTTTACTAATAAGAAATGCAGTAGAACAAAATGTTACGTTTCTAAACAACATACAAAGGCGTAAATTTTTTTTAGCAAAATTACAGATGTTGGCAGTTTTTTTATAAAAAGTGACAGTCAAAGCACAGACAAATTTTTTACTGCGTAGGAAAACGCAGAACAGTGTTTACGTTAAAATATGTATATTTAGGAGCAGAGATTTTATGTTGAGTTAAAAAAATGTTTACTTGATCACGAACCAGCTGCAGTGTTATCTGAGAGGCTTGAAAACCGTGTCAGTTGATGAAGTCGTAAAGGACAAACTTTATCGCAATTAAAGCACAGTCGCGCTGTTCACTTGCCGTAATCGGTTACAATATTGTTTCCCCGGCGAAGTGTGGGGCTGTTCGTTCTTCCCTTCGTTCTCTTGCCGCTCCTCGCACGCTCGCCTCATAATCGCACATTCAATCTCGCCAGCGCTACCTGCAGGTCGTGCCGGAGATCTTTAATAATCGCAATTTAGACTACTTAGTTTAATCTGCGAACTGGGGAAAGGAAAGTGGAAAGAACTTAAACTGTGCATGGAGCCCATTACGCCAATGGATTCCAGCTGTTGGGGAGTCAAGAAGCTGCCTCTGTTTAATAGAAAGAGCAGACCTTTGATAGCACTTGTTCGGTTAAAATCATTACGTTTAAACTGTGTCGTTCTTTCATTTCCGCACTGATTGTTTGCTATCTATAATGAAAAGTTAACTTATGAGAAGTTGCTCATGTGCTGCAAATTGTGTTAAATACTGTCTCACGCAAAAAAAAATAATAAACTTACGTAAAAGTTATGAAACTATACGCAGTAACCAACTACGATGGTATTTGGTAGTTTTGTGTTTCTCTTTAATGTGCCGGTTGTTTCTGGTTTATGTATCGACCAGCAAGCTTGTACGCGAAAAGCTTTCCTAAAATGTTCTAGTATCTACATATTAAAAATGAGAACCAAATAAAAATATGTCTAGTAACGAGTAATTATATAATAGAATAAAGGAAAAGTAACTTTGGGTGAATTATAACAGCTCTTGTTTAGTGCACTGAAAAGTATCAGAATAATATTTTACACAATAGCATAAACATCTTATTGAGTAATGCGCTAGGAAATAAAATTTATACTCCAACGATGAGTGAACTCACACCACCATGTTTCCGTATAAGCATCCAACTGAAAATTTAGGTTCAGCAGAGCAGCACGATGAAACAACGTCATAGTGGCTCAGATCCTGTATTATATCAAGCAAGCGATGTCTTCGTTGCCAATAAAGGACTCCAAATAAATTTTTATGCATGTTGAAATTATTACAAGATGTCTGTTTACTTTTAGTTTTTAAGCTACTTGATGCCCCCAATTTTACACCTTTATACTGACTCGAGGTGATTTACACACTAAGCTTACGTACGAAAGCAGTACACGCATTGTGCTTAAACCTACCCGTTTGTTCAAACAAGGCACCTTAATCCGAAGCTAACGCCTTAGCCTCCTCCCTAGCAACACTCACATATGCGCAAGGCCTAAATTTGGGATGGCCACGTGGGTTCTTCTTATTGGATCTAAAATTTATCATATGATGTGCTGCTTTCATATTTATTTCTCCATTTTATTTACAAAAATTGTTAAATGGTGCTCCGTACGTAGATCAGAAGAAGAGAAATAGTTAATTTGATATTATATAATTTATATAATATTTTATGTATATTTTNCATTTTAAAATTTCCTTTTTTTTTTTTTTTTTTTTTTTTTTTTTTATAGGATTTATCCAACCATCTGTCAACTGACACTGACACATTGCTTAATGACGTGACTCGCGGGATGCTTTAAGTCACCTTTCGTAACTTGCATCTTCGTTCGTGACATAGTCCATGAATTACTTTGAGGAATGTTTCGTAGCTCTCGTCATAGTTAGCGGCATTGTTCACGGCATACTTTGAGGGATGTTACGTATCTCCCATATTGGTTCGCGACATGGATCGCAACGAGCTTCGCATAATTTCCGATACTCACTATTCGATTAACTACGTGATGTTGGTGGGTGAGATGTTTGACGAATTTTTGCGAAGTTTTCGTGAATTTTCAGGAAGTTTTGCGCGAAGAGGTTAGGAATTATATTCGTATTATGCTACTTGTTTCGAGATAGGCCATCATCGTCTGTTGTCATGGATGATTGGTATGGCCGGTTGGTATTGCTAGTTGGTATTGTCAATTATTCTAGTCAGTTTGGCAGGAGTTGGTCTAAGCAGGAGCCACTCTTGAGTGGAGTTAGTCTTGGGTGGGGTCAGTCTTGTGTGGAGTCAATTTTGGGTCGATTCATTTTTGGGATGAGTCAGTCTTGGGTGGAGTATATCTTGTCTGGCTTAAATCTTGATTGGAGTAAATCTTGGTTGGAGTAAATATTGGAAGGAGTAAGTCTCGGGCACAGTCAGCGTTGTGTATAATGTATTCACGGTAACTTCAAGATTTTCTGCAGCCCTGCTAAAGATCTACTTTCAGGGACCCGATTATGTATCCTTCCGCAGTATGTAAACAAAACATTGCCATGTGACACCTGTCAAACGTTTTGCAAACAAAAACAGTGCCATGTGGGTACTCTCAAATATTTTGTAAACAAACAGAGCCATGTGGGAACTGTCAAATATTTTACTAACAGTGTCCATGTGGGAACTACCAACATTTATTTTTGAAGAGAAACAATGCCATGTAATCTTAACTGTCATATACTTTAATAAAATTCTCCAAATGTCTAAAAAATGCTAATCAATTTAGCAAAATATTGTAATACATACAAAAAGGTAGATTGAAGTATATATCGGAACTGTTAATTATATAATTTAATTAAAGTTTACTTATTGTATTAAGATTTATTTACATATTTGGTGTAAGGAAAAAGTTAAATTTTACATAATAAACTTTTGGAAGTAGCACTCAGGTTAAAGATTTCACTGTGATAAATGGTACCGTATTTTATCACATATAAGTCGCACATTTTATTTAAAAAATTTTATTGAAAACTCGGGGTGCGACTTATAAGTGAGAAAAATTCCTCCAGCCCCGCACTAACGTTTCATTTACTACGAATTCACGGCCCGCGGCTCGATTTCCAAACTCTTCAGCGAACAAAATCACTTTCATTTTTAAACCTGCGGTGTAGGTACATCGCTTTTCCATCAAGAAACTGTCGCACTTCTTCACTGCCACAACATCAAAACAACACTACCTGCGGCGCAAAGACGATATAATAGAAAGACGTGTAAGCAAACGCTACTGTGCTGCTATCTCTTACGCTTCACAAAAAGCTTTCGAAAATAATCGATTATCAGTTATTGACCAATATTCGATAATATGGCGTGGTTATACTTCTGAAAAAAACGTGCCCAAACGGACAAGATGGAGTGTATGAGTCCGCTGGACAGACACTGAAATTTATTTAATTTCAATTAATAACAGTGAAAACTTTACCCATGAGTGCTACGTGAAAATGTAAATATATAGTTTAGGAATATTAACTTTACAATTACAGCATTAAATTTATACATATTAATATTTAACCCACGAACTATTTCTTTTCAGCTATAACCAACATGTCCCTTCAAAATCCGTTGTTAATTCGTACGGACTTTTAACAAATTATTATAATTTATTGAAAAAATATACTTAAAACTTAAAACAACCAATTTATATAGTGCTTCAGTGCTAAAAGCAAGACAAAACCTTTTTCCATATATATTTTTTTATAACCAATTGAACATGTAACTCCTAGGGTGATTTTTCAAAGGTTCTTTTCAAAAGTATCGAAGATACCGTGAATGGATTATAGCATGGTTGATCGGTATGGTTGACTGGTCTGGTTGGTTGGTCTGGTCGGCTGATAGGGTCCTTTGGAATGGTCTGAACCAATCACGAGCCATGTCGCGGGGGTGTTGGGGGCCAACGAAATAGCGAATGAAATAAAATGGCGCTCGAACTATAGTGAGTAAATGGAGGTGGCTGAACTGATTTTATTGTAAGGAGAGGGCCCGTGGCGTGGAGGTAATTGGGTGAGGGGAGTCAAACTTTAGAAAGTAATCAGACGAGGTATGGTAGCTCATTGTTGAGTGTGAATAAAGACCCGACCAATTGGTTGAACTATAGTGAGTAGATTGATTGGAGGAAATTAGCTGGAGTGAGAGGGAGGGAATGGGTGCCGGTGGGAAGAGGGAAATGTGGAGGTCAGACAGCGAGGGGGATGGATATTCGTGTTGTGGGATGATGATGATGGTGGATGGTGAGGGAGTCTATAGTCGATTCACGACTGGAAGAGACTTTCTTGAAGCTCTGCTAAATATCTACTTTCAAGCCCATTTCGTATCCTTCCGCCAAAGGTAAACAAATATTGTCATGTGACTGCCATGTGGCAGTCACATGGCAATGTTTACATGCAATGTTTACATTCCACTGTGTGTGTGTGTACATGTGTTCGTACATGCACGTACCCATTATAAAAGTAATGTATATATTATTAATGGATATTCCACAAGCGTAACGTTTTTAATCTTGAGAATTTCACACAAAAGAATATGCGATGCCAGCGAAAAACATTTCATTCTTTAAACCCAAAATGCGAGTATTTTGATGAATCGATAGTTGTTGTCTATTTACAATCGATTGTTAGTGACTTTCGATAAATTCCCGTACATCGAAGGCAAGATCGCCAATATTGATCGAAATTGCTACAGACGTTAAAATGGCGTGGTGGTAGACTGAGTCGGATGATTCGCGCAATTGTAAAACGTTATTTAAAAATGGTTGTGACGGTTTTCGACAGGACGGAAGAGTTTGCGAGTGAAGGATTCTATGTCTTCAACAATGTGAAAACAATTCTTATGTGCAAATACTGCAACGTTATAATACAGTGGCAAAGGAAAGACACGTGTACGAAACACATAAAAACAAAAGCCATCAGTACGAGAAAGTGAGCACAAATTAAAATCATACATTATTAAAAACCAAATAATAAAGAGCGGATAATAGTAAAAACAAGACAAATACATGAATTATTATAGGTTAAACAAGATAATCGCACAAATTCTCTGGCACGTGTGTCAACCACACCCCGCCAACAACACAAGGAACGAAGGTTAGTAAACAAATGGCAGCGTTACTTTCACCTTGAGCGTGATCATGTGACTATGCAAGAAACGTTGAAATCTAAATACGTTAGCATCACGTCATTAATAATTGGCATAATAAGATACAAGTCTTTTCGACACCCATTTGTAAGCGATAAATTAACAATTACGTTAAAACTTTTGAACTATTTCTTCTCTTTGTGCTGGCACCCTTNTTAACAATTACGTTAAAACTTTTGAACTATTTCTTCTCTTTGTGCTGGCAACCTAACGGCATAACTGTATCCGCGCTCGCTGCTGTTTGTAATGTTATATGCATGTCGCTAACGGCTAGGGTGTTTTTTCATAGGTTGATCAGCTAGGCCAGCCTCGGAGCCTTTAGCCCACATTGGTGTCATGAGGACTAAATGGCGCATTCCACTAGACGCTTCTAATTCGCTTTTACTGCTCTGAGGACTATGTTTCTCATTCCCCTAGGAGCCCCGAATCCCCTTTACTCATTTGAGTACTTAATCAAAACATTTTTTTTTTTTTTCATTTTTATGGGGAAAAGATGGCTTTGGTGTAAAATCAGCAATTTCTGAAGTGATTTTTGGGGTAAAACAGGTTATTTTGTCTATAAATGGCCGCCCCAGGCCGTCGAGTGCAAACTCGACTGTGACGTTAATCAAGTTGGCAAATGGCTTGTGGCCCCTATACCCTAATACCCTGCCCCCGAAGAAACGGTTTCCTGCTACTTTTGTATTTTAATTTGAATGCATATTGATTAAACTTTGGTGTACTCTAAATCGGAGTAAGCAAGTAGATGTTATTACTACTGTAAACTAAACCGATTCCGAGAACGCTTTCTTAGCCCTGTTAGCAAGTATCCATAAAGGTATGATAAACGTTACAGCAAAAATAAAAATAATTAACCAGTTTCTCATATATTTCTGTTTGGGTCTTGCAAATAGCTTTTGCATATCCTGTAGTTTGAGTAAATATGGTCCGCATGAGCCATAGGTTTATTCTAATTAAATAAATACTGTGAACAAAACTTTTGTTTCATTCTTGAAATGTAAGGTTTTCGTAGTAGTGTTGCACGGAGATTCATTAGCTTTTTTTTCAGCATGTCTAAATGCAAACAATCAAGTTTTATGCTTTACTAGGCTATTAATCCTCGCGCTTAAGACTAGTCCGCAATAGCTTGTCCGTGGATCGTGGTCAACGGACAGCTAACTGCTGATTCGTGAACGTGGCCCTTTGGCACCACAGCTTCAGTCCCAATGTCTCAAGGTCGCATGTCCCAAGAGCGTTTACCAACTTCAACTTTCTTCCACGGACTTACCCCAGTTTTTAGTAGAAAAAAATGTGGGGTGGTTATGTTGTATTTATATCGAGTTGTTAAGACTGAATCACACGAATGTACCTAAAAAGAAAGAGATGAAATTTTACTTAGTGCCGCTTGTATGCGGCCGTAACTATATGACTGTAGAGACAAAAACTTTGGGGAATCCAAAATTCAAAGAAAACGCGTTAAAGTTTAGCTTCCGACGTCGCCGAATTTAGTGCACTCTGGTGCCAGTCCCTGAAAGCTTTGCATCGGACTTCGCAATTGTAGACAATGAAAGAGTTTACGTTTAGAAGTCTGCGGCGTTATAAATAACTGCTAAGTAATTCAAAACATATGATCCATTACTGCTTATAAAGACTGCTATAAATGTTGTGTAGCATTGCTGTACTGTAGTTATTTAACATTGTACTTTATAGTTCTTTCTAAATACAATACCCCGAGGTGGTGACGTCATTGTAAGATAAGAACCACGGATCAAAAATTCTACGGGATGCTTCGGGCTCTCAAGACCTCGATTTTAAGAGCCACCCAAATCTCTTATCTCGCTCATTCCACAGATGATGTGTCAGTAAAAGCCTCAGTAATATATCGTCCTAGCTTCTTGAAACTTGTTCCAGGGTTTATTCCAGGGCGAAAACATGTTTAAATATTTTCGCATGTGGGAAGTAGGAAACGTGGCGGTAGTTGCCAGAGGGTTTCTTCGAATTACTCCCAATCCTCCCGGTATAGCGTCTCTTCGATTCGATATTGTGTGTGTCGCCTCATTTTGTCCTCACTTTCTTGCAGACCGGAATCGCTAAGGCGTAACTTTCGTTGCGGCTATGAGGCCGGATAGGTGACAGTTCGATACTTAGTACCCGGCTTGACTTAATTGTTGAACAACGAGTTTACCAAATGGTTCGCAGCCCACCATAATCATAAAATCCTGTCGTCTTTAACCTTCCTGTGCATAGAGTGATGACGTAAACACGAAGCCTTAACTCATTTCAAGTTGTCGACAGTAGACAGCCACTCTTCAGACACTCGCTTCAAGGCCAAGGCAGTGGTCTAGTCACCCACTTCACGCGCGTGTTCACTGTGTGAGAACGCACCATTCCTTTCCAACCACCGATTACATCTCGTCTGCAACCTCTCATTCCAGATTAATAAACTGAGCTTGTCTCTCACGCGCCTCGGGTCACCACGTCTTCGCTAGCTGATGCTAATGGAAAATTTCCTGCGAACGATAACTCTAACTGCGATTTAGATACCGTTTCCTGTTAGTTTCTGAGAACGTGGGCGAGGACTTTAACTGCATTAAATCCATTTTCTGTAGTTGTAAATATTTGAAAAATGTTCCTCTTCAACACATATACTTTAAACACTGCCTGCAATATCAATAAGTACTGTTAGGAGCAAATGATTCTAAGTTGTTCTATAAGAAGTATAACTTATTTTGCCATTGAAATTTATTTACATTATTTATTGTTTCCATTAGTCATTACGGCCGTGACAACTTTAATACTTACGTGCGGAGGAAAAATACGCAATTTACTTAAAGAAACAAAAAACAGGACTACCAAAAATGTTTTATGTGCCTAACCAGCTACAGTGCTATTGTGCTCATATAGTTATTATATGTAATTATATGCCACCTGTCACAGATGAACTTCATATAACTTTATTACATGCATACAGAGAAGTTTCGTGTTTGCATGGGTATTAATTTATTTGGCACATTTAAGATCAAATTTTTAAGATAAATCCATGTCCGAAACAGAATATATTTTGACATTACTACTGACTGATACATTTACAATAATTATTAAAAGTATTTCCGTATATTAATTTTTTTATAAATTATTCGTATTTTTCCCGTACAAAATTAAAGCAAGAAATGGTACAAAATGATCATATTTATGTTTCTGAAAACTTAACACTTTCATCTGGCAAATGCAAGCGTTTAATCATTACATCCCTGGTAACCTTAATTTAACAAGTAGTGAGAGAATATACTATATAATATAACGGTCCTCTCTGGTCCTCAAATCCCGATGAGTGGCCAGCATATACACAGTCGAATCACATTATTATGACCACCTGCTAGAAGTGCCATCTGCTTCGCGTAGCCCATGACGTATTGCCCGTGACGTGGGCTGGTGAAGCGTGTATATAATGTGACCGTCAGGCTGACAATGCGCTTCCTGCTGTCATGGGTAAGGGAGGCGATTTAACCGAGTTGCAAAAAGGGATGACCATCGGCATTCAGCCAAGGAAGGGGGGGTAGCATTTCGGTAACAGTGAAGTTTGTGAACTATTCACGCGCCTCTGTGGTAAAGGTGTATCGCGAGTGGACAAATGATCCTATTGGGAATAACCGTCGTGGAAACTGCGGAGATCCACGCACCATTGATGTCCGAGGTGAACGTCGACTACGACGGTGCGTGAAGGCCAACCGACAGATTACAGTGGAACAGCTCTCCGTCCAAATGAAACAGGGGGCATTCAGACACGTGTCTACCGCAATAGTTCAGCAAACCCTTCTGCGAATGGGGCTCCGGAGTAGACGGAGGGTGACTGCATCCATGCTAACACAGGTGCATCGACGAAAACGACTGGAATTTGCTCGACAGTGTGGCGACTGGATCGCTGCTGATTGGCAACGGGCAGCCTTCTCCAACGAGTCACGTTTTCAGCTGCATGGAACGGATGGACTTCGGCGTGTCCGGCGAGTAACGTCGGAGAACCGACACCCTGCAGCCATTGCTGAACGAACACAAGGCGGTGGGGGCAGTGTTATGGTTTGGGAAATGTTCTCGTGGTGTTCTCTAGATCCTATCATCCGTGTGGAAGGCACTCTTAATCGATTTGGTTATGAACGGCAATCACGTCCACCCGTACATGATAATTGTCTTTTCTCGGGAGGATGGGATCTTCCAGCACGATAATGCGCCTGGCCACACGGCTAGAAGTATCCACGCGTGGCTGGAAGAGCACGGTCAAGACTTCAAAGTTCTTCCCTGGCCCCCAAAGAGCTCCGATCTCAATTCAATTGAACATCTGTGGGACCACCTCGATCGTCGGGTTAGCCGTCTGTCTCCTCCGCCACGCACTCATCAACAGTTGTGGGACGTACTTTATATAGCATGGTTCCAGATACCCGTGGAGACCTATCATCACCTGACTGAGTCACTGCCAGTTCGTCTAGCTGCTGTCTGTGCTGCGAAGGGCGGTTACTCTGGGTACTATCAGGTGGTCATAATAATGTGATTCTACTGTGTATATAGCTGCCGACCGGTCTCTGTTACCCCTGCAATGGCCCCTATCGCACTAAGACCCCTAACCAGTTAAAATACGGATACAGGGATACCAAAACCGAAATATCGGAAAATCAGTGCAGAAGTGCAAACATTCAGCAAGACGGTACCTTTAATTGCAATGAAACAGAACTTGAAACAAAGAGATCTATGAATTATTTTTTTCCTTGGCGTTCGCACATTCTTATATAATGAAAGCAAAAATGTTTAAGCACATTCCTAAAATCTACATTAATTGTAACTAATTATTTTGGCAAGCCTTACGCAATAAATCTGGTAATTTTTAATTAGAATCAGCTGCCTTGTTTTATGTTTTAGAGAAGGACACCTCTCCCAAGTGTAAGTTAAGGCGTAAAGATTTACCTACGGCAACCCTACCTTCCCCCCGGGGTTCTTGGATGTATTAGTTTAACTGCACAGCGAGTTGGACTGGTTTGATTACCATCCCCTTCATCTAGTTATGTGTATGTACCATCTGGACTTTTAAACCGCCCCCACCCAAGTACGTTACAGTACGGGTTTAAGATAGAGAAATGAGTAGGGGAAGCGCGTATACCGTGACAGTATTTATCATTATTCGTGAACGGAATAACTTTAGATCAACAATACTCGTCACAGTATGTAGTTCCATTTTATTTTCCCATAAACACGAAAAGGGATTTGACAGCAAAATTAAGCAATATTTTACGCATCTCTCGAGTACCGTTTGACTTTTAGTCATTAGACTTAATGTTTTTCCCAGAAAAGTTGTGATTTGTTAATTTAATTAATTTCAAGACTGCTGCCCCAATATATCCTACAAAAATGCAGGGACAGCTGCAGAATAAAAATAATATAATTTATCCTTAAATTTTAAATGTGACATTTTCTAAACAATCATATAGGTTTATCTGTGTAGTTATAAAAATTGTTTTAATACAGTTATATGTATCGTTTTAATTTTTCATATAAAATAATTTCATTTAACGTAAGTTAGTTTTCATAATTTCTGTGATTAAAGAAAACCAAAATGGAAACTTTTGTGATTAGATTATGCAAAAAATTATGGAACCATATATATATTTCTTTTTTTTTTTTTTGCTGGAAATGACATCACTCGTAATGTCTACAAGTTGAATTGTTATAGGATATGTGTGGAGGGTATGTATTTAAATATGTGTATATAAAAATTCAAACAAATATATCTTAATAACGGGTATTTTTACAGTGCTTACCCTACAAACTGACTAAATTAAGTGATGACGCTGTTGCTTGGTGTACTTATAGTTGCAACTATGAACATTAGGACCTCATAAACTGCTACTTATGCTTTAGCTATAAGTCCGTAGGTCATACGATGTACGATACGAACATCATAAACCTTCAGTTCTGTGTCTTTCTTCTTAAATACAGCCTCGTGTAGCTTGTCTATTGAACGTTTACACCTTCATCAAAGTTAAAATCACTTTCTCATTATCCTTGCCGCTTTTTCCCTTTTTGCATTTCCGCTATTAGTAGTGACGTAAATTCTGATCGTATCAAACCGCGCTGACAGTAAAATATTCGTGTGACGCCTGTGCAGAAAATCTTATGGCATCTAGTTGGCTGGTAAATGACGCACAGGCTTGCTTATTGCTTCAGCTCAGCTGAGTGAGACGCCGACGAAGACCCCGCCTGGCGCTTCGGCAGTAAGTTGTAGAATGAGCGCCCTCTGTCAGAAACAGGAGGCACGAAGCACGTTCTTGCATTTCTTTCAAGTAGTCCATCTAAAAATTATTTTTTTCGTGAAGGGAAAGGAAGATGTAGTACCGTAATTTAAAGCATGGATTTAATTTGCATCGAGACACGCTCATTAACGAAGGAATAGAGGTTTCTAAGTTTCCGCCTCCTACCCCATCTTGAAGACAACATTCATATTAAAAATAAACGGGAAATTTTTGTCATTGGGTTGTTTATGCTATTTGCAAAGAAAGACCGCTATTCTGAGCAAGAGATTTCACTTCAAAGTGTACTTGTGCAGAAAGCAGTTCCTATCATTGTCATACCTGAGCTTACGGAAATAATATGGATTCGAGGAGTTTTACGTTACAGCGCAAGTGCAAGCACTAGAGTCCAGATGTCATAATTTATGATTCAGTGTAATTAGTAGAACCAAGAAGAACCAAAACTAACGTAAATTTGTGAGTGAATGATATGTGATCGGTAATCGGGTTCCGCCGCCTTGCAGCGGCGAATTGACCTCTCGTAGCAGCCCCATTCACAAGTACACAATTAATCACACATTTTTACTTCTGTAATCTCAGTCTTGCGGAAGGCAGTGGCCAACCACATTATAACCCTGACTAGTCGTCTCAGTAATTGGGCTGCTTTCATCACTGCACTGTCGCCTGAGTGCTGTTAACTCATCATCACTATCACATCATCACCTTCATCATCGTCGTCATATCCATCATCGTCATCATTATGATCACAGTCATAATAGCGCCCTTGGTGGTGCATCTTTATTTCACGACAAAACAGATACGAACAGATGGTCATTGGGCCACGGACCCATTAACACTACTGAAAGGCGAAGTTTGAAAGTCATGGGGCCAAAGGAAACTACTGTGCTCAAAGAGATGTTTAATTTTGCCACGTGTGTGCCTAAACGATATTATTGCTGGAAATTAATATGTACGTGTAAACGGATTACCCACCTTTTCATCCCTTAAAATAGGGGTGGGTGATTTCACTGGTATCGCCAGTTTTAATCTTAGTGACTGCCGTTGACTAACCGTAATTAGATAATTTCTCAATCTACCTACGTAGATAGTTTAAGGAAGCCTTTGGTCCAAGTATGCCTGAGTATGTCTGACTTAATGATCCAGAATGTTTACAAGTTGTTACAGCGTTGAGGTAAAATGTTGTGAAAGTTTGGCAGAAATTGCTCTCTTTTTCAATTCTTCGGCAGTGACTTTTGAAAATTGATTTGCTCATTTTATGTAACCTCGCAGTATTTCGTTTTTGTGTCTATAATTGTTTTATTTCATTATTTTATTTATTAACAACCACTTTAATTGTAGCACATAGGCAAAATAAGAAGGAAAAATTAAAATAGAACTATGGTGAATGATAATGAGTTCTGAGTAGTTGCAAACAGTGCCCATTGGTAAGGTAAATATTTATCCGCCTCTGAAATAATTTGAGTGACACACAATCCGAAATTGCTCTTACTTTCGTCCAATCGTTGCCATTTCTCTGTTTACGTAATAAATGGCATTAAAAGAATTCTTGTAATTTCTGTCTCTCGGCCGTTGTTTCTCCATTATTATGCTCTGTCATCGGAATATCTGTATGCCATATTCGCCGCTGGAAGCAGAGAACCTCCTATTTTATAATTCGCCTTCCTCTCTTGAGGCTTCCATTTAATAGAGTGGCATTTTCCTTAATAACCTACAGATATTCATCGGACGGTGCAAAACATCCTGATGGGGGTTAACGACCACTCTAGATAACATAGCGCTATTCCTAGATTGCCTAATTAACCGCTTAGTCTCTTTCTTCGCCCGAGCCTTGAAATTATCTAGACAAGGAATAATTTTTAATTGTTCCCTTGCCTTCTGAAATATAGAGCCATCTTTGTATTAACTGAGTCGATGCATCCAAGGAAGACTTACTTTAAATTGTTTGATATGTTATGTGTTATCAGAAACTTCTATAACAACGATTTTATTGTAACATCATTTTTTTCCACAAAGCCCAGATGAGTAGACAGTATGATTGTGCAACGGTTTACCGTTGCCTTCCACGGCATGATAGGGAGCCAGACCAACGAACCGCGTAAAAAATTCCAGAGTCGGTGCATAAAATCGAACTAAGATCCCCTGGGTAGAGAGGCAAACAACTCTGCCCACTACATCACTGAGGTAGTCCATTAGTGGCAAATGCGGGTCAAAAACCACTTATGTAGCTCACGGACTGGTTTTGTGGAAACGGAATCATCAGCGCAAAAAAAAATTGCATTTAGTTTTGGGACATCTTGGCACTTAAGATTATTGCATTTGTATACCTAATTTTAAATCAGACACGATGTTAAACTTGCATGTGAAAATCAGTATCCGTAAATTGAATCGGTTATTCCGTTTTTTTATGAGTGTGTGATTTTTAATGACAGCATCAAGCGTGTCAAAGTACACTTCTGCGAAATTATCATTTCTCAGATATATTTCTGGATCGTTTTTACAGGAGACGGCTCATAGGCGTCACTTTTGATTATTACTGTTTCCTCGTTAAGATGAACGAACTGTAAGATATTGTTTTCGATGCTTTCCAAACTGATACGTTACATTGCTACAGGTATTATAAGTAAGTGATAATGTCAAGTAAACGGTAAAGAAGTAATATAAGTAAAACTTAGAGGAGCCATTATTTATTAATTTAGCAAACATAACCCGTAAAAGCAAAGCCGCTTGTGCACGTTATCTCTCCGAGGCGTCTAAGGCTGAACCGACGGTCTTCGAGACCCTGTTCAAGCAGGACTCAGGATTTGGGCACAAGGGCAATAATAAAATCTTCACAGCCTCACACGTGCTAATGAATGAGTGAAGAGATTTGGGCGGCTCTTAACAGCGAGGTCTTGAGAGCCGATGAGGGCGATTGAGATGAGTATGGAGCAGCTCCGGAATAAAATGGCGGGGGAAACGGGAGATCTACGAGAAAACCCGCCGACCAGCGACATCGTCCAGCACAATTCCCACATGCGAAAATCTGGAAGTGACACGGACGGGTATTTAACCCAGTTCGCTTTGGTGGGAGACGAGCAGGCTAACCGCTCAGCCACCGCGACCCCACGTGCTAATGAAGATCTGTTATCTTCATGCATGCGCATTTCAGGTAAATAAGCTCTTTTTAACACTGTATGAAACTAACACGTTTGAAAGAAACCGTTACCGAGCAGTCGTTGCAAAGCCGATCTCTGAGGCTGAGTTCCCAAATTTTGCCAAAACACACTTTGGTATTACAAGCCAGAAGTCAAGTTGTACACACAAGCATTAATTAACTCATTAAATATTTTAATTAAATCTTTAAAAATACTGACATGTTATTGTTAAGGCATTACATCTCCTTGTACTCTATATTACTGTTTAAAGGAGTAAATCTTCACCCAAACCCAGTAAATAAATATATAGAAAAGTTGTAAGTTTGAATGCGCAAGAAATATGGTGTTGTTCGAGGTTAAAGCCGATAAGGAGGTGGCTTACATTTTATATCAAACGAAAATTTATCTAAAAATGACACACGCTTTCAAGGCTTGTCCCGCATTCGATCCCGGAAACTTCGTAGTCTGAAGTTTGTCTTACTGTAGTGACTTTGTAAGCAAATCACCTATCACAGATACCATTTATAGGTACGCTTTTGTGCTCTTCTTAATGCGTATGTAGTTTTCTGATGTAATGCATACAGTAAATGTTTTTACGAATTTTCAAAAATTACAGTTAGTTGGCATTCTGTTTCTGTTTGAAGTTTCATAGCACTGAATATAACTAATACAATGAAAGGAATGAAGACATGAAAATTTTTTGAGCGTTTTGGAATAGTTTTCTAGCTCTATAATTACATCCGTTTGCTCGTGGTGCCATTGTGCGGCAAGCCGAACAACTTAATGCTAGTCATCTCTCTTCCTCTTTCTCATAGGGTCAATATATGTGCATC
Source organism: Clitarchus hookeri (assembly GCA_002778355.1). Classification (NCBI taxonomy): domain Eukaryota; kingdom Metazoa; phylum Arthropoda; class Insecta; order Phasmatodea; family Phasmatidae; genus Clitarchus; species Clitarchus hookeri. The sequence continues at coordinate 220,461 of NQII01001888.1, read as the reverse complement.
TATGGTCTCCCAGGAGGAGGGAAGGGACGTGGATTGACGTAAGTTACTCGGATCGCTGCACGACTGCGCTTCGGGTAAATAGGAGTCACATAGCTACCGTGTTTTGGGCCAGAAAAATAGCTCCAAGAAAGAGAAGGAAAACGCTTACATTTTCGTTCTTTAGTATTCTTTTTGTTTTCAGAGCCTATAGTATGTAAAATTAGACAGTTGTGTGGCTGGACTAGAAAGAGACAATTTCAAAATAGCTGCAAGTTGAATTCAAAGTTATTTTTTTCCAGCATGATAAAGGACCGCGCATTGGACTTATTACTTACAGTCGGCTTTTCCAATGGGCAGGTTGTTATAGAACACTTTTTTTTCCCTGCATTTCATGTATTTGTACCTGCGTATATTATTACAGTGTTTCATTTGCATCCGGATCGTCTAGCAGTGTTGTACGTACCGTGCCCAAGTCGGGGCCATTGGTAAGCACATCCGCCACAGCACTTACTATAACATTAATGCGCTGTGACCGTAGCTTATATGAGTAACGCATATAAATTAAGAGACTACAGATGATTTTCGTATAATTGAGCACTTTTGAAATCAGTATGTTGGAAAAAAAATTCCCTGCCTATATATTTATACGTGATAAAGTAAATGCTGACAGGGGAATGTTTGCAGCTAATTAGGAGTAACCGTTTCATGACGTAATCTTTAAAATTTGATGTTTTAATTTTTAGTCACCTAAGAACGATTCTTTTTTCGGTAATAATTTATAAAATAGTTCTAAACCTCTATCTGTAGCATTTTCATAGTGGCAATTGACCGACGCATAAATATAAGTAATTACGCCAATTATAATGTTGATTTTTACATGTGGCCTTAAGAAGTACTTGATTTGCCAATTTTCTGCTACAGGCATATTTTTGTATTTTTAATTTATTTTTTAAAATAAATTATTGTTATGTATTAAGTTTAGTCCAGTTTCTTTAATATCTAAACAGTTCCTCAGCAAATTCATTTTTATTTGTTTTCGCATAAATAACTATACCATGACAGGGCTAATGTTTTAACTGAAAGATTCCTTTTAACATTTACGCGGATACCAAATTACATGGAATATTCTGTAGTCGTCGACTGCCATCGGGCGAATGTGTTGATACACACCAACTCAGGTGAAAGGATACGGACTATTTTCACACCAGTCAAAATAGTCGGCAACCAACTTACACGCCAACCTCCCGTGGTGCAGTCGGTTGGTGCGCCGCCGGTCTGGGGTGCGGGAGGTTATGGGTTCGAATCCTAGGTAAGGCATGGGTGTTAGTTTAAGTTGGGTCATAAGTTAGTTTGTAAGCCGTCCCCNGGGGGGGGGGGTTAATAAGCTCTATGCAATACAATACCAACTTACACGGTACAGAGGAAATGAAGCGCCTCGCCTCAAGCTGGAAACTGATTCGGTACACATTTTTCCCATCCACTCCCTTCAACAACGATTCCAGAACACCAAACGCCATGTGTGTATATAGCTTGGGTCTGCACGTGTATGACAGTAGGGTGTCAGCGCTCGCCTGTGAACGTCATACTAAAAGCGTTCATTAAGTATATACACGTTTTTACATACCGAGGGAATATGCCGATAATAAAATAACCAACTGCGCATATTTTAGCATTGGGAAGATGCACCGGATGACGAATTCTATGACCGAGGTCGCTAAGGTGGTAACAGTACCAAAAAATTCAAAGTTTGAAGCCCAGGTAAGGTAAAATATATGCACCTTTCTTGAGATGTAAACTTAGGTTATTATATTTAGTGTTTAGGTACCTGTAGTTATCTTTAAAAAGCGAGGACATTAGCAGAAATCGACGAATGTGATCCGCCGAGCTGACTCACTTGTAGCGAGATATTTTCATTCACGTGGCTAAAACGAAAGTATTGCTCATAAAGACTCAAAATTATAGGACCTCCATGATTGCAGAGGGTTCTGCCCGCTTAGCTACCAACTCGGTGCTTGAGTCTTGCTGGAAGTTGTAAGTGTACCATAAGTGGTTCGGCATCCTCGACCATTGTGCCGCGTTCGCCTGAGCGAACGAGGCCAACATAGTGGCTCAAATCAGGTGGAACTGCTTCCGTGTCTCTCTTATCAGGAACAGCCCAAAGTACTCTGAGGCCTTGTACCCCTCTCCAAGCCACGTGTGTTTCTGTCTATGTGGATGTTCGGATAGCCTGTCCTACACTTGGGAGTTCCGTCCCGACTTGCTACTCCACTTCACTTAATATTTCACGTTGCTCTTCCCTCCGTAGTTCATCCCCTCTCTATGCTCTATCTCTTCGTTCCACGGGCCCTTTTATTCTTCGCTGCACAATGCTCGCTCCGCTTTTAATCTACTTATGCTTTTTATTCGGGGGCTGGAAAAAAATTTTCACAACTTTCATTCCGTCCGGATTCCAGGTCCCAGACTTTTTTTTTTGTTATCTTTTCCATCTTTTTCGTAGTTAATATCTGGCCAAGTAATTTTTCCTTGTCTATCTATAGTGCCTTTCTGCCGTCCCCGGATCCACCCATAACGTGTATCAATCTAATATTCACATCATGTATGTATAATTCAAGCTATTTTGTCTTGCAGATATAAGACAATGATTAATTACGTGCTTGATTTATTCTCGAATGGATATGACTTTATCAAACATAATTAAATATAAGTTGGAATATAATTTAGTACGGTACATAATAAACTTAGGTACAGTTCTTTTTAATGAGGTTGGTAATAATTTTACACGTGGCGTTGTTATTTTGTTTTTAACTGTAAAAACATATTTCACTGAGAGTAAAATACTATGTGTTCTCCGTTTAACTTCTTGTAGTAGTATTTTGTCTATCCCAAAGTCCACCTCGCTATCACAGTAATTAGTAAATTAAAACAATGCCGAGACTGGTTTTTCTGTAAAAGTTGTTCGCAGTAAATTGAGCACTTTTGAAAACCTTATTTTATTTCTTCTTTCAGTGCACTGTGTATCCCTCTGCCAGTTTCAATGTCGGTACTGCCAATTGGCTTGAAAATAATGTTTACATTCCACAGCTCAGAAAATTACAGTCTACTGCATTTAGTCAGTAAAAAGAGAGCAACATATAATAACTACAGTTATGATAATATATAAAAGAGACACTTTAATTTTATTGCGTAATTTTAGTTTATGGATATTTTTTTTAAGTTTATGACTATAATGATAATTCCATTACTCTGTATTCTACCGTTCCAAGGTAACGAGAATTATTTTTGCTGTTTATTATACCTGTTCAGATATTTATAAAAAGGTCGAACATCGCTCTCAATTTCTCCCTCCGTAAGCACAATGCGTCGTCGGTTGGTTGCATACACAGAGCCACGCCGCAACTTTTATAGCTGAGATGACCTGGCCCAAAAGGTTCTTCGCACCTCGAGTCGCGCCGATGGAGGTGATGACCAGAAAATTCGCGCAGTGTCTCCAAAGTCGTTGATATCTCCAACAGCTGGGAGTGACGTCTGTGCCATTGCCGTTTTCACGGCCCGTGTGTTGTTTCCCCTCCCCTTGTCTAGATGATATCGAATACGTCGTCCTGGGGAGACTACCGCTAGGTCCACCTGGGGGGGGGGGATGCGCGGAGACAAAGCAGCCATGCGCAACAACATAGAAATGCAAATACGAAGACAAAAAATGTATAACAACAACGAAAAAAATTATTGTAACTTAAATTGTATTACCCTAAGACAGGAAATATGATGTTTTATAAATAAAATAGATCTAGAAACATCAGATCTCATAATGGCCCACAAATTCATTATAAANCCCCTTTTACGTATGTGAAGTAGTGGGGAAAGGTTGATGCATTGGCCATAATTAACTATAAAAATCCATGATATCTCTCACAGTGTTGCTCTCCCTTTTCGTAAATAAAAAAAACACCCTACCTCCACCCTATCCACATATTCAACTCTTTCATCTCGTCAAGGAAATCACGAGAGTGAATCAAAAAGCAATTTCCATATAACACGTTAATTTCCACTGATGCTCAAAAAATGCACATTTCATTTTTCTACACAGTCCCCTTGCATGGTGATGTGCTTGTATCGTTCGTCGGCTTCATATCCCCTTCCAAACAGAAGTGTTGCCGTTGCTCGCGAAGCCAGATCTGCGCCGCTTTCTGAACATCATCATCCGACTGAACCTTAAATGGGGTGGAACCTGCAGTTCATCGCAAACGAAGAGGACTGCTGTCCAGAGAAACTGTATTGCTTTACAGGAATGCTAGATACGAAACAGTGAGAGTTTAACTGTTTAAATCAGTTTAACAGCATCTGGCTTAGTCGAAAGTCATTTCAGTTAAGTTAACTGTAAAATTATCAAGGAAAATGCCATTTTTCCTTCACTTATTGATTTGGTGACTTTTCCACTGATTCTTTGTTTTTCATCATTTGTATTTTGACTGATGGATCAGTTAAACCACGTTAATCAATTAAAATAACAACGCATAAATTAATAAAACCCATATATATATGCACACACACACGCATACACTCTAGTTTGGGAACATTGCAACACACAGAAAGAATGATCCGAATAAATCCAAACTCGGAGAATGTGTACAACAGTGTACCAGCAATAAGTGATTACGGTTACAGAGGGATGACGTAGATGTAGGCCCAGCAGCGCCCTCGTTTGTGTGACCGGAAAGGTCAATGTTATGCCAAGCTAAGTCAGTAAAGAGCCACAAAACGAAGTGAAAGCAAGTGCAAATATGTCTCGCCAATGTCAAAGGGCACCATATCATCATGTGAGTGAGTTCGAACGGGGCAGAATGATCGGTCTCCGGGAAACGGGTTTGTCATACTGCGACATTTCGGATCGTATAGGGCATGTTGCTACGACAGTGTTACATGTGTAGAACCATTGGATAGAAGAGGGTCTTACTCAGCAACGAGCTGATACTGGACCACGCAATGTGACCACAGCACGGGATGACCGCCATCTTGTCCGCATGGCCGAAAGGACCATACAGCCTCGTCCACAGTGTTGGCTCGACATTAAAGCACTTCAACGGGTGTGGGCCTGTCTGCGTCGACGGGCTGGACTGGTGACACGCATGCCATTGCGTCGGCTTCCATTGTCCGGAAACCACAAATGCCTCAGACAGCAATACGCATGTGAACGCCGTCACTGGCATGCTGAGTGACAAAATGTAGTGTTTTCGGGCGATTCCCGTTTTAATCTGTCCTATAGTGATGGTCGCATACGTATTAGTAGCTACCGTGGTGACCGAAATCTGGCATCCAGCACTATGGAGCGGCATAGCGAACAAACGCCAAGTGTGATAGTTTGGGGCGCCATTGGATCCAACATCCGATCTCGACTCCTACCAATTGAGAGCAATCTGAATAGTAACCGTTATATCAGGGAGGTTTCATAGTCCAAGGTACTGCCCCTCCTTCAGGCGATGATTATTCTTAACAGATAGCTGTCAACCTGTCGCCATTATTGGCGGGAAACTGTTATTTAAAGTAATATAAGCATCAAAATTTTAAAAAGACGTGTGTATGTGCATGTTTGAGATTACATTTGTGTATTAATTTCACAATAATAAATTTATATTCCAGATATATCTGCTCGTATGGGGTTTATATACGAAGTTAGGTTAGGAATATTTATCAACCAAAAGTAAACAGGACAAGTTTTTATTGACTGGACATAAAAATTATTGTGTGAATTGTGAATCGTAAATCCAGAAGATGATGTTCCATGTGCAAGAACAGTAGTTAATGCATAATTCTTAATTCATAATTTTTTTACTTGTAAAGCCAGCGTAAAGTTTATTAAAAATAATGTGACACGTTTAAGTGTACCAAAATGGTGACATATTTGGTATTCGGTAGTTTTGTTTTGTATTCAGCATAACATTTCTAAATGATTTTTACTACATTACCAAATTACCGCCTTATTATTTGAACCTCCAAAATACATACGAGAACCCATACATATTGTTTTGGTGTTAAGGAATAGAAATTTGTAACTATAATTAATGTTTTGTCAAAATATTATATATATATATATATATATATAGTGGGTTCAGAAATTATACGCCCAAACTGTGGGAGGTGATTCCTTATGAGACATAAAGTCGAAAATATACAACGGTGACATATGCTTCCCATGTTGCAGAGACACATGTGTAATGCTGGCAGTCCTTAGTCTGTGCGTACTGTTCGGCTTGATGATGTGATACGTTACTCATAGCATTTTCATTCCTAAAAGACAATCCCAAAAATTTTAAAGTAAAACAAATTTTTTTTCCAAACAAAAATAAATTTTGAATATTCTAAACGTACGAGTATGTAGAAGTACTTTACAACTTCTCCCATGCACAAAATATATTAAATAGCTATCTAAACCCAGTATTCTTAAATAACTAGTGGTGTTACAGATGACTAGAATTACGATCAAAAATATAGGTAATTGGAGCTAATATCGCTATGCCGAATGAACAGCCAAAGATCGCGAGACGATGATAGGAAATGGTTCCAATAAAATATAAGACTTACAGAATGACTAGATAAAATAGCTGGCGAAAATGCTGGTCTCCCGGCTCTGCAACCACCTCCTAGCGTGGTCCAAGAGCAACTGACTCCGACATTATGGCCGACGTCCTCTGTGCCTTGACCTTAAATGTGGGCGAGCAATGGTAAATGCAAATAATAGGCGCATGAACAATAATAACTTAAAGATACAAAACACTGTGACATGAACCACGCATCCACGAGTGCTCTTGTGACCACTTCTACCTATGCGGTCTCTTAAACCGCCTTGCCGACACAGGACCGTGGCGAGCAATCGGCCACGAGCATGACAGAAAGTGTTGGCGAAAACGGAACACACCCACCTCGCCATCATGTACTGTGTGACTCAAGTGACCATCTTGCTTTATTCACCGCAAGAGGTAACTCTTGAGGGCGAATAACAAGTGGCCCAAACGGTGTCAGCCCGAATCCCGTAGCAGTCAGGGGCACTATAAATTGGAAGGAATGTCGGAGCATCTCGCGCCGCGACTTCCAGCATCTTTCCCAGTGATATCAGATCGGCCAGACTACTGACATAGGGAAAATTTCTACGGATTCCCGAACGAGGGGGAAGTATAACCCAGAAAATCTAGTGTCACCCAACAGTGCTTCGAACACAGTAATATGTAGTTAAGAGGCTTTTTCTTTCATATTCAGCAAATCTAGCATGGCTACCCACACCCCTTGTGAGAGAATTAACTCGCCCAACCCTCCATTTTCGAACACATCGACTCGCCCTCCGGCGAGGTTTACCGGAAGTGGGATAGCCAATTTCCAAGCCATTATTTTATTAATTTTCATAATTTCTTTTATTCGGTGTATCAAAATCTATATGTCTCTCTCTTTTCAGAAGAATGCCTAAACTGGCCTCAGTTCTTTTGAATTAAATTCTTTAGTGCGGTGACATACCCAATGATGTCACATCCTCACCCATAATTAAAACTTAATGAGAGTCGGGTATATCACCAACATGTATTTCTGCTATGTAAATTTATTTTGTACCGCTTTGTATAATCATAAGTGGGCTAAATGCATTTTTCACGCATTTTTGGCGCCGGCTTTGGCAAACCCTAGCGGAAGCCGACACCATGATGTCAGTTAGAACTCATCACTCAGACCAGCCAGCAGCTCGGGAGTTTCGCTCAGCGTAGACCCCCTCGGCAGTCTCACTTTAAGCTGTATTCACTTCACTGCAATAGTAACATCATGTAGTTGGAGCCTTTTGTTAATTAGTGCTGAGGGGTAGACAGACTGTCCCCTGTGACATATTCCAGGGTATAATGCATCACACATCTAGCTTTTCATTGTCCATGACTTAGGCCATTTATTACTGCGTTGGTCATCGGCAGACCTAGTGCCGAGTCCGCTTAAATTTGTTATGTATACTGTAAGAGCACATTTACAACAAAGCAAAAAGTAAACATCCAAAGCCCATGCTAGTATATTAATTGTTTAACCCCATCTGGGTTCTCATGGTGCTGCACCCCTTGCAGCCCAACCAAAGTAAGTATAAAAATGTGTGAGGTGACTAACAACCTCAACAACATAATGGCAAAAACAAGGTAGGTTAACTGGATTACATGCACTATCTACATCTACAAGCACTGTAGACCTTCTGAGGCTACCAGTGAGCTACAGGCCATCGACCGAACGACCCTCAATTAACTCGTACTCTGAGTTATGGCACCGGGCTAATTCACCTGTCAAACCACTTAATCTGACACACAAGGTAAAGTGGGGACTCTCATCAACATCCCTGAAACTCCCTCGCATCAACTGTTAACAAAAGTACTAAATTAGACATGGTGCTGAAAAATGTTATACAATAAGCACACTTAAACACACAAAAATGTGACTGTGGCAAGGGGAAAAATTGTTGTTAATTAAATTTTATATAAAATAAAAATAGACTATTGACTATATAGGCCCTGTAACAAAAACATAAACACTGAAAGCATTGAACTCCAGACTGATGTGAGAAAATCATTAACAAATCACAAATATTTTGACCACTCCTAGTCGCGAGTTGCGTGGTTTTTACTCCGGAGTCACTGAGTCTGGTCAGCCTGCAAACCTTGTTGTTACAGTATGTGACTGCCTGTGCTGTTCTTCCCTTGTTGGCAGATCCAGATACTAATTTAATACACAAACATTAGTGTGGGAGTACTAACACAATGTGACAATACACTGAAGAGCCAAAAAAAATGGTACACCTGCCTAATATCGTGTAGACCCCCCT